>OZ026625.1:5262912-5277912 GCA_964020975.1 Hermodice carunculata | reverse complement strand
TGTCACAGAAGACCACATGAAGCTTCTGAATGGCAGTATTTTCTAAGCAGCAAAACTATTCACTATGTAAGTTTGAGCAGCCTTCAAGTAACACTATTTCTAGCTTGTCGAGTCGTTTAAGAAAGTGAAGCGTGCATATGTCGCTTTTTGTCAAATCCAGAGTCACAATATTCTGGCTTTGTGCAAGGAAAGTGAGTGTTCTGTCCAAATCGGGTGTGTGGATTGTTGCATATGGAATTGCAAAGCACCCAAGAGCAGATGAACAACGATCTATAATACATGACAGCTGAGCATGGCCCCATTCCAAACAATCATCAAATATGAAGATCCTCCATAAAGTGGGATTTTGGTTAATTATTTCGTACAGTTTTTTGCACTCCCGGCCAACTGAAGCAGCGTGCGAAGTGGAAGGTACTTTAGAATAAAAATGATGAGGTCTTCAGGTACATGTTCATTTACCACATACCTGGTGCCCTGGAAGAAAAATTATTAGGTCATGATATGCCAGTGCACATTGCAAATTTGATATTACAGCTTATACCAAAAAGGCTTCGTTGATTCCATTGAATATATATGAACTTGGGAGCAGCTGTGTTTCTCAAGTAAGTAAAATCAATGAACCAGTACCATTTATCAGACAAAAATACAGCATTTATACGTGTATTTATTTTAAAAAAAGTTATATTATCAAATGAATGTAAAGAAATAAAACACAAATTGGCCCAGTAGGCTTGAACATAGCATACTATTTTAAATAGCCACAAGGCACAACCTGAACTAAATGCAGAAGAATGCAGGTAAACGCGGTAAGTATAATAGTGTTAATGATTGGTTTTAACTTAATATTTATGAAGAGCCATGTATCACAACTGCCAGACTAGAGTAAATGCTATGCTGAATACAATTGCCCTTCACAATACAAAATACTAATGTAGGGGAAAAACCGACCAATGGTCCATCTTGCTTCTTTTGTCTTGATCCGACTTTCCCCATGTGTTATTTTCCTGTTGTGACAAATAAATTCTCCCCCAGTCATGACGGCACATTCCAACATGGTGTCATGTGCTACTACAAAGTTAAACTCCCCACTGTATGAAAATCACTTTGTTACTGCACATCACATGTGCCATTATATCACACTTTTTATGAGTGCGTCATATTTGATCAGCACAAAATGGAGCCATGACATGTTTGATTTCCCTCAAATCTTTTGCTTCTGTGGGACATTTGCTGTCTGCTTTGTACTTCTGCCTTCTCACGCCAAATACTACAGGGACCAACCAGTATTTCTAAGAATATTTGGAGAAGAATCATTGCGTCTAACATAGTTTTTACCCGATATAACCTTAGCCTGGTCCGTCTTGGACACTAGTCCATCTTCCCCCATAATACCCTACATCCTGATCCTGCAATATGGTGCACGTGGCTGGTCTGATTTGTTCAGATCTTTCTAAATGGCTGATGGATTCCACATCATCAAAACTTCTTATAGTCTCTGAAACGTGATTTTTCTGTTTTCTACCTTCCGATTTCCAATTCCCACTTAATGTGCACTTAATTAGGCCTACGTCCGACTTACCTTGTCTCTATGATATGCTTAATTAGATAAAGTCCATGGGGTGGGGGTGAGGGTGGGGGGTAAATACATGTATTTTATGCAATTTTTGTAGGTTAATGAATTTACTGTGCCAATTCAAGTAAGTCCTCCACATGGTACACTGAGTTCTACACAGATCCATCTTACTGGCAAAATTCAAATCACCTAAAATATTTATAATTTCCTTGTTTCCATATAAGGTCATGGCAATATTGTCTAGCAATGACTCGCAATGTTATTCCTCATTTTCCGACGATGGTCACCAAGTGCACCAATATTTCAGTTATGTTTGATGGCTTAATTTCATTCCAACAGGCTTCCACGTGTGTATTTCTATGTTCTATAGATTAAATCTGTGTTTTAATCCAAGTGTTTCATATGTAGTAATGTTCTACCACCCTTTCTGTTGCTGTCTGCTCTGAAAATTTGACAACTCTCTGTTGCGATTTTACCATCACTCACCGTATCGTCAAGCTATGTTTCATCTATATCAGGTTGCAGATCCTCTGCAAGTCTGGATTTCACGAACTTTGACAATAAGCTGCGTACATTCAATTGAGTCAAAGGCAATCTAGACGAATGACCCTCCTTCGTATGATTAGATCTGGGCTTAATCTTTTAATTTTTTTCCCCATTTTTTGCAAGCTGGTGTTTTCTCCTTTCTCTGAATGTTTATTAACACTCGCGTTAGGCTTTTTATTTGAAAATTCGTACAGGCCACTGTCATTTATTGTTGTACATTCTCGCAAAATACTGGATTTATTGTGGGTTAGAATAGTAGTACATACGTTACTGACAATCTTCCAGTCACGGTCTGTACATATTCATTGCCAAACCTTTAATGATAGCGTCAACAGCGTTTCCTTTCATGCGCGTGGGCCTAACTGCCACAGGAATTACATATGATTGGATTATCAAACCAGCAGACAGATAACCTTTTTCAAACAGTTCTTACACCTTGGGTGATACCCACGTGTTGCTTGGTCATGTTTGCAATTTTGCCTTTGGCTGAATATAGTGTTTCTTAAGTTCTTTACATTTACTGACTGTCTGAAACTTCGATATCCATTCAGACACGTGTTTGACCTGTTTAAACTGCTTCTGTCCTATGTACATTACCATAGGTACAGTGTGCGTTTGGTCTGTTTGTGATTTGTATTTTCTGAGCAAATTTCCTCATCTTTGGAGGGGGTCACAGAGATCACGCCCTGCTTGTACAATAACGACAGCAGGTTTAACCCCTTGCTGCTTCAGCTGAGCAGCCTTTCATGTTATTTCAACTGTTCTCGCCCCACAAATGCACTCTTTCATTGCGTCCGTATTGACGCACAGGGATTTGCATCAGAAAAATAAAAGTGTGTCAATATCAAAAGTGACTCGCGCCCACAGTCCAGCGCCCTCGATCAGAGAGCAAGACAAACAACGACAATTGATATTGACACACTTTTATTTTTCTGATGCAAATCCCTGTGTATTGACGTATGAGCAAACATCACGAATAATAGGATCAATAAGTATAAAAGCATCAATATCTTTGCAAAATTGAACTTTGAAAACAGTCAGGTTCTTGCTTTGTAATGACTGTCGTATAGTCTTTACATCTGTCTTCATGGACTTCTTGTGAGTTTGGCTCATCTCTATTGTTACTAAGGGACATCTAAACATTTCCTTGGTCCAGATTAACGCCGCTGTCCAAAATGATACTCTGAGATATATTTTGATCCCATTTACCATTTTCTTTTTCTCTTTGGGAAGCCTTTCGATCGTACGTTCTCAAGCCTTACGTTTTGCATTCCATAGTTTAATGTACCGCTGCTTCACGAGATCAATATTTCACTTGTACAAGCCAGTTAAAGTGGATGTGAGCATTGGTGAAAGCTGTTACACTTCTTTCAGTATCATGTCTGCTGTGTGAGGGGTTTGGCTGCATGTATGACAATTCTTGCCGCGATGTCTTTTTATTTTCTGATAGGCAGTCAAAGTGATACTATACCTTACATTTAGTGCATTGTATCATTGGCGCTACGTCACGCTTGTTCTTGTGTTTGCAAGCCAAAATGCAGTGGATGACCTTATATGTGTCTGTTTTGTTTGCATCCTTCTACTCCCAATTTTTTCGTCACTGTTCTGTATTGAATTTAGAACATATTCCGTTTGTGATTTTATAGATTCATTTATATCACAATCAATATTATTCACACATAGAGTGTTGTCCGTTGGTCCCTTGAAAAGTTCTGCAATATTTGTTTGGATGGTATGCAGAGCAAAAGGCTTACTGGCCTGGTCTCTTGGCGGTATCGTCCGGTGCAGTAAGAGTTATCCTGCCTTTCTGCGATCGTGGTATATATCAGAAACCTGGTGTGATTACTGGGTTTTGTACTGCTATATATAGCGATCGTTCTGTGATTGGTGAAAGTCAAGATAGTAAATCCGATATGAGGCAATGAGCTCTTAACTCCGATCAAATCGGTCAATCTTTCAACAATGAATCACATGACCAATTATAAAACAAACTGAACGCAACAGTGAAGGGCTTCATTCTATGTACATCATGTTTTATTTATGTTGATAATTTACCTACCGGATCGATAGTACATTCATGTGACACAGTATCAATGTACCCTCCGGTTGTGGGGTTTTAAGCAGTTCTTGGCCGGTAAAGGTATCGTCAGGCAGATAAATGTCTGAAGCTTACAATTTCATGGAGGACTTTAATCACGTAAACTTGGTCGTCAGTTTTCTCCTTCTGAGAAGTGCATCATATGGAGGTACGTATGTGCTTGTAGATAATAAATACATGTATTCTAAAGTACAATTAGCAGTGCCAAAATGAAGTTTATTGTAGAGATAGTGGCTTATTAATTAAGGGCATTGGGCCTAACTAAGTTGCTTTTACATCCAAGCCAATCCTATACTCCAATACCTAAATATCATTAACGTACATAGACATCAGGATTGTAAGATTTGGGGCGTTAAGACATTGTTGCTAAGGAAACCTTTGAAAGATTCTATTAATTTTGACTTCTTTAAAGAAGAAAAATATACATCACAGTTCCAGAACATGAATATACAAAACAACATATAAACGAGGTTAGGTCATACAGAGAAGCAAGACAGAAAGAGACATAAGAACCGGACTGTTGCAAAAGGATTGAAAGGGAAGTATAGCCACCGCGTGAGGACACGTGAGGTAATAACCTTGAGTTTAGCCTGACTATAAGCCATGAGAGCATGTTACAATTAAGCTGCCCCAGCGATTGTTGCACCCCAGCATACATTTTAAGGATGTTGAGCCAGAGTACACTAGTAATTTTTTTTGGCGGCGTATGCTGCATTTCGGCGGCAGACAGCGGTACACAGCGGCAGAGAGCGGTGGCCAGCGGCAGACAGCCTTAGCCAGCGGCAGAGAGTGGCGGTCGGCGGCAGGCCCGCCGACCGCCGCTGTCTGCCCCTGAAACCCACTTGAGACTTCTGGGGCTCGGCGGCAGACAGCGGCGGATAGCGGCACATGGCGTTGGCCAGCGGCAGAGAGCCTTTCGCCGCTGTATGCCGCTGTACGCCGCTGTATGACGCCAACCACCGCTATCTACCGCTGGCTACCACTCTGTCCTCACAACTGCATTATATTAAGTGTAAAATATGAATCCAAGTGAATAGGAAGGAAAGGAAACCATGTGTACCCATTCATTTATGGCTCATAACACTTCAGTTGCTTCATTCAGTCATATTAATCGGTTCATTCACCTATATGCATGTACACATCAATAAATTTTATTTTCATTTGCTCATGCCTGACAATTAACTTGCATTAACATGAATATTGCATTTACATGTAGACATAAGAGGCAAACAATTCTGTTTTCACATATATCATGTATTTATTGAGTATAAAGTGTATATACATCATGTGCAGGGAAAGATATATCCATAGGTATTCAGACGTACATTTGTGAAAGACCAGAACTCAGATCCTGACAGGTGAGTTACTAAGAAAAGGATAAAATATAAACAGTTATGAGTCTGTGTATTCAGCTTATTACACAACCTCAGGTCCTTTTTATGGCTACAACTGTCTATAGTCCCAATTCTGCAAGTTAGTTAACAGGGGTGGGTAAACTTTTATAAATTTGACCAAAAAAAAAAAAAAAAAAAAAAATACAAATGCCAAACTTTTGAGTCGTAGAACATTTTGGGACAAAGTTACCATTTGGGACAAAGTTACTGCCGTCAGTATTTTTTTTTTTTTATATGTAACAGTACAGAGTAAGCACAATTCTTTGATGGTAAAAGTGGTAATTGGGATATGTTGATTGTCTCGTCTGGCGGTGTACACGCTGGACGGTGAGTGAGTGGGTCATATGAAAAGGAAGACTTAATTGATCCGCATATTAAAACTTAAAGAAAAACTATTACAGAGGTGGGTCATGACAATAGAAATCAGTTTCAAATAACCATATTTTGACAAAATAAAGTTTAAGAAATTACGTGTTCTAGAACGACAATCAGATATTTTGGCATAGCTACTAGCCCTTGTATGTTTGCTTTGGTATATTTGCAGACAGATTTTAAAAGCTTTTATGAAGTTGGCATTTAAAATCATGGTCATTACTTATCAGGTGGAGAAGAGAACAACGACTACGGTTGGGACATACATGTGTATGGACATTTCAAAATATCTAATTGCTTTACACCAGTTGGTGTAAAAACGTGTCGACATCTTTGGCTAAAAAGTCCCACAATTTACATGAGTGACTATCTCTCTCTCTCTCTCTCTCTCTCTCTCTCTCTCTCTCTCTCTCTCTCTCTCTCTCTCTCTCTCTCTCTCTCATACATGTACATATAGTTGTAGAGTATATAAACACTTGAACTGCGACATGATGATATTAACTTTAGTATTAAATGTCCCTGCGTAACCATGGATGTTTGCTACGGGACTTGTAACTCTATGTTTTTACCTGAATATTTGTGACACGTGACACAGTGAATAACATGCATAACCAATTATTTTCATCAAGTTCATCAATAAACACACCAAAAAGAATTGCATTGTTTTATATCGCCAGATCAGTCAGCTTACTTAAAAAAAACATTCAACACAAACATGTCTTCATAAAGTAGTAGATGATTGGCTGCATAACATTACTGATGACCTGTTCACAGCAGTCTGTTTTCTTGATCTGAGAAAATGTTTTGATAGTATTGATCATGGTATTCTGATGCAAAAATTACAGAAATATGGAGTTAGAAATAATGAGTTAAAATGGTTCCAGTCGTACTTGAATGACCGTAAGCAGATAGTCAAGTGTAACGGAGCCTTGTCTGCACCACGTACGGTAACAATTGGTGTCCCTCAAGTGTCTGTAAGTAAGTAAGTAAGTAAGTAAGTAAGTAAGTAAGTAAGTAAGTAAGTTTTTATTTCAGACTAAAACAAAGTCCATAGTAGACAGTACATAAAATACATAAAATATGTGGTACATGGTCAGTGTAATTTGTTTGCTGACGATACTCTAATTTATGCTTGATATGATTCTATTCCTCAGGCCAATGCAAGCTTGCAATGTGCCATTAATGAAGCAGAGGTCTGGTTAAATGGAAACAAAGTTTGTGTTAATACTACCAATAGCCTACTTATCTCTCAGGTCTTGTAAGAGTTACAAGAATTAGATATTCATATGTATGCCACTAATATTGATCAAGTGGACTCAGTTAAATATTTAAGTATAAAAATTGATGATCGGCTGACGAGACAAGAATTCACATTCAAAGAGTGGTCATGCATAAACTCTCTGTATTACGTCGCTTAAGTACTATTCTTCCTCGGTCTTTACTTGAACAGATTTATAAAAGCTGCGTCCAACCCAACCTGGATTATGCTGCTACAGTGTGGGGTCTCTGTGGAGTTGGCTGTTCTCAGTCAGTTCAGAAACTTTAGAATTATGCTGCTCGAATTATCATGTAAAAAGTATGAATTTTGTTAATGTAAGAGGTATTGATTTAGTTAATGAATTGGGTTGGCATACTATCGAAACACGTCGTAATTTCCATATTTTCACGCTTAATTTGGATTTCAAGTAAATGGGAATTAAGAACATTAACGGCAGACTTAATAATAGCACCACGATATTGGTAATGTTATTTGCATCAGTTCAATATACAAAAGCATGATTTATTGTCAGGTTAATAGCCAAATTTATTAAGAGATACGGGTAAATTGAATATATATATATATATATATATATATATATATATATATATATATATATATATATATATATATATATATTCAATATATATATATTATTTATTTGTTTATTTATTTATTTATCTACTTACTTACTTACCTACTTAGGTACCAAAGTACATGTGAATTTGTAGTCAGTTTTTCTCGGACAATATTCTTGAGAAAAGTATGACACTTGGCAGGATAGACCTAGTAGTGTAATTTTGTTTGGAACAGTCACGATGTTAGAAAGTATGCAAATTGCGGGCACTTAGAATTTTAAAGGCTCCACATCTTCCAACCTAAAAATTTAGAATAGTACACACAGGTTTGTGACATCTGCCAATATAATGAGCAGTGAACAAAAACGGTAGCACTTTAAATTACCTTATTCGTTTCAACTGCAGCACATGCCCTAATAGCAGCACACACCATACTTTTTAATCTTGGGGATTTTATGAAACATTCAGTATTTGGCTTTTTAAAAAAATATTTAATGCTTCTGATGAAAAAAGAGGGTCCACTGTTGGTATTTTATGCTATATGAATTCTATGATAAGTGAAGTTGCTTGCAGTGTTGTAAATTAAGACAAATCATCATCACAAAACTTCGCGAAAACCATGTCTGCTCCAGGAAAGCTTTGCATTAGCACAGCGTGCTACCATTGGAATGAATATAGTATGATAATTATGGACACTTAGAACATTGAAAAGTTCAATATCTCCAAAACTATTATAAATAGATGTGCTAATCCAACTCCAATTCGTAGGTTTGTGACATAGCTACATCCAATGAATCATGAAGCAAAGTTGCTGCTCTTTGATTTATGCAAATTAGGTGAATACACAAAATTTTAATCTTGAATAGCTTCAAAACTATCATAGATTGAGATGCTTTTCAACTTGAATTTATAGGTTTTTGACAAAGCCGCATGAAAAAAATTACTGTTGCAGGATTTAAATAAATACTGAATGGGCAATCTTTAAGAGGCAACATGGATGGTCTGTTGAAATATTTCCTTTGAAACAGACATTCATTCCCTTTTACTACATTGCCTACTTTGTCATAGATTTGAATTGTAGTTTGGGGCGCAGCTGGAGGCACTTGTGTCATGATAAAAAAATGCGGAAATTGGTAATATTGGGCAATTTATGATAAATTGCGGCAACATGCAGCATTATTAAACAGTGCAATTTTCATACATATCTGGCAGCAAAATGTAATCAAGCAGGTGGTCGCATTTTGTACTCCCGGTGAGCCAAAAAACGTAACAAAATGCAAGTATTATGCAGACATATCACTGACAAGTCGTCTTGAAAGCTCGATCGTAAATATTTAGACACATAGGTGTTCCCAGGTTAAAATAGTTGACAACTTGTTTGGGTCGATTCCTACATGCGTCAAAACGATAAAAGGTGCAGTTGCAACGGTCCCGCTAGTTGTCAAAGTTCTTATAAACGGAAATCTCTTTTTTTTTTATAGATATAAAATTTAATTGGTTTTTAAAAATTCCTTACTTTTAAGGAAAATTATGAATTCTTATACAAAAGTGTTAGACCAATTATTTCGAGCTTGAAGAGGGACTCTTCTGGGGTGAATTTTTGTATGCTGAAACTATTGTCGACTTCTTTTCTAAAACCGTCCCTCATATTATGCTGAGGCTTAGTGAAAATGTTCCTTGTGGAAAGATCGATCAGAGTTTTCCCCCAAGTGGCATTATAGTGGATTCCCGTTTTTACACAATTTTTTAAATTTTCGGCACTCATCGGTCAGTACATACATTGATGTTGATTACCATATTAAGCAACGGGGAATACAAATTTAATTCACATTTTTGACTTCTTTTCTATAATCGTAAACCAGTTCAAACTTAAAAACCTTTGGTGGGGATGTACCCTGGGCAGGTCTCTCCCAGGATTGTCCAGATGGCCTTGTTCCATTGATTGTTGGATAGTCTATGATTTTCGTTTTTGTTTCTAGCACATTCTCTTTTTCTTAAACCGCGTTGGTTTAAAATTATACAGGGGCACTTCCAGGTATAAAGACAAGACATACACACAGCATCAGTGAAGTTGACTTTATTTCCAAGGTCAGAGTGTCACTTTCATGATTTTCACTGTTCACTTGATAACTTGAAAACTATTTGACTTAATTCCAGAGGTCGGGGGCCACTTCAGTTTATGTATGGGGGGTCAACTAAGTATAGCCACAGTCCTTTTGTTACTTAGCTTACCCATACCTGTGTGTAAATACACCCCTTTAGCTTTCAGTTATATTCCCGTTATATTTGTGCACATTTTATTATGTACATATTTTATCATGCATCGTTAAATGCTGTAATGAGTAAAAAAAACAACATACTTTTACCTGTTCATAATTGTGATGTACATTTTGCCTTATTTTTACTGTATATCTTCAGAAAATGGAGAAAATAAAAAATAACACAAATCCACATACATGTACAAACATATACACATACATACATACATACATACATACATACATACATACATACATACATACGTACGTATGTACGTACATATATACATTCACTTTGACAATAGAAGCATTACATCGGATCACCGCCCCCCCCTCCCTCCCCCACCGTTGTGCATTCACTTTCGCATTCAACGAGACATACATGTATGCTGTTAGTTCTAAATATAGCAAGGCACATACGTTGAAGGTAACAACGAATTTGTGGAGCTCTCTCTGCAATAACTGAACGGGTTACGTTGTACGTTAATAATATTGCCAGAAAACCTAGCATGGCAGCACCTTTTTTGAAGAATGCAAGTTAGCACGCGCTCCGCATGGCAACCACAGCAACTGCTAACACGATAAACTACATGCAGTATTACACCGATGGCGTATTTGGAAGGTGATGCAACCTTCCGGGCGCCACAGAGCAGTAGGGAACATGTACATTGACTAAGGGGATAAGCACTCGTTGCCTCTCTATTCACCGAGCACTTTACATAATAAGCACAATTATTCATATAAACTGGAGTACCTCACAGTACAATATTCATTTCTATGAAGAAGCATTTCTTATTACAGGTAAAACAAAGGTAGCAAACATTATGAACCAATTTATGTCAATATTACAGACACTATTGGCCCCCAATGGAAAACACTTGGCGCCTTACTGATAATCAATGTGTGCACTTGTTACCCGACCATGCCAAACATCGAAGTATTAAATTATCAAGATCCAAAAAGAGTGTAAAAGTGACAACGGTTTCCATTTCTGCACAGTATCTCCCGAAGTCATTCATGATGATATAAAGTGGTGATTTGACATCATAGAGTTGTCTGGCTAGAGAGACAAGTGTCAACAAACTGTCAATAGCGATAACATATGAAATACGTATGATAGGGGATCGATGTTAAGAGCAGACAGCGAGGCTGATTGGCGTGAATAGTTGCTTGGAGCAAAGGCCTGCTGCATGATGCAACGCCTGTGCAGATTCCAGATTAGCGATGACTCATCCTCACATAATAATTCAGTAAAGACTAAATATTAACGTTGGAATACCTACACTTTTCCACAATTAAATTTTGGAATGAGTTGAAAGGCCCCCCCCCTCCCCCCGAAAGGCCGGAGAGACTCAAGCCTACCTTTTTATTAATTTGTTAGAGCGCAACACGGCACACCTGGTAGCATTTATTCTGTCATAACTACATGATTCTGTGTACGTCATACCAATAATTCAAGCTCAGGTACACAATTTATGATTTAGTTTGGGCCCTCAGGTGCCATTTGGGTTCTGTCAAGATATGTGTGAGTCACCCAAAATATTAGATATAGGTCAGACACTGTGTCCGACCTATATCCCATATTTCCCCCCGCCAACCTCCCCCCCCCCCCCCCCCCCCCCCCGCCATTTATTGACACAGGATGTGTAGACATCAATCAGTTTTTGTACGCTAGACACACTGGCTGATAACAGTATGAGGTTGTCACTATACGCAAATTTTAAAATGACTCAACTTCTCCGCCCAATACGGACACCACAACCAATACCTTATAATTGAAACAAGTCGGCGAGAGGACACTAGCTGGACGGGTGTGTCTCGTAGCATCAAACATATTTTTAAATCACTCCGACAACTTTTTAAAACCCTGCTCAGCGGAGCACATTATCTCCAGAGCAATTCAATTCCAGGTCATAGAACTGGTTTGATTCTATGTACATAATGTGTAATTCTCCCTAGCGGAGGTCTTAATAAAGATATTGTTGTAATAGTGGTGCTTGCACAACTGAGGGGACTGCCGTATACAAACATGGTACAGTTTAGGGCAGCAACTATTGCTAAATGCTTGAAGTTTACCCCTCTAATAAGGTCACATTTCCAGTGCATTTGGGGTGGCCTCAGTAGAAGGAGAATCACTTCAGCAGGAATAGTGTCTTACCTCAGGAAATGTCAATGAAAATTTGGGCATGGTCACTATAGTATGTTGCTACTGTATACACTGAAGAAACAGAAATGTTATTGGTGGTCCAAATTTGTTCAAGGAGTGATCCTGAGTGATAGGTGGGTTCAGTAACTTGTTGTTTGAATCCATAGGTCTGTAGCATTTGAGAAACTGGATTGCTGCAGGTAGATCACAGCAAATTGATTAAGTCTCCTGCAACTATTGTTGGCACTAAAAGGCGTAATGTCTGGACAGTGTGGTCGAGCCATGATGACAACTGTTGTACAGAGATGTTCTTTGTTCTGTGTCTAACCTCGGACATCCGGTAAACTGACCTTGGATACGGGTGCCAAGTCAGCTATATACAGTAATAAATGTTGAACTTAAAATCCAGCATCCAGAAGCAAATAAGCTTAAGCAATTCAGTGATTGTGGGGACATTGAATTTTATACAAGTGGATGTGCGACCTTGAGAAATGGGTTAAGGTCACTCATGTTCAAACTTAACCATGGCCCTATAGAAGATATAATCATGTATACAATATAAAACCCATAAACAAAAAGTTTATAGATTATTGTGCGCATACAGGATTTCACAAAGGTGGCTGTGTGACATTAGGAATTGGTCCAGGGTCACTCATGTTTGAACTTCACCTTGGTCCGATAGAAAACTATAATGATGTGTTATATGAACGCCCTAGCTCAAAAACTTTGCAAGTTATCACGCGGAAATCACGCCAACACAATACATATTAATTAATGTGGCTCTGTGCCCTTCAGAATTGGGTCAAGATCACCCATCTTTTAACTTGACTTAGCCCTTACAGGGGGCTATAATTTTGTGCAATATCAAAGTCCTACCTCAGAAGCTTCTCAAGTAATCATGTGGACACCAAATTCACTAATGTGGCTCTGCGACCTTGGGAATTGTGTCTTTAAACTCGACCTAGCCCTTAAAGAGGAAAACTATCCTGTGCAATATGAAAGCCCCAATTCAAAAACTTCTTACGTTATTATGCAGACACCAAATAAACTAATGTGGCACTGTGATCCTGGGAATTAGGTCAAGGTCATCCATCTTTGAGCTTATCCTAGCCCTTATAGTGGACTAAAATCCTGTGCAGTATGAAAGTCCAAGCTCAAAAACGTCTCAAGTTATAATGTGGAAACGATCTGGAAGGACAGGCGGACAAACGGATGCACGGAACCTGCTATCACTATTGGGGACTCGCCTTCGGCGGTGGCCTAAATACTATTATTACTCTGGGCCTTACCGTGAAGTCTTACTGTTGCATTTAAGTTGCTGTTGACTTCTTAATGGATCGAAATGATCAGTGCAGACCTAATTTTCTAATCTTGACCAAAAAAATCCGATAAAACGTGACAATTAGAATATATATACATACATAGATACAGACAGACAGACAGATAGATAGATAGATAGATAGATAGA
The DNA here is from genome assembly GCA_964020975.1 of Hermodice carunculata. Lineage (NCBI taxonomy): Eukaryota > Metazoa > Annelida > Polychaeta > Eunicida > Amphinomidae > Hermodice > Hermodice carunculata. Next base: position 5,264,221 of record OZ026625.1, on the reverse strand, counting down.
TAGATAGATAGATAGATAGATAGATAGATAGATAGATAGATAGATAGTGCAAAAATGAATTACTGGTTCTAAAATAATGTGAATTTAACGGATTATGTTTTGTAATAAGTAATAAGATGATATACAGCATGGTGCTATGAAAACTAATTTCATATTAAGAGACTACAACACAGTCACTTTTGCAACAATGGATGCAACACTTAAGACCTGTTATCTCCCGTCACTGTTGTGGTCGTAGAGTTCTCCTTAGAGCATAATACCATGGGTGTATTCAAAAGTTTTTTCAAATGATAGATATATATGGGCTAGAAAAGAGAAGAAATTTTACGTGTAAATGAATGGAGTCTTCATTTGTGTTTCCACCCCAGCCTCATTCTGGTTTCTGCCACCAGAGAGTAGTAGTGCTTCTAATTTGGCAAGGACGTTTGAATGGGGTGTACACATGTACTGTGCTGCTTCCGGAACCCGAGTCATAGGTCAATAAAGCGTGTCAGGTGTGTGCACAATTCATTTTTTAAATGGGGAGTGCTCAAAGTTATTGCACGGTAGTTGTTGGGGTCATTCGTATTCAGACTGGGCCCTTTTTTTAGGCAGTAGGTGGAACAAGTATTCCTACACTGAAGTTTGACGAACATAATGGATTAATACGCGCGAGTATATGGACGCCAAAGGTTGACAGAGAATAAGAGTTACCGTGCTTCAATTGCTCAGGGGTTATGCCATCGCCATCGCAGGAAAATTTCCTTGGGAGAAAATGAGGCAAACCGGTCTGGGGAATACTGTTTTTTTTTTCTCCTTTATGAAGGAAAATAAAAGAAAGTTTCAATTACCGTATATAATACGTGGCTGACTGTGAGCTTCATTTACCTTCTCACAAGGGATCGTTGTCGGTAGGAAAAATTACCACAGCTCACTTTTTTTACTGTCACAAGGGACTGAGTGTGTGTCTGTGTGTGTGTGGGGGGGGGGGGGGTCGGAAGTGAGTGGAAGTGACGTGTGCATTTGCCACCAATTTCATTTGAATTTGTTTCAGCGGAGAATGCCCACATACTTTATGGACAACAAGCAGCAGCTTTTGATGACGCAAAGTCTCGGGTGTCTTGTCTTTCCGGTCAAACTGCAACCCAGTGTTCTTGTGACAGGTACTGCGACGGGGCGTTCTTTAAGGGAAATACTTGCATTGCGCAAACATCACAAGGCCGCCCAGGTCCTAAGGTATAGACAGTTTATTGAAGCCTCCAGAAAGGAACAATCGACAATGACACTTGACAATGGTTTTCACAACGAATGCTTTAATTGTTTATTATAC
>OZ026625.1:4705412-5257912 GCA_964020975.1 Hermodice carunculata | reverse complement strand
CTTCAGGACATAAACGACTAGTCTGCATATATCCACCGAAATGTATGTTCATGATCCATTAATGCAGACGATATGCTCACTGTATAAAATCGTTGCAATTGCATAGACAATTTTAGATTGATGTTGGCCTTGAACAAGTTTTGGTATTCATGTACAACTAGTTTAACAATATGTCACAATTGTTTACACGGATTGTATTTTTATTGAAAAGGGTATCAGCGATTATTATTTATTTTCTCCGTTTTCCTGCTACATGGGGGCAAAGTTGCAAATTAGTCCGCATTTTGATAATAAAATATCCCCCTGCTTTTCAACCCCATAACCAGAGTGTAAGAAATGAAGACCTGATATCTCAACTTAATATATTACAATGGATCGGTCCTTACTGGAAGAAAATCTGATAGTGTTCGCCAGTATATGTGTATCCACATCAAGTTGAGAATTTCCTTTTTAGCGTCCTCGTTCTTTCTTACTGGGATTCATTGTTCTATCCTGTTTAATTACCACTATGCTTAGTTTAAAATGTTTTCATTGATTTCTTGCAGTATAGGATTAAAGTCCAACCTTTGATATAAAATACAAAGCAGTCTGTCTTTAGATTTGAAGAAATCGAAAACATTTCAAGATAATGTCGAGATTATTTCGTGAGGTTGCAGTTGGCCGGACAACCAGACCATCTGCGTTATTCAATTCTCCGATATAGTTATACAGTAACTTGTTGTTTGCAACGTCGCTGGGTAACGGTTCAATGTGCGACACTGCATTTGAGGTGTTACTCTGCAGCATTATAGATCAGTGGCTTAGACATTGTTTTTTAACTTATTTTTGTATGTTTCATCACATAAGATAATTAAACGGACACATCTCTACAAAATAAACTGGGCAGCATATAATACACGCTATATTCTCAATCAGAATGCAGTCAAAGTGATATAACATGCTCCCAGCCTGAGGAGATGATTAAAGGCATAATACCATATTTATACATAGTACCATGACTAGCGGCAAGATCGGAACATTTACGCAAGCATGATGTCATTCAGTTTTGAGTTTTGACGCTGGCAAAAGTTATTCTTGCCTTTGCAATTAGAGATTTGCTGTATTTTACTTTTTTCATACAAGTTTATGGCACATGAATAATGCGTATGGCAGTGTTCCTCTAACAAAGCATATGAGTGGCTTCAATAGGCCTTCCTCTGCATATTCCAAATTTTTTATTAATTTTGTGGCCTCTTGGCAGTTGATCTCTAAGTATTTACCACTGCGTGGCCTCACGGAAGGACTGCAGTGTTTCGAGTAGCTGTAACTTTACTGTGTTCCTCTCTTGGCGTCAGAGAGCAAATGCTACTCTATATGCAGCTTGTTCACGTTATTTCATTTTGTTAGCTTCAACTTGAATTAAAATGTGAAGTAAAACTTTTGTCAAGCTGTTTTAAAATTCTGTGGCAGACCGTGTGAGCTGCCTGCCTTCACACATTAACTTCCAGATGATGTTTGTGCAAAATTGTACTAAACATGGTTGTTATATATATTTGAAGAGGAGGGATACTTCAATTAACACTGCAAACAAAACTGCGATGAAGAATGGTGACTGTTCCACGTGTAGTTTAAAAGTGAAGCAAAAATTTGATGAGTGGGATACGTTTGAAATGCACGAGTTTGTAGTTTGCGACTATTTGTCCTGGTTATAGAGGTGCTTGCGTATTTGTGCGCATACCATGGCGCGGGTACGTAGGGCCCAGTTGAATTGACGTTTTGATATTTTTCTTTGCATAGTAACTTTTAATAGAGGGAGTACACAGGATAACTTTGCAGTGCGTTAGTATAGAATTTAGATCAGTGTTGACCCTGCTTTTCAAGAAAAAAGATCACCAAACTGGTATTGGAAATATATCTACAGTGCACTTGTTAATCAAAATGTTTATTCCCTTTCAGGCTCAACCGTGTTTCGTTCACGGTGGAAAGTAACAGTAAAAAAACAACTAATATACAGCGCTATACTGGAAACTGTAAAAAGAAAACGCGTGACAGCGTGCGCCAGCAAGTGTGTTGATTCAGGGGCGTGTAGTGCTTTCTCGTATAGTACAGCATCAGGTATTTGCATTTTGACAGATGGCAGACGAAAGCCCCAGTCACAATGGACAACCGCAGAAGATATTAAGAACTATGAACTCAGCTGATCAAAAGGAGTCTTGTGACCGCGGCACGCAGTGTGGCGCGACGCCTAATATCATGTGTCCTGCCAGGGACCTGCTATCAAGGTGTCTGCTCTTACTTAGGGTACATATAACAGAGTGGTACAAAATTGCCACTGTGTCTCTGTTTTTGGATACAAGCCCATCGATGTATACACTGTGAGCTTTGTCAGTTTGTGAAGTTTCTTTGCGTGCAACAATACATATTCTAAGATTAATTTGTAAAATTTGAGGGGCATTTCATTCAACGGGTCTGATTTACACTTTGAGAAAGGATCACAACAAAACGTTTCCCATAAAAAGCTCGAAATCAACGGTCATGTAAAGACAATAATATAACTTAGGTAGCCATTGTTTTGTTTTCGATTATAATGAATGGTTTTTATGTGATTGAATTTTGAAGCATCTGCAATTAACATTGATAATTTTTTCCACTTTGGAACTCAAAAAGTAGCATTTAAAATTGGAATATTGCCATACAAAAAATGGTTACCTAAGTTATACTCTTGTCTTTATATAGCCATCAATATCACAAAGATTCAACCATCCAGTTTTGAGTGAGATTGTCTCAAAATAAGCAAGTCTTGTATAAAAATGTTTCAGAGATATTCGCTACCAAAGATGTCCAAGGAGATTTGCTGACTTTAATTACTCACAAATGAAAGCTGCTCAGACCATTAAAAAAGATGACTAAATGCTAATATCTTAAACTCTGTCAAAACTGTGACCTATACACTTAAAAAAAACACAAAAAACATGGTGGTTATAATCAATCAGCTGTGAAATAATCCGCTCAACTGTAAAAACACATCCAGTGAGGCTTTGGCTGCGAATGGTTATCTAAACATCACCATTATTGATCACATCTAACTGCCAATTAACTGATTAACTCCATAAAGCTTGTACTGACAGAGGGACACTTTTTCATCTTAAAGTTTTGCATACAAGTAAACATGTTACAGTAAAATTATTTGGTATGGATAAAGATTGGTATTTTGCCATCCCAAAAGTAATAAAAGCTCATTTCACTGATTTGAAGGTCTCAGGTAAGTCCAGACACATTAAGGTGGACTATGGGCGAACTACTCCGTTGATCAAGGCTATCATAGTTGCTGCCTGCTCAAGTGATTACTCGGGTAATTGCCTACGCAAATCATTAGGCAAACACATCACCTCGCCCGGTCAGTTCAACGAGTTTCGTCTGGTGAGCCAGATCTCGCGCGACGTTTGGTTTGTCAACAGTTCCGCCGCTGTCTTATTATTATTGTAAACATATTTAATTTCTCTGGATTGCCTAATAGTACACAAAGACTAATCTGGAGGCTCTCCAGCACATAAGAGGACACACAGGAATATATACAATACACACTGGACGAGAACAGAAGACTAAATTCACGGCTTGTACACGAATGATACAATTGATGCCAGATAATGGAGACTTATAATCAGATGATATACTAAATTAGCAAATAAAACGTCTAGATTCTGATAAGAATGTCTGAACAGCCTCAAAGATGAGTACATTATCAGTGTCTGGCAAATCCTCACTACCTTTCAAGAGAATAGTTAGTAAAATGTCAATAGGGCACTGAACTATTAAAGTCGGATTTACACCTGCAGCGAGTAAGTGACACACAGTGTTCAGTAGACGGACCCTTTGCACAGTGAACGTGGGGAAGAACAAGAGGTAATGTTTCGTATCTTCAGTAGGATGAGAGTATGCACACGTTGAGGCTGGAAGGATATTGACATGATATAGATGGGCATTTAAAACAGAGAAGTTAAGACGTAGCTGCCTGTGGCATATGTTTAGGAAACGACTTCCATGTTTAAAGTATGTGGGCTTTTAGTCAACACTCAAGAAAAATAGATTTAATGTAGATTTAAACTGCGGCAGGGAATTGGTGAGACGAGCATCAACCGGGAGGTAATTCCATAATTTGATAGCAGACGGGAGAAATGAATCGCCGAAACGATTGGTGGTGAACCTAATGTGGTGTAATTCAGTACGATTTCTCAATAGATGCCCAGTAGTGAATGTAACGTCACGAGGAACGAGATCATGTGGGCATTGTGGAGTCAACCTATTATATATTTTAAAGAAAAGAATAAGTTTAAAGTATTTCCTCCTATTTGCCAGAGTTTGCCATTCAAGCTCTTTGAGAAGTAAGACACGTGGAGTGTATCTGGTTGCGCCAAGGCAGATCATGGCTGCCTCATACTGCACAGCTTCTATAGATTGTGACAGGTTTTCAGTGCAATTGTCAAACAGGACACACCCATATTCGAGGAAAGGACGAATCATTGTACTATACAACTGTATGAGTGTCTGGCGGGACAGTTTATATTTGAGTCTGCGTAAAAGAGCAAGCCGTTGGCTGGCTTTTTTAACAATGCATGTTATATGCTGGTGCCAAGACAAATTACTTGAGAGCGTAACTCCAAGATGAGTACGTAGAGTAGCCTCAGGTATCGGTGTGTTTCCAAGAAGTAGGGGAGGATGATTTGGCTCATGTCGTTTAGCTGAGAAGGTCATTGAGATGGATTTTGTGGCATTAAATGTCATATGCCAGAGCTTGCCCCAACGATGAATTTGTATAACATTAGAATTAAAGGTTTCAGCTGTGGCCATTGGTTCGTAGACAATTTCAAGAATACTGGTATCATCCGCGAATAAACGGATGTCACAGGTGATGTTGACAGTGACGTCGTTAATGTAAACGAGGAAAAGTAGGGGACCAAGGATCGAACCTTGGGGCACTCCAGCCTCTATAGGGAGCCAAGGTGAGGTCTGTCCTCCGATAGTAACACGTTGAAGTCGGTTTGAGAGATAGCTTTCTATAAAGAGTAACACAGGATCTTCAAACCCCAATTGTTTCAGTTTAAAAAGTAGACCAGCGTGCCGGACTCGGTCAAAGGCCTTGGATATGTCCAGGAAAACCATACGGGTCTCATTGCCCAACTCAAGGCCACTGTAAATAGTATGAAGTATGCTAACAAGTTGATTTATAGTGGAATCGTTTTTCTTAAAGCCAGAGTTTTTAGCAGAAAGTAAATTGTTAGAGGTTAGGTACTCATAGAAAATGTTATAAACTAGACGCTCAAGTACTTTAGAGACATTACAGAGGAGTGACAGAGGCCTATAATTTTCCTTTGACAGTTTGTTACTTTTCTGAAAAACGGGGCACACGTTGGACTTCTTCCAGGGATCTGAAAAATATGAGTTGGATAAGCAGAGATTGAATAGATTAGTGAGAGAACGTGAGATTGAGGGGGCACAGTATTTAAGAAGTGTGTTGCCTATACCGTCAGGACCACAAGCAGAACTGGTTTTCAGAGATTTAAAAATCTTTTCCACGTCATTTACTTGCACTTGAAACATAGACAGACGGGCCTCAGTTCGGAAGGCAAGGTCGGGCAAGGGCAAAGGATTGTCATCATGCGGGGTCTTGCACTGATCAGCAAAATACTTGTTGAATATCATAGACTTCTTTATGTCAGAAGAAATATTCCTTCCACCGTCAATAAGAGTTGCAATGTTTTGATAAAGTTTGTGACCGAGAATAGATTTGCTAAGGTTCCACCATCTTTTGCGGGTTTATCTCTCTTGAGGTTTATCTCTCTTGAGTCTAGTTCGGATCGGAGTTTTGGTAAAGTAAAGACGAATGGAGTTATTGATAGCGTTGACTGTAAAGTTACGTTTCCGTTTGTATAACTGAAAGAGGCGTTCAATATTTTGAGTAGTGAGGAGTGTGTGAGGCCGAGGCTTTTGTGTCTAGCATCTACACCTGTTCCACGCGCGGTTGCGCTGCCTTATTAGCCTCTTGATACTACAGGTGATTCAGGGCTTGTCCCTGGGTCGAATAGTGACCTAGCGGGACGGAATAAACTGTTTACAAGTGTCAATAAATTGGTCTGACCAGTATGACACAGTGTCACGTATGGAGTCAAAAACTGTGAAACCAGTTTCCCAGGGAGAATGGTGAAGTACATTGTTCAAGTTGACAAAATCAGCCCTTTTGAAGTTCCAGACAGAGCGTTTAAAGCGGCGATCCTTGTAATGATTCACAGAGAAAGAGCAGAAAACAACAGAATGATCAGAAGAGGATATAGGAGGGAGTATGCCGGAGTTAAGGAATCCGATATAACCAGGGGAGTCAGTTATCACAAGGTCCAGTAGGTTTACAGAGTACTCCGACAAACGAGTAGGTTCGGATATGAGCTGATGTAGGTTATTTTGAGCCAACAGATCAAAGAGGCGCTGTCCGAGTTCACTGTGAGTTTGGGGAAAATCCCACCTTACACAGCGATCGTTAAAATCACTTGTTAATAGGAGTATTGTAGGGTTAAGTTCGATAGCAGACGAAATGGAGTGAGATAAATTGTCCAGAAATAGGGCTCTCTCTGCGGCAGATTGGCCTGGTGGACGATAATAAACACCTATGATCAGTTTACCAGAAGGGACAGTAATTTCAGCCCAGATACATTCACTACTGGGAGTGCATTTGAGATGGGTGTCAGCTCACGTGATACGTCTAAGTGACAATTTCCAACAAATTATTCAATTTCGCCGATTCTGAACACTTGTGATCCTAACATAATTGTAAACTCGATTTAACATAAAAATCCATTTGTTTAAATATTTTTGGTGGGCGGTGGCTGCAAAAAAGAAAATTAACCCCACAAAATTGTACATTTTGGTGTTTTTTCATAATAAAACATGGAACAAAATTAGATAACTCGCATTCTAAATTATCGACTTCGATGAAACAAACACCAATCAACACTGATTTGTGCCATGAAAACGTTGAAACTGAAATTTCGCGGGTAACCGGCAGCATCAAAACAAATGGCAAAATAGTCTTACATATTCTATTTGATTGGCATGGGCCGGGAGCGAGGGTGATCTCACTAAACAACTGTCCTTTATGCAAGCCGATTTGCTGAAGCCTGGTTTAGCAAGTGACGACAGGGTTCATGGCAGAGCAGCCACGAAGGGTGTTAAGAGAAATGACTTGAGGTTTTCAAATAAACCCTACAAACATTTGTGAGATCAATAGACAAAGTATGTCTCGTTCAAACACCTTGGTAAAACTATCAAGGATTACGAAGGCATTTTCAGGTGCCCAAGGACGACAATTTATGAGAATGACAGTGATCAGCTCAGCTTGAAAATCCTAGAAAATTGTTTTTAGCCATTTTGTATCTTTATTAAATACCAAAAATTGGAACACAAATACACCGAAGCATGAACATAGGGCTACATACACAATTCAGAGGATACAAACAAAAAACAAAAAAAACAAAAAATAATGGACATCGGTTACAAAGCGCACCAATGTACTACATGTGAATGTCTGTTCTCGCAAACTCCATAGGAAGTTGCATATGTTTTTTTTTTGCGCAAAAAAACAACATGGTCTGCGTGGAAAAAACTGGCAATGTATATTTATGTATGCGTACATACATACATACACACATACATACATACATACATACATACATACTGTAATTACTATATATGTGGGGACTACCTTTTTGTCAGTACGGGAGGTGCTAGAGGGGACGCATTTCCATGCAAACTTATGGGGACATGCATGCGGTCACCTTCATTTTTAAATCTTTTTTTTTCCATTTTCAGGATAAATATCTGAGGTTTCTGACTTTTTCATACTATATAAAATGTATTTGGTTCATTAAACACACAGCGTTAAAATAGCTTAAAATGTGAAGAAAATTAAGATATGGGGTCATTCTAGCCAATGAAAAGTGCAATAAATGTACATAATTTCTAGTTTCATGATAACCTTTTTGTTTTTAACCTATACTAAACACAATTACGACTACCATCATAACTGAAAGTTACAGATCGAGTATTTTCTTGCATTAAGTTAAATTGCACCTTTAGCATTGGCACCCCCCCCCCCAGACATTTTTCACATTTAAACCATATTCATTGTAATAAGAATGTTATATATCTAGCATTTATATTTTTAACATGTACAACTCTAACGTTTCTCTGTTTTTGATGAAAAATAAGTAGTGTCTGGTCCAAACTGTATGCACATGGCTTCAAAAAGGGAGAAATTGATTAAGGAAACAAATATATAAGGGGTAGGGGGTAATTCTAGCTCAAAGAAAATAGATAAAAACAAATATCTCTCTTCAATATTTTTTTCACCAGATATATATATATATCATCATGGGTGGGTAACATCTCAAGTATAAATATAATATCTCATCTACAAAATGTTTGACCGAACCATCAGCTACCAATACTTACAAGCAATAAAAGTTTTCACTTCCTGATTTTTCGCTTAAGTTACCTTTGGCTAACAGCCAATTTAAAGGTAGCCTACATAGCTTCATACAGGTTTTTATCCAGACAAACTAAAGGTGGCGAAAGTTATCCCAATTTATAAAAAAGACGATGAATCTCAGTTCACCAACTATCGCCCAATGTCGATCTTACCTGCCTACCACAAGGTCTTTGAGAAAATAAATTTCTAATCAACTGTATGAATATTTTCAAAGACGTAATCTTTTCTATAATAGCCAGTGCGGTTGAACATCATTCGACAAAACTTGCAGCCGTCGGAATTATAGCATTCACTGTTATTCGACCAAAAGGAACAAGTACATGATATTTTACAATAGAACAGTGACAGATGTGATGGCCGGGAGACTCTCACTGAGACAATTACCTTGTCGCTATCGTGAGAGCCACCCTGCAGATAGTTACAGTATGGTAGTTGATGATGGATAGCAGTTCTGGAGTTGGACATCAATTGATACAATGTCATGTATACACAAATAAATATTTTGAATTACGACTTAATAAACTGGTGAATACGATTCTAGTGATGTGAATACACATAAGAATAAGGAATAGAAAGTTTTCTTGGTTATTTCCACTTTTTCTTGTTATACCGACATTTTTTCTTGTTCAGAACTGCAAGAAAACGTTAAATTTATTTGCATTGGTCAGTTTACCATTTATTAGTTGTCTGTTATCAGTGAGGTGCTCAGGAAATTTCTTTCTATTTTTAATTTTGTTTTAGATATTTCATTTATGGTCACCAATTTCTTTGTCGTGTTCATAGTTCCTCAAGCAAGAATCGTAATAATCGTGTGTGGTCTTACGTATGCTGTATCTTAGTTTAGAATTATAAGTAGCTAAATTTGTTTCAGAGTGCAATACAGTGGAGAGTTGATAGTTGTAGATTTTAATCTTTTTGTACAAATTATCTCTGAATCTTATCGATCAAAGAAGTCTCGTTGTTATCCATTTATTTTTCTTGTGTTTATGTTTATTGAATTTTACAAATTTGATTGTTATGTTTTTCTGAGCTGCATCATCAATTATATATGAGTAAAATGTCAATATTATTTGGATCCTCATTTGTTTTTTAATTTAAAATATTAGACTATGACAACTCATTACAGAAGTTTGTCAATTTTGCTTTTTTGTTTTAACCACTTAACCATTTTGATGCTACATTTACCGACGTAGATATATCAAAACAGACGAAACAAGGTTGATGGTCAGATATTTTTTACCATGATGTCTGAGATAGTAAAAGGTGCTATATCATTAATTTTGTAGATTATATTATCAATCAGTGTTCCATTTGTGTTGGAAAATCGAGTGGGATATGCTCTTTTCTGTAATCTTGAGCAATTCTATGTTGTAATCACTACGGGTAGCAATTCCTGATTTGATCTTTCAATAGCTAGATAACATTTGAGAGAATTTGTCGATAAATGTTGAATAGTTTCCCAGGGTGTCTCTCGGAGGCCTATGAAGGTTACCAATTACAATACTTTTACGTATTGTACACTTCAACAAATTGAATTTCCCATATGGTGGATCTCAAGGTTCAAATAAATTATTAATCCTCCTTTAGATGAACAAATTTACCCTTGTGCGATACAATGATGACCTTCAAGCTGTGCCAACCACAATTTTGTATCACATTTTATGCAACATTCCTGTAAACATATGGCGCTAAGTTCATGAACAGAGCTTCACTTTCGGAAAATTTAGCATGAATGGAATATATGTTTGAATTAAGGCTTGTAAACCTGCTTCTTTGGTTATGCAGCATTCAGTTGGAACGAGATTTTCTAAATAATACGGCGATAACTACATTAATTCAATATGTTCATTTTAATCACCACCTTCATTATTTATATGCAGATTATTTATTAATGAGTGAGTTATTTGTCACTACACAAGAGTTTATCTATAACAGTCATTTACATATATACTGAAATCATCATAAAAAAGACGGACATGTCGAATGTGGTAGTAATGAATGAATGAGTTAATAGATAAATCAAAGTATCTTGATGAATATATGTTTATATTACCATTGTCATTCTCATCATTAAAATAATGGTTGACCGCCTGTCAAAAGTGATTTCGACACTTTTATAGGCATGTAAAATTTCACATCATTGTCACAAGTCTGTACATTTTTCAACAATTAGCTCATGAAATTTAAATTTTTAGTCATCCAAAATCTTTGGAGCATGCCCTTTTAAAAAATATACTTTTATAATGTTTGCATTAATATTTTTCAATCTATAGACATTGAAAGGTACAAACTACCAAAGAATGCCTTTGGTATATCTCCTATCATTAATTTACATTATTTTGATCATATCGATTATTCCAAATCAGAAAGAGAATGTCTCTACTAGAACTATTACCATGCAAAATTTGAGTTTTGTAGCTTGCGGGATATCCGAAAAAAAGCTCCCAACAAAAGGGTGGACGAAAGAAAGGAAGGAAGAAAGAAAGAAAATTAACTTCAGTACAACAGAAAGGTGGATGGTTTATGTATAACCACTAGTCTTGCAGTGTATGCTCTTTTCGGTTATCTGAAAATGCACGACAAGGTGAAGGATATGTTTTTACCTGTGTTGTATTCACTTTTTACAGGTATAATGAAATTCTGATATTTCTTTACAAAATTAATGTAGACCCATAGGGCTTAAAATGGTATCAGGGATTTTATTTATCTGTTTGTATTGGAATTATAAAAAGCTTAAAATGAGGTTCACATAGTTTGGTGTACCTTCAAATTTGAGAGGCCCTATCTGAAAAACTATCAAAAATATGGAAAATCCCTCATAAGTTTTTTAAGTCTTATAGGTCTGCATTAATTCTGTGGAAAAAAAAACAGAATTTGATTAACCTGTAAAATGTTATTTCAACATTTGTGTGAGCACAAAAAATTTCACATTTTTGTCACAAACCTGTATATACATACAACAATTAACTCACAAAGTTTAAATTTAAATTCTCTCACAGTTGAAATCTTTGGATAATGACCTTTTAAAAATATATACTTTTAAAATATGTGTTAATACTTTTGAAAATATGAACGTCGAAAGGTACGTTACCAAAAATGCGTTTAGTGTATCTCTCGTAGTTAAGGGCATTAAAAATTTGTAATCTTAAATATCTTCAAAACTAATGTTGATAGAGACACGATTCGAATTGCTGTCTATTGGTTTGCATGGGTGGGTTATCTAATGAACATTTCAGATTTGTAACAGTTAAAATTATGCAAATTAATTAGAGCCAATACAAATTTTTAAATCGTCAATATTTTGAAAACTAACGTAGAGACAAAATTCCTAATATTATCTATAGTTTGTGAAAGTTGACTTTTACATAAACAGATATTTAAATAAACAAAATCATGCAAATTAGTGTCATCAAAATCATTTATTCTTCAGTATTTTCAAACATAGTATATTTAGATTCGCGAAATTACAAATGCTGTCTATATGTTCGTGAGGGTAGGCTATCACCTGGACTTATTAGTATATAGGTAGCAATAAGGGTTTTAAATCTTCCCTATTTATTTGTCTTTTTATTAAATTAAAGATAGAATGCTCTGGAGATTTAATGGGAATGAAAAATAGTTAACTTTAAGCATAAAATGAGATTGATCTTGCTGGAATATGAAGTTGGTCATCTTGGTTTATCAGTTTAAGCAAGACATGGTCTCCGAATTTGTCATGATTGTTCAGTGGAGAATGTCATATCCAAGCATGGAGTCCCCAATCATGCCTCTGTATATTATAGTCTATAACTCTCCTAAAATGATGCATACACATTGTGGCCAATTTTGAAGGCAAATGGATGAATTTGTGAAAAGTTATTGTACAAAAATGAAGTTGGACAGTCAGACCGGTACACAGACAGAGACAGGTTGATTACTATAGGGCTTCCGCATCTCCCATGGGTGGCCCTAATGATGTGTCCATATGATAGCATACTCACGTCATAGGTTTCAAAGATTGTGTGTGACATACGTTTTTGTGGAATATCATGCAAGCTTCACAGTAAGCTGTAGGAGTCCATCCTTTATTGCAGTCTAGCATTTCTGCACCATAACAGAGTTTTACTGTATGGGGAATGTATACATACATTGTATTTCATTTTGTTTGTTTTTTGCTAAGTGCACATGCATGGATAAGAAAACTGCTCTACCAGAAAGAAAACATTGGGGTGCAAGTGCAGTGTCCTGAGGTGTGAATATTGTAAACCAAGACAACTGAATGTCAAAAGCTTCAAAACCACCAGACTTCTAATATAACTTGAGTAATGGATTTCCTTCCTATGGTCATCCACCTCGGCAGTCTTAAAAAATTCTCAATTCCTAACCTTGAATTTGCCTCCAAAGCAGACCAAGCTCCGTGTTTTTCTACTCCACATACTCTGCCTCACTGCTACATGTTGTTTAGAGTAACTTAACTTAAGGGTAATAAAACTGTACTGCACCCTTCAAGACCAAGACACCAATCAAGAAGTTGAGCATTATCACCTTGGCCTATGGCACATTGTGTGTTCTGGTGCACTGTGGTATCTTACCAGGGTTTACACAGCAAACCAATAAAAAAAATGAGCCACTTTTCCAAAGTTAAACAGACACCATATAACCAGAGGGCAGACAGAGTGGAGTGTAGAAAACATGGAACTTGGTTTGTCTAACATAAAAACCTGGAATGCAAAATTAAACACAACCAGTATTGTAAGTAGCTACTTGTTTTTATTCATGATTGTAACAAAGGGCATAGTGAAAAGTCATGCTCATACCTGCAGATTTAACAGGGGAAGTCAAGATTAGAAGGTTACAAACCCACTCACCAGAGGGCACTACTGAGTCTGGAGGACTAAGGTTGTGCATTTCCATTACTTGTCATTGTAATTTGCAGGTTAGTGGCTTCAGAGGAAATGTATACAGAAATACAAAATTTTTCATATTTTATTTACCTGTAGCATGTGTAGAGTTGAAATGTTCATACAAATGTTATAGGCATATCTGCAAAAGTAACAATCTTTCTTAAAGGTACCTGCAACAAAATTCAATGGGCATACAGAATAGCCTGCAGTATTTTTGTGCATTGGGTTGTATATATTTAATTAAATACACATACAATTTGTAATTGTGACCTCTCCTATTATCACTCAGGTTGATCCTGTATGAGCCTCTATTTCATACCCTCAGACTTTTTTAAGATTCTGATCATGGCTGCCCACTTTACATTATTTCAGGTAAAGTGACACCAACTCTTGCAGCCAACTTACTAAATATATCCTTTCATATTTATTATCTAGATATAAAGGAGATGCACTGAGAGGAGATGTACTAAGTGTCCTCATCTTATACGAGTTATTGAAAAACATAAATGGAATCCTTTCACTTCAATACAATAGCTGGACTTGTAAATATAAAAGTCAAACACTGGTAACAAAATGAACAAAATTTGACAAAATTATCATTGCTTTATGAACAAACTGCTGCTACATTGTGTACGAAAGTAAAAAATCTACTCAGCTTATGTGTTCTTAAAGGAAGGCTCTCATAACCTGAAATTCTTCCTTATTCACATAGTCACACTAATTACTGCATATATGTATAAGTGTTAAGACATTGTTTTGCACCATATTCCTATTTGAAGAAGTTAAAGTTCAACTCTTTTTACATTCTATGAATGAGGTGTCCTCCATTAGATGAAACCATGCAAAGATTGCAGCCAATAGGAATGTTGACCACTGAAGTTTCCATAGGCCATAGAAAGCACAAAAAAGATCACAATGACCTGAAAATCTAATCAGCTAATTTTTGTCTTACAATGTATCTCTGTACTAAATATGGGAAGAAACCATCCAGGCGTTTCAAAGATATTGCAGTGACAGTCATATGGACTGTAAATAGGTCACAGTAACCAAAAAATAGGTCAGTGACCTAAAAACATAATCAGCTGATTTCTGTCTTAGAATGCATCTTTGTGCCAAATTTGAGAAGATTCCATCTAGGCGCTTTGAAAATATTGCAGTTACAAAGTCGAATTGAATGGGTCACTATAACTACAAACTAGGTCACAATGACCTGAAAATTTAATCAGCCAATTTCTGCCTTATAATGCATCTCTGTATCAATTTGAAAAGAATCTGGTCACGGATTTTGAAAATAATGTTGGGAAAAAAATCTAATTGACAGTATATTGGTCACAAAATAGGTCACAGTACCTGAAAATCTTACAAGCTGATCTTGGTCTCATAATGCATATCTGTACCAAATCTGAACAAGAGGCCTGTGTGAATAGGCCATGCTCAGCTGACCTAGAAATTGATGACACTAGTGGCACTGTGGCATTGGGAATAAGTTCAAGGTCATCCACATATTGTGTGTCTGCTCTTAACCGAGGACCACCACCATGAACAATATGAAGGTCCTAACTCAAACAGTTCTCAAGTATTGAAGTTATCAAATGAACAGTAAAATTCAGGAAAGTTAAGCTGTGACCTTGGAAATAAGGTTAGGGTCACTCACATACCGTGTGAATCTGGCTCCCACAGTAGATGACTAACATGTGCAACATCAAAGTCCTAGCTGAAAAAGTTCTCAAGTTGTTAAATGCAGAACAGTAAAATTCAAGTAAGAGGTTCTGTGACCTTGGCAATGAAGTCAAGGTCACTTATGTATTGTCTGAGTCTGGCCCTCGTACATGTACCACTGCATGCAACATCAAAGTTTAAGTGGTTTCGGAGAAAAATATTTTTTCAAGATTTGGTCAAAATATGTAAAAAAAAAAATCATAATAAAATCATAAAATCACTGGAGCGTGACCATATGAATATACATAGTACAGACCCACCCAAGGTACATCCCTACCAAGTTTGAAGTGAATTTGTGTTTTGAAGAAGTCAAAAATACACTAAAATTCATTGAACAAGAGGGCTGTGTGAACAGCCCCTGCTCAGCTGATCTCTACATTCATCACACTTGCAACTCTATGCACTTGGGAAAGGATCAAGGTCACCAATGTTCTGAGTAAGTCTGTCCTATATAGAAGATCACTAACATGTGCAACATCAAGGTTCAAGTAGTTCTCAAGTTATAATGAAGAGTAAAATTCATGTATGTTGCACTGTGACCCCAGAAACGAGGTCAAGGTCATTCATGTACTGTTTAAGCATGACCTTCATACAAAAACATTAACATGTGCAGCATCATGGTACAAACTCAAAACAGATCTCAAGTAGACAGTAAATTTCAGGTCAGTTGTCCTGTGAATTAGCATTCCAATGCCCATTGACTTACATAGTAATCAATAGGAGAGCTGCATTGACTGATTAGTACCCCAATTGAATTTTTTTTTTTAAATCAGGAATCCAAAGCAGTGCCACCTAGTAAACAACTTTGTTTGACCCTTCCACAAGAACATATCCATTACATTTCAGCTTAATCTGAGTGACGGTTCTGAGAACAAATGAAAAATAACAAAACCATACAAAAAATTAGAAAAAAATTGCAGCGTCACCTGGTGAACAAATTGGGAACAAGGTGTCCCTGGGAGTGTCTATGAAAGTTATCAAAGTTATTGGGTGAGTGGTTTGAGAGGAGAAGAGTTTTTAAGGTTTGCCCCCACAAAAGAACAAAAAAATTCATAAAAAATCCAAAAATCAATAAAGAGTGACCATTTGAACAAACTCTGTAGAGATCCACCCAAGGCACATCCCCACCAAGTTTGAAGTAAATCTGGACAAAAATATTTAAGTTGTAACCATTACAAGAAATTCCCATGTTAACCTTTCCCATTAAAACTTTGGTAAAAAATTTTGAAAAAAAAATCATAAAAAAATCCAAAATGTATTGGCACATGACCATTTGGACAAACCTGGAAGACACCCACCCAAGGTATATCCACACCAAGTTTGAAGTCAATCTGGATGACAGTTTTGGAGAAGAAGTCGAAAACGTGAATAGCATTAGAATGCTCATTGACTTCCATAGTAATCAATAACAAAGCTGCATTGACTGATAACTAACCGAATTGAAAAAATTCGTTAAAAATCAGGAATCCACAGGATTCCCACATAGTCAATAACTTTTTTTGACCCTTCCACAAGGAACATATCCACCATGTTTAAGCTTAATCTGAGTGACGGTTCTGGAGAAGTCGAAAAAAGCTTCTACAAACACAAAAATTCATAAAAAATTGGTAAAAATTGGCAGCGCCACCTTGTGAACAAATTAATAACAAGGAGTCCCTAAGTGTCTTCCTGTGTGATATCAAAGCAATTGGGTAAGCGGTTTCAAAGAAAAAGATTTTCTCAGATTTGTCCAAAACAAGAAACAAAAAAAATCATAAAAAATCCAAAAATCACTTGAGCATGACCATTTGAACAAATTTGGTAGAGACTTACCCAGGGTACATCCCCACCCAGTTTAAAGTAAATCTGGCTGACGGTTTTTCAGAAGTCGAAAATGATACACTTATGTCGAAAAACATGACCCATATTTATAAATATCAAACCCAACAATGACAGAAAAGAGATTCCAGAGTTACCAAAGCATCAACATTCATCTTCCAATACCAGTGTGAAGAAACAAATTTCACTCCTGACTTGAGACAGGCAGTCACCCACAAAAGGCAACTGGTGGTTTTAAACCGGTCCTCTCAACCTTTGAAATATTCTTCATTAAATACAGACTATAGTGTTTCCAATATTTACAGGCCCAACCACTCAAAATCCAAATTTTATTACTTATGCAAAAGATAAAGGAGAATTGGTAGGCCTGTCACTATTTTGGTTCTTCTGACTAGTT
Organism: Hermodice carunculata; assembly: GCA_964020975.1. Taxonomy (NCBI): domain Eukaryota; kingdom Metazoa; phylum Annelida; class Polychaeta; order Eunicida; family Amphinomidae; genus Hermodice; species Hermodice carunculata. Next base: position 5,240,580 of record OZ026625.1, on the reverse strand, counting down.
CATCAGCTGAGTTTATAGCAAAACTAGAAAGTAGGCCTATATTGTTTTTGTAATATCTATGAATCTGAATATTATCGAATTTATAAGTTACGTGATTGAATTACTGTACGGACGAACAGATGGACGACGGACCCTCAAAAAAGCTCAGCTGACTAACAAGTCACCTGACCTAAAAATTCATAAAAAATCCAAAATTCACTGGACTGTGACCATTTGAAAAACTTGGTAGAGACTGACAAAAGGTACATCCCCACCAAGTTTGAAGTGAATCTGGGTGACGGTTTTGGAGAAGTCAAAAATGTGAATTACAAAGAACAAAAAAAAAAAAAATCCTAAAACCCCCAAAATTCACTGGACCGTAACCATTTGAACAAATTTGGTAGAAACTATGCCAAGGTACATCCCCACCAAGTTTGAAGTGAAACTGGCTGACGGTTTTGGAGAAGTGGAAAATAGCAAAAACACACAAAAATGCATAAAAAATTGAAAAAAATTGGAGCACCACCTATTGAACAAGTTAATGTCTAGAGTTACCCAGAAGTGTCCCTATGAAATTTCGAAGCAATTGGCCAAGTGGTTTTGGAGATTTTCTAAGATTATTCCAGTAAAAAAAATGAACAAAAAATTCATAAGAAATCCAAAAATCACTGGACCAGGACCATTTGAACAAACTTGATAAAAACCCACCCAAGGCACATCCCCATCAAGTTTGAAGTGAATCTGGTCAGTGGTTTTGGAGAAGAAGTTGAAAATGTGAATTGTGGATGACGGACGACAGATGCCTAACCATCGCATAAGCTCAGCTGACTGACAAATGAGCTGAGCTAAAAAAAAAAATCCCTTCAGGCCTTTTGAAGATATCGCACTAACAAAGTTTGGAGGGACAGATGGATGGACAACCCAAAAACATAATGCCTCCCCTATTACTGGGGAAGGCAAGGAAATAATTGTTACCTAGAGGATAATAATGACAGGACTCGACTCTTTTATACCACATGGGTGACACTATGTATAAATCTCTTAATTGACGCAACAGTAACACCATTATAACATTACAAAGTGGTTAATTAACAGGAATAAGCCTTCTCATCTAGGACTAAATACCACAGCTATGGATGAGTTCTCCATGGTAGTTTTAAACTGGCATCTAGCTGCTGTATTAGAGAAAAAAAATTAGTTCTACACATATTTCATTGGCTCCCTGGTTTAATCATTTTAATACGTGAAATTCTAAGTAATTTTTGTTATTTATATCTATACTTAACTCCCGAACACATAGGCTAAACAATCCCCAGAGAGCAGTTGAACTGCCCTAAAAGTTGGTATGAAATGCCAACTGATATGGCAAATCTTGGCCATCAGTCTGATAGCACCACCACCAGTAGTGTGGAAGTGCAGTTGGTGCATGGGCACCGCAATCTACATTTATTCTTAAGAGAGATACCAGTGAACATCACAAGGCTGGAATGAAAGTGGAACAATTACTGAAATTACTTCAAAATTTATGACACACACTGACCTCTTGAACACATTAGCTGAATATACAACGATTGTGGCTGGTGGGTCAGTCATACAATCACATATTTACCCTGATCACAGAGCATGGATGGATTACAACTCATCAATCTTGGTCAAGAGGTGATGGCTATGGACAGCTCTTATGGCCCAGGTATCTTTAATTCAAGCCAACCCATATCATAAAGGGGAGCTGGACAGACTTGCACGTTTGGAGATGGTAGGATCCCTTATTTGCGAGATCCTAGAGTACGCTGTTGCTCCTAGGTAAAGTAGCCACCTACCCCTTCAAAAGCATACATTCTCTTCTGCAGCATGATCATACCATGCAGGTAATACTGGATACAGTTAGTTTCAGACTGCCAGAGGCAGGTTCGCCAAATCTTGACTGTGGCAACATTGAGAAGAGTCTATATAAGTATAGCCAATGAAGGCTGTCACCTCATGCACTCTTGGGGGCAGGTTGGTGAGTGCTGAAGGTCCGTCCTCAACCATCTTGTAGGCCTTCTGGATGGTCTGCTTGCCCACAGTAAGATCATGTTTGTTTCTACTGACAATCTTACAGCAAGTAGGAAGCAAAAACAAATGGGTTAGATCACCTTTATTGATCTTAATGTAGCTTAAATACCACTGTTAGGACACAGTAACGGAAGGATCCTGAGCCAAGTGGTTATTTGCAAAGATGCCCATGTATGGTCTCAAGTTCACTCTAATCTCAGTCAGAAGCCAAGGCATGGATTTTGATTCTCTTGGCACCAGATGCCAGCATTAGACAAAAGCACATCTTCTGCATGGACAACACCAGCAGAAGATTCCATCTAGACATGCTAGGCAGAATTCAAGAAGGACCCTTGGAAGGATCTGAAGCAGAAGAAATGCATAAATCCACATTCTATCCCATGAGAAGAAGAGGGAGTCGATGACTGGGTCAAGAGGGTCCCAAACAGGCGAAACTGGTAACTTCGTGTCAAGGCCTATCATGAACACATGCATATGGGGTGTACCTCATTAAGCCCTGCATGGCTTTGACTACAGTGGGGTGTAGCAGTGCTTGACATTTAATAATTAAAGGAGCACTAAAAATCACATCCATGGAGTAGAGTAGCTGGGGTGTGATTCACTCCTGCAAATATCATTACATTGATTTTGTTTTCTTTTGTTTTTAGGTGCACTGTTTTTTTGCACCTAAAAATTATTTTTTGTGGGTGTGAAAGGGCTTTAGTATCATCACACCCCATAAATTTCAAGCACTGCAGTGTAGCAACCACTCCATAATTCATCTGACAATTACGGAACATGTTTTCATTGTACTGTGTCAGCTAACGACATTAACCACTTGGACCTGGGGCTTTGGTAGTTTCCATGTAGAAAACCAGTACCATGTGGAATTCATTAAGCTCATACTGGTTTATGCTTGGGCACCATCCACCATTTCTTTTGGTGACCAGAAACAGGAGATTGTAGACATGTTATTAATGAATATGTTCATTACATATTTACCCTCAATTTCAGTGTTCCAGGTTAGGAAACTTGACTGTTGTAATGTTGAACATGAGAGACATAGAGGGGTCAGCCAAATACAAGCTGATTGAAACCCAAGGCTTAACATTTAACACTTTACATTTTAATTTTGGAAGGCATTCAAACAAGCCTTCTGTTTTCTCTTTGCTTCAGCACGAATGAAGTCTTTTATTAGGTCCCATCTTCGACTAGCCAGTTGAGGATACTTTTCAATGCATTCAATGCAATCACTTTTTTTCAGCAGTTTTCCGGCTTTTATCTCCTTGGCAAAATAAACTGTAAGGATGTCCTTTTCCTCAGTGCTCCATGGCTTCTTTACAGTGCATTTTCTGTGGGATTTAGTTGGCAGCCTGGTTTTACCTGCAAGCAAGACCAAACATGATATGTAAAAAAACAAACATTATGCATAACCCTTATAAAAATTTATATCTTTTGAAAAGGGTTTGTAATACTTGTGCTGCAAAGTCAGTGAACATACATGTGGTGGGAAACCAATCTTTGTAGAAATAGTTGCTATACTCATCAGTGCTTTTACCATGCAAATGATGTCTGAAGCAGTGGTTTTGTAGTACATGTTACAAGGGTAGTGGCTCTGGTGTAGCCAATATATACCATACATCTGTGCTCTTGTGTCACAGGTGTATGCAAGTTTTACTACACAAGTGTCACATATCAGCCTAACAATAGCAGATGGATCATAATCTTTTGTCTTTTGGCTATAGCATAGACAAGACGAAATATCTACAGATGTGCATGTATAAATTCCTTTCAAAGCGGATCACCAACAGTCCATATATTACTGTACATATTCAAGTGGCTTGGTATTTCCTTGTAGCATAGTCCCATTATGTGACTCTTATTTCACATTTAATAAATACGGTCATCCTCTCAATATGTTTATGAATTTATGCACAGCACAAGTGGCAAACTGGTTACGGATCACAAGTGATCCTGACCTGTGACCCATTTGGCCAGAGTGTCATGCATAAATTGATGAACACACATTGAGAGGAAGACTCTATTGTACATTCTAATATGGGAATCATCATGTTTTACCCAGATTTCTACCTGATTTTATGATTAGATCACATGGTGGTAGAATCAAGTCTCACCCATCAATGCAAGTAAATGAGTACCACACATAATTGTAGAGGCAAAAAGGTGGATTCAAGTATGTAAAAAACAATATACAGATAGTTTCAAATGACTGACATGTCTATCAAAAACTGCTTGCTTTCCATGGTAATTTCATAAAGACATATATTTATACCACTGTAAAAAAAATTAAGCAGTATTCAATGTTACAATATTTGACCCAAAGTAAATGTTCGACTACAAAGAATGCAAATAAATGAAAATTTAACCAAACTCAAAATGTGGTCTCTCAAAACAGGTGGTCTTTTATTAGAGGTACAATAACATGTAAAAGATGTGTTCTGAAAAACCTGGATAGTTGACCCAGTGACTTACTTTTATACACAACTCTTGTGTGGTCCTTATACTTGCATACATTATGTTTCACTGAAATTCCTCAAAATATGAAAATAGCTAGCCTGGACATAGACAGGAACATAGCAATTATGGCTGTGGCCTAGATATTTGATCTAGTATTAAATAATTTTTACATGACAAATTTCTAGGTCCTTATAGATACATATATGTGTTGTAATTCGAAAAACCAGATCAAAATATGTAAATGTTATGAGCTCAATGCACAAGGCATGCCACTGCCACCCAGATAATTGACCTAGTGACCCACTTTTGTTAAATGATGCATCCTTTAATTAACATACATGTGTGGTTACTTTTATGAGAATTCATCAAAACATGAGTTAAGACATTTCAAGAGTCAATGTGTGACCTGGATAGGTGACCTAGTGATCTACTTTTTCCAGCTAACACATCATTTTGTTCTTATACCTGCATATTTACTGTTTCATGAAAATACACCACAGTCAGTTTCCAGAGTCATTTAAAACTAGTACAAATTCATCACAAGTGTGTACCTGTTTGTCTTGAGGTAGTGCCTGAGTCTGAAGTAGATGGTAGCCCTACAGCTGAAATATTTGCAGAGGCACTGACACAAGTAACCTTCCCTGTTTCATCTACTTGCTCTTCATTATCTGGATGTGAAATGAATATATTTCAATGATGAAAGATTTGGATGAAATACATAATCTGCTGGGCTGTTACTATATTCATGCATTTATTAATTGAGTTTTAACATTTGAGATTTCAATTTTTTAACACTGAATGTGGAATGCAGGCTGACATGGCTGGAAACAGATCTGAAACCTTTCAGTGGTATACACTTGAGTAGGTGCACAGGATGGTTGGACATTCATTCTTTCATTTGTTCATAATATAAAATCACTTTTCATCTCAGGTCTCATGCAATTAATACCTTTTTTTTAATTTCAAGTCAATTTGGGAAAAGAAAACTTGGAAAATTTTGGCTTGAAGCTAACTGAGGAATTTTATACTCAGGAACATAAATGATTATACAGTATTTGGATCCTGTCGTTGCATCATTATACATGTTATATTAAGGCAAATGTCCGCAAGATGAAACAGCCAGATGAGACTGTTTTGTGCCATCATTTGGTCCTCTAGATCCAAAAATGAGGCTCTTAATTGGGCCTCCAGAACCTGTATCATGGAACCAGTTTTACAAGTTCTGTACTGTTATTTTCGGTGATTTTTGTATCCAGTGTACATGTATATTACATGTTGTGGTTGTCTCAATTAACTTGGCAGAGAAAGGCACTGCCCTAAATAATGCTAATGCAATCAGCACTAGTCACAAAGGTATGCTTACTGTTCATGTGATAACTTGAAAACTATTTGAGCTAGGACTTTGAATTGACTAAACCAGTTGGACTAAAACCAAAGAATTCTGTTACCTGGTTGGGGCCTTCGCAGTCTCTTTTGATAATTATTGCAAAATGTTTCTCTCATAAAAATAACACCTTAAGAAGGGAGTAAGTTTAAGTGAAGCCATTTACACATTGTGTAAACATGTAGGAACCATAACATTTTAAGAAATTGTCATTTGTTCGACAGAAAAGTGTGATTTCCAGCTGTTTCAGTAATATACAATACTAATGTGCTCTGATCATGGTGGATGTACAGCTCTGTTGCTTAGCAACCTAGGATGCAGAGTAGGACTGCAGTTAAAATGAATGTCCCTTATTCTTAAATAAACAAAGAGATATGTAGAACTGTATCCTTTGCTACACATGAAGTTGTCCCTACATGCATGTTACTATGTCCTCTGCTATGCATGATGAAGTTACCACATGGATGGTCACTAGAACTGACCTTTTTGTGCACCCTTTTGCTACACTTTGCAACCAGGAAAATGCATTTGATACATGCTTTTTTTAGCTTGCAAATTATGCTAAAAATTGTGCAAATTGCACTGCAATTGTATGTCACTCTTACAGTGCAGTTACATCATATTGTCCCCCTGCCATAATTGCTTGCTTCATTGCTTCACTGACAGTATTTGGTTCCCAGGTAGCACAATTGTAAACTTGAATTGTAGTGAAGTCTATATGCACAACATGTACAATCACTGCTGAAATGTGAATGTCAAATGTTTTCAAAATTTTCTCCAATAACTTGGTTGAGGTACATTCTGGATCCCGCTCACTGATCACTGCATATCTTTTTCATCTTCCAGGTCGTGCTCTGTCAATAGGTATTCCATTCATATGCCAGTCCTAGCTGCCATGTGGCACTAACAAATTTTACCTAAATGTTGATGTTATCTTCTACTTTCATATTATCAGCAATTTCTTTCACATGTTGCCCACCACCATTAGTTTTCCAACAGGACCCCATAAAAACATTTCATGCTAAAACTATTGTTTATACGATTTCAATGCTATTTGCTTAAAGTTTACCTTGCAGATCTGCACCAGTTCTAAATCATGTCAAATTAAAGGCAATCAGACATTGCTAAAAGTATGCCCCCCTCCACTAGCATCCCCAGAATCTGAGATTGTAAGGAGAATGCAATGTACCACTACTATTACACTAACAGATACAGATGTGCAAAAATAAATTAAAACGGAAACAGAGATGCCTGGAAGTATGCCCCCCTCGCCGTGTAGCCTCTTGTCTAGACCAAGTACTGTTGTGAAGTGACACCATATCACTGTGACCCAGATATTTGACCTAGTGACCTACTTTTGGTGCATGACACACCTTTCTGTCCAGATGCACCAGTGTATAAAGTTCCATTAATCTGAGCTGAAGGACAAGCGAATTATGGACCAGACACAAACTAATGTACTGCAGTTTTATATAAAGGCCTTAGTTTTATATTTAAGTCTCACCATGACCCAGATGCTTGACCTAGTGACCTATTTTGTCACATGACACACTATTGGGTCAACATGTGTGTGCATGAAGTTTCATAAAACTAACTAGTCCAGATACAATTTTACCAGGATATACCAGTGGCCTACATATTTGACCTAGTGACCTAGTTTTACTTCATGACATACATTTGCGTCAAGATATGTGCATCTGTGAAGTTTCATGAAACTACCTTAAAGATTGAAGGAATTACAGCCCAGACATGATTTTACAAGGATATGTCACTGTGACACAGAAACTTAACCAAGTGACCTACTTTTGTTGTTTGACAAACTGTTATGTCCAGATTTACATGTGTGCAAAGTTTCATTAATCTGAGTTGAAGGACCAGCAAATTATCGCGAGCACATGAAGACTTTATTGCAGTTTTATGTAAAGGCCTCACCATGACCCAGATACTTGACCTAGTAACCAATGTTTGTTACATGACACACCTTTGGGTCAAGATATAAGTGTGTGTGAGGTTTCATAAAACCAGTTTAATCAGCAAAGGAATTATAGTCCACATACAATTTTACCAGGATATACCAGTGACCTAGATATTTGACCTAGTGACCTAGTTTTAGTTCATGACACACTTTTGAGTCAAGATATATGCATGTGTGAAGTTTCATGAAACTAAATTAAAGATTAAAGGAATTAAAGCCTGGACACCATTTTATATGGATATGTCACTGTGAGTCTTGATACCTGACGTAGTGACCTACTTTTAAGCCTGACATACTCCTGTATCTAGATATAATAATTGTGCACAGTTTCATAATTTTCAGTCAAAGGATAACTAAGTTACATCCCAGTGATGAAGTGTAATGTAGTTTTACATGATTCTATGCTAGACCCAGATATTTGACCCAGTGACCTAGTTTTGTTTCACGACACATTTTTAGGTCATGATATATGTGTGTGTAAAGTTTCATGAAACTAAGTTAAAAAGTAAAGGAATTATAGCCTGGACACAATTTTACAAGGATTTGTCACTGTGAACCAAATATTTGACGTAGTGACTTACTTTTGGTACATGACACATTCTTATGCCCAGATGCACCTGTGTGTAAAGTTCCATTAATCTCAGTTTAAGGACAAGCCAATTATAGCCCAGACACAAATGCCGGACACACGGAAGGAAAAAGCAATAACTATATGCCCCTGCTCCGGTAGGAGGGGGGCATAAATATTAAGAGAATTCATTATGGCCTGCATACAAAACTTAAAGGATTTGGTCACTGTGACCCAGGCACTTGACCTAGTGACCTATTTTGTTACATGGCACACCTTTGGGTTATGATACACCTGTTTGTAAAGTTTTGTGAAACTGACCAAAAAACTTTTAAAATTACAGCCTGGACACGATTTTTCACTGATAGGTCACTGTGGCCCAGATATTTGACGTAGTGACCTAGTTTTTGATGCATGACACATCCTTCAGTCTAGATACAAGTGGATACAAAGTTCCATCAAAATATGTTTAATATCAATAGAGTTGTGGATGAACGGACGGACGGACGAAAAAAGCGATCACTATATGCCCCTCCTCCGGTAGCAGGGGGGCATAAATAGGGACATGGCCAAGACCAAAATATGAAGTCAAATCTGAAATTTATATCCTGGAATGCACAGTCACTGGGAAGACATAAAGGTAATAAAGAGTTAAAAGAAGCCTTACTACAGAATGACATAATAGTTCTGACAGAGACCTGGGTCTATGACCCCTGGATACACATGCTACAGCTATTGTAGGAATTTAAATAAACATAAAGGTGTACTTGTGTCAAGAGCTGTCTTGACCATGGAGTGAAAGAGATAAAATCAGCTGGATGGGACTGTGTAACACTATTTCTTGACAAACAAACTATTGGACTGGATAAGGATTTATTGCTTATTGCAGCATATGTAGCACCTGAAAATTTTAAGGTGTACGAACAAATAGAATTGTTAGACTTGAGAACTAGTTAATTGATAGGTCACTGCTGCCCAGATATTTGACCTAGTGACCTATTTTGTCATGCATGATATATCCTTGAGTCTAGATATAAACATATACAAAGTGTCATGAGAATAGGCTAAATAACAGTGGAGTTCTAGTCTGTACAAGGTGTTCCAGAGGGAAGATCTCTATGACCCAGACACTTGACCTAGTGACCTACTTTGTTACATGGCACATTTTAAGGTCAAGATATATGTGCATGTAAAGTTTCAAGAAACTTAGTCAAATATTAAGAGAATTGACTATAGCCTGCACATAAAATTTTAAGGAATCGGTCACTGTGACCCAGATACTTGACCTAGTGACCTAGTTTTGGATTATGACGCACCTTTGGGTTATGATACACGTGTGTGTGAAGTTTCGTGAAACTGATCAAAAACCCCTGACACTTTTTCACTGATAGGTCACTGTGGCCCAGATATTTGACCTAGTGACCTAGTTTTTGATGCATGACACATTCTTCAGTCTAAATACAAGTGCATACAAAGTTTTATCAAAATAGGTTAAATATCAATAGAGTTATAGCCCGGACAAGGTGTTGCAGACGGACGGACGGAAAAAGTGATTACTATATGCCCCTCCCCTGTTAAGGGGGGGGAGGCATAATTACCCCATCTACCAATAGGATAGGGGCATAAAGAGGAATGGTCAAAACAGTAAAGTGTGATAACAATATCACTGGGATCCAGATAAGTGTATAAATATGTTATGTGACCTAAGTCAAATAAGGGATCTGTTGTCACATGTAACACCATAGGACGTTTGGGGTCCTCAGTGGAGCCTATTCACCTTATATTGTGGGTAGTGCACTTATTGAGGTAACATTGCACTGTGAGGTGTGAAAAACTACAGTAAGACGAACATTCTAGTCATGAAATGGCTGTGCAGTCCTCCAAAATTTAATTTATCATGCCTTTTTGAAATTAGTGTCCATAGCTCAGGACTTCTCCGTATGAAACCCAGACCGAGTGGAAGCTGAATCAATGTGATAATATGAAGGTGTTTGGGAGCTGGTATTCATGAACTAGCAAATCTGGATACACTTTCTATCAGTGAACGTGTCATCGCACAGGTTGACACTGAGGTTACTTTATGTGTGCATACAAAAAATGGTAAAACAGCAGTAATTGCATGAGCTGCACAACAACATATGGGGGTTTTGGGGAGCAAATATTAAACAAGAGGGCTGTGTGAACAGCCTATGATCAGCTGTCTTAAATCAGGGATCCACAGCAATGCCACCCAGTGGACAATATTGTGTGACCCTTCCACAAAGTATATTAACACCCATTATCAGCATAATCTGAGTGACTATTTGAGAAGTCCAAAATTATGAACACACACAAAAATTCATAAAAATATAGAAAAAATAATGCAGCGCGACTTGTTGAACAAATTAAGGTCTAGGGGTACCCAGAAGTGTCCTGAGCAAAAACACCCAAAAATTCATAAACAAGAGGGCTGTGTGAACAGCCCATGCTTAGCTGATCTTGACATTCATCAGACTTGCAGCTATATGAACTTGGGAAAAGATCAAGGTCACCCATGTTCTGAGTAAGTCTGACCATTATGAAAGACCACTAACATGTGCAATATCAAGGTTCTAGTAGTTCTCAAATTATAATGAAGAGTAAAATTCATGTATGTTGCACTGTGACCCCAGAAATGAGGTCAGTCATTCATGTACTGTCTGAGCATGACCTTCATAAAAAACATTAACATGTGCAGCATCACAGTACTAACTCAAAACAGATCTCAAGTTATCAAGTAAACAGTAAATTTCGTGTCAGTTGTCCTGTGAATTAGTATTAGAATGCCTACTGACTTACATAGTAATCAATAGGAAAGCTGCATTGACCGATAAGTACCCGAGTTGAAAATACTTAACAATCAGGAATCTAAAGCAGTGCCACCTAGTAAACAACTTTGTTTGACCCTTCCACAAAAACATATCCATCACATTTCACCTTAATCTGAGGGACGGTTCTGAGAACAAGTGAAAAATAGCAAAACCATACAAAAAATTCATAAAAAAAAAAAAAGCACCAGCGGTTGAACAAATTAAGATCTGGGGATACCCAGAAGTGTCCCTATGCAATTTTGAAGCAATTAGCTGAGTGGTTTGCAAGATTTACCAAAAGAAAAACCAAACTATTCTTTAAAAATCCAAAAGTCACTGGACCGTGACCATTTGAACAAACTTGGCAGACACCTACCCAAGGTACATCCCACCAAGTTTGAAGTGAATCTGGCTGACAGTTTTGGAGAAGTCGAAAAATGCGAATAACCACAGCAAATCCCCATTCACTTGCATAATGATCAATAGGGATGTAATCATTGACCAATAATTACCCGAATTGAAAAAATCCTTAAAAATCATGGATTCAACGCAACGCCACCTGGTGAAAATGTGCGTATAACACTTCTACAAGGAACATTTACACCAATTTTCAGCATAATCTGAGTGACAGTTTTGGAGAAGAAGTTGCAAATAGCAAAAAAAACACAAAAATTCATAAAAAATATGAAAAAAATCGCAGAACCACCTGTTGAACAAATAAGGTCTAGGATACCCAGAAGTGTCCCTATGCAATTTTGAAGCAATTGGCTGAGTGGTTTCGGAGATGAAGATTTTTTAAGATTTTGCCACCCCCCCCCCCCCAAATTCATAAAAAATCCAAAAATCACTGGAGCATAACCATTTGAACAAACTTGGTAGAGACCCACCCAGGGTACATGCCCACTAAGTTTGAAGTGAATCTGGCTGACGGTTTTAGAGAAGAAGTAAAAAATGTGAATTGTGGGCAGATGATGGACGGACGGATGACGGACAACTGACCATCCTATAAGCTCAGCTGACTGACAAGTCGGCTGAGCTAAAAAAGCATTTTCTGAATTGTGTTCCATTCGTGACCTTGAAAAAATAGGTCAACGTCATACACATTATGCAATATCAAACTTCCACACATGATACACATTAGTAGTACACTTGGTTACGTTAGCCTTATTGTTTCTCAAAATACTGAATTTACTCTCATTTACTAATTTGCTTAATGACCTTGAAAAATAGGCCAAGGTTACCCAAAATTTTACACAATTTGACAATATTGGACTAACGCATATTTGGTGCAAATTTTGTAGTTCCATCTTCATTTATAATCACAATACTGAATTTAATGTGTTTTCAACACCCACAGTGCTAGTTCCACTGAATTCCACTGGTGGCGCGACCTTGACTCCATATGTTATAGACTTTTGTCTGTATTATATTCCTATAATGGTACCTAGAACTCAAAATACATGAATATGTATGTGAGAAAAAAAAATGATTATAGGCAGTGAACTGAGATTAGGGCTTGACACTTCTTGCATGATTTTGGGGGTTTGGCTTGGCAAAGCCTCGCCAAACTTCAACTCATGCCAACCCCTTATCCCAGCTGATGGCCTTTCTGATACATAGCCCTCACATGCATAGTACATCATTTGTTGCTATACATAGGTGTCCCCACATGTATGGTACAGCAATCTGACACTGCTAGAGGTAAAGACCCCACCACTGGTTTTGCCACAGGCCTCTGAGTGATAGGATAATCAGTTTTCCTTTGTAGTCCCCATATGCACAGTACATGTACATCAATTGTTGCTATACATAGGTGTCTCCACATGTATGGTACAGCGATCTACTGCGATGTAGTCCCCATATGCATAGTATATCATTTGTTGCAGAAGTCAATATGGCTTCAAAAAGCATCATTGCACTGAAACTGAGCCTCTTTAGAATTTATTGATAGAATAATGTAGTTCTAGAAATTTTCCTGCTTGACTTAATTACACGCTAGTACTTGATGCATGAAAATAAGGTGCACCAAAATTAATCGAGTTAATGAAAGATTATATGGACAAGCCATTGATGCGCGAAATAAAATGCGCAAATATTTTCTAATTTACAGAAAATCAAGTTTGCACGGAATTAACCACATGCGAAAATTTCTAGAACTAGTACAGTATATATGATTCTCGACAAAGGAGAAATACCCATAATAATCTTTCTAGATCTGTCTAAAGCTTTCGACACTTTGGATCATAAAATTCTCTCATAAAAATTAAAATATTATGGTGTGTCTGAGACACCTATAAAATGGTTTAAACCTTATCACACTACATTAATTTTATCCTGAATATAACCCAGCACTGAATTAATTTTTATATGTTTTAATTTTAGCTTTATCATGTGTTTAACACCCCAAGGGTACTTCATTTCTCATAAAAAAAAACAATAAAACCCATATTTTTCAAAACGGCGAGGACATGGAGACCCTGCTTACATGATCCCCCATTAAGCTAAGCCTACATTCAAGGTCAAATAAAAGTCATATGGTTGTAAATGAAACAATAACAGATGAAATATAACTCTTAATTACACTATTTCATATGCCTTATTTACAGATTTTGTAAGAATAATTGAATCAAGTGTTTTGGTTTTGTGGGCACTATAAATAAGTTTCAAGTGTTGATGACCTTGAAAGTAGCTTTTAAGGTCCTGAAATGACCTTGAAAATACAAGACAAAGTCATTTTTTAAAGACAAATACAGGCACAATCTGCCTGAATATAACTCATTTATTCATGTGATATTGCATACTTTTTAAGTCTTTTTTTCTTTTCTTTTACAACAGGTAAGTACTTGTATACATCAGCTGAGTATTTGTATACATCAGGTAAGTAGGCCTACATTGGACAAAAAGGAACAACAGCATGTTAAAGTAAAAGCAGAAAATGAACTGTAAACCATTGTGCAGACCAACTGCAAGTCCTGGCTTGTTCAAAATATGCATAGGCCCATGACCTGAATAAACAGTTTTAGTTGAATTTTCAGTCTTCTCCTATTTCTTATTCATCATTTTCATGTTGTGGGAATTGTACCTTGTAATTTGTGAGGGTATGGTACCTTTTAAAGCACTCCCCAATACACAGAGCCTTTTCACATTGAGGGCACCAGAACTTGGTTTCTTTTCGTTTTCTGGATTGACCCTTCACATGCTGGGAACCTGCACTGGGGCTACATACAACACATGTACGGCTTGGATTCTGTTTTTTTGGCACCCTCAGATGGAGGAATAGGTTGTAGAAAGTGACGCTCAACTAATCGCCTTTCAGGAGTACAATAGGCCTACGACCTTTCAGGGAAACTTTGGGTGCAAAGCTAATAAGATGATGGACTAATTCCACCCGAAGTCATTGTGGCCTAGTGCCTTTGAGCTGTGATCTTTGTTGTACTGGCTGTATAGTATGTACAATTTTGTTACAACCATGTTCAAAATGTGCAATGCAAGCTTTTTACACCATTTTACAGTTTTTCTGGTGAATGTATTGTATTTATTCAGCTTGTCATTGCGATCTACACCCCCCATGAATTTACTGCAGTCCAAAATACAAGTTGGTTTTACTACAGGCTCTCCTGAGGTGTGATCTTTTTTGTTGGTAACAGTAAGAGTAGCCCCATGAACTGTTGACAGAACATTGACATCCCGTTTGCCTTTCCATTTCAAGCATGTCAACCCATTCCTCTACCTGAATATGACTTCCCCTTTTTGCAATTTTCTATCTTTCACCGCCTTCGGAATTTGTTTTCTGTTGAGTCGAACAGTCCCCACTGCACCCGTGCCTTGTGACATAAGATAATCAAAAAGAATGGGGCTAGAATAAAAATTGTCCAAATAAACGTGTCCTTTATTGAGCAAATCACTGCGTGTCAACAATACAACAACATGGTAGGAATGGCCCTGTGACTGATCAGTCTCCTGGTCTGGGTTTGGATCATAATCCTTGCCGGTATACAGATCCGTTTTGATAACATACCCATTGTTTGCATCGCACAGCGTATACCATTTCACATCAAATTTGTCCGGTTTATTGGGCAAATACTGCTTGAAAACAAGCCTGCCGTGCCATGGGACCATGCCTTCATCGACACATATTTCTCTGGTGGGTGTGTACACGGACTGAAATCGACTGTTGATAATGTCATAGAGAGGCATGACCTTGAAAACTGGGTCATATCCACACTCGCCAAGTGCGATGTAGTTGTCATTGTTATTGATATGAAAAAAAACTGTAGAATTGACAGATATCTCTCTGGGCATAGTGGAATTGAAAATGGGGGTTGCGAGAAGGGAGTCCGTAGACCAGTACCTTTCCATGCATGGCTTTTCGACCAGGCCAGTCAATAGGCAAAGACCGAACCATGCTTTCATGTCAGCAGCTGTGGTTGGCACCCATGATTAGAGACGATCGTACTGAGACAGTATGCCTTGCCTAGCACACTCTTGTTCAGCATAAAGGTTTGTTTGAGTGCTAAATAGTTCAAAGTTTTCATCATTCAAAAACAGGTAGAAGAAATATGAAGGAGTTCCCGAGTCCGGCACCGAAATATTCAGTTGTGGTTGAGATGTGAACAGGAGATCTGTGGGTGACCTTTGCGACCTTTACCAATGCATAGCCGTATCGGCTGTAACATCACTGTCATTATCCAATTAGGGAATGTTAAACGTGCCCAACTGATCGAGAGGGCCCTCATCTTGTAAATTTTCAACATTAAACCCCTCAACTTCAGCCTCTGAGTCTGAATCTGCGAAAAATTCTCAACCCCAGGTGATCGCTTCTGCCGTTTCAAGGTCCACAATTTTGAAAAACCTCCTTCTAAATTTAGAACTTGGTCAAGTCAATTATTAAACTCTTCGTATCGAACATGTGCAAAAATTAAAGGTCAGCCCAATGGCAAATGAAACTCAAGCAAACCAGGTTGCTTTTGGGAAAGCCACATCCAAAACTAGCATAAATTATGATAATGAAACTGCTTCGATGTTGGCATGGTACCAACATGGATAAAGCTGGTCCCCACGATCTTATGCTGTGCAACGTGGAAAGGAAAAAGCCAGTCCCCGTGTTATGAGGGTTAAAATCTACTCGACCAATAGAACCCAATATACTCAGCTAGATGACATTCATTAAGAGCCATTACATGTCACAACCGGTGTCCCTCAAGGATCTATCCTTGGGCCACTTCTTTTCATAATCTATGTTAATGATCTTTATCTAGCCACCCAAAACTTTGAGTCAATACTCTATGCAGATGACACAACCCTCAATAAATTCACTTTGTACTTTCAAGTTTGGACCTCAGTCAAACAACAGGGCCATCTCAAACAACATAAACTCCGAACTTAATTAAGTATATCACCGGCTGGCTGCAAACAAATTATCTCCAAATGTACCAAAAACCACACATATGCTTTTCTATTTTCCTCAAAGTAGCTTAGACATGAATATTAATCTAAAAGTAAAAGGCACAACATTAGCCAGAATAAGTGAGTTTGATTTTCTATCATTGATAATCAACAAAAAATTATATTGAAATGCCCATATAAATAAGATTGCAAATAAAACTGCTCGCATTATACGAACACTTAAAAGGCTACATCATCTGCTTCCTAGAAATATGCTACTTTTAATTAACAATTCTCTGTTTTTGCCACATGTTAATTACTCTATATTGGCTTGAGGTTATTTCTGTGATAGCATATTTAACCTTCAGTAATCGGCAATTAGTTTAATATGTTCTACCCATTATTATGCACATACTGAGCCTTTATTTAAGGACTTAACGGTTTTGAAAGCTCCTGACTTGTTTAAACTTTGTTTAAAGCTTTAAAATTTTACTATAGATATACTGAAAAACGAATTACCTGGCTACTAAAATAATATGTTTTCAGCCTTACCAGTTACTCACCCATATTCCAGGAGATATCGCAACATTCCTCACTATGCGAGCCCCCAACATATATCCACTGAAGAGTGCATATGTCACTCAATCCCCAAATTACTTTCTGATACACCCTTACACACATCAGAAAAAATTCACACGCACTCCTTCTCTTGGTTCTCTAGATATATTACAACATATTATATAAACCAATATTCTGAAACTTGCTCCATTGTGGATTGCTTTGTCTGTAATAACACTTCATAATTGTACCTGAAATCTTGTATATTAATGCCGGAGTTCTTTGTCTTCGATTCTTTCTGTAATTGACCAAATCTCTGTTGAAACTAGGTGTAACATACAAGTCAAATTTCCCTAGTTGGCCCTTGTGGAAGCGGATGTTCATCATCTTTAGCAGGTTCATTCTGACTACCATTTTTGCATGGTAATTCCATCTATCCTGTTTTTGTCATCAATGTTTTTGCGTAAATTATCAAAATGCGTACAATGTATTCACCTCTATGTTGAATAAAATGAATATAAATCTGAATACACACACACACACACACACACACACACACACACACACACACACACACATATATATACATGTAGGGGTTCCCACATGTATTGTACAGCAATGTGCTGCTATGTAATCCCCATATGCAAAGTACATCATTTGTTGCTATATACATAGGTGTTCCCACATGTATGGTACAGCAATTAATAAAGCTAGTGCTATGTAGTCCTCATATGCATAGTACATCATGGTGTCCCCACATGTATGGTACAGCAATCTACTGCTATGTATATTCCCCATATGCATATAGTATCATTTGTTGCTATACATAGTGTCCCCACATGTATGGTACAGCAATCTACTGCTCTGTATCCCCCATATGCAAAGTACATCATTTCTTGCTATACACAGGTGTTCCCACATATAAGGTACAGCAATTAATTTATCAATTGCTATGTAGTCCCCATATGCATAGTACATCATTTGTTGCTATACATATGTGTCCCCACATATATGGTACTGCAATCTAATGCCATGTAGTCCCCATATATACATATCTAGTTAATAAGTTTGAATTTGCTGCATCAAGGCAAAACATTGGTCATTTTCTGCATATGTATGAAGCAATTGCTCACTAAACCAGCAAACAGCAACTTGTAACTGCATGGCCAACCATGTGTATAAACTGGTCCAACGGTTACATTCCATGCATGATACAGCTTATTTAATTCATGTCTTTTGATACCATATTGTTAGCTGCAATTAATATATATAACTTGAAGTTGAACTTCATTCTATACCCCAATGGAACATATCAATTGGAACAAAAATTGACACACACAGGTTCTTCATGCAACCTGGCACAGCATAGCTAGCATTATACATGTTATATACAAAACCTCTGAAACAATAAGCAAACTCACCTTCAGATGAAGAGAGCTAGTGTCTGACAAAGCCTAGCACCAAAAATGGTGGGAGGAAGTGATTACTCAAATTACAAGGTCAAGCCACAGCATTTTGCATAAATTAATTCTGTGGGACACGCCAGGGTGCATTGTTGGTGCTTTGACAAATATATAGTTCTAAGCGAAATAAGCCATAGGGGTGCCTGCTTGGTGCCCCTGCCTGTGGTCTAATGTTCTCAGGGTGCCTGGTGGGTGCTACATTGAACTTATAAGTCTGCAGGGTGTCTATAGGGTGTGCACCCTGATTGGGTAAGGGTTGTTGTGATGCATAAGTGTCCCCACATGTATATGGTACAGCAATCTGACACTGCTAGAGGTAAACACCACACCATTGCTTTTGCCACGTTCAGGCCCCATAGGATAATCAGTTTTCCTATGTAGTCCCCATATACATAGTACATCATTTGTTGCTATAGACTAAGGTGTCCCCACATGTATGGTACAGCAATCTGACACTGCTCTAGGCAGCACCCCACTATTGGTTTTGCCACAGACCTCATAGCCTATTTATAATCAGGTTTTTTTTCCCTTTATATTTGCACTCATATGACCCAAATACAGGTACCAGAAACACCTGTGTGATCTTGTGTGTTGTATCTTGTATTTGCATTGTTATCACTTATTATTTGGTGCATGGCCTAGGTCAGTATTTCCTTATATCTAAAACAGAAAACATAACTATTTTAATTACTTATCTAAAATTGTCATCTACATGCATGTCACACTTATGAATGTTATTACTGCACATCATAGCTATGTAGATCAGTTTGAGAGATCACATTGCATCTTTGAATGCCACTTTTCAAACACAGATATTTGGGCAAAATCTCATCTTTTTACCTTTAAACATGAACAAATAGAATCCTGGCCTGGTGCTGACCAGGTGTCCCAATCTGCAGATGTGACTCGCTAAGTCCTTTAGAGCATACATGATTCAGCCTGCAGCTTGTTTGCTCTGAAAGACCTAGCTCATCAGATCTGTTAATCATGGATTTTCCAGTTTTTGCTCACCACAGACTTGTAAAAACTTCAAAATAACCCAACTGATGCCAAAACCCTTATTCCACTCGACAGACTTTCATGGATTCTCTATTGTAGTCCTCACATGCTTAGTGCATGATTTGTTGCTAATAGTATACACATAGATGCCCCCACATGTATGGTACAGTGGTCACTGCTATGTATATTTAGGCCTACACTACAGATATTTCATGCTATAAACAACCATTTTCTCAATTTTTAACAATGACTCTTCCCTTTACCCCAGTAGTACATCATTACTGTTGCTATACATAGGTGTCCCCACATGTATGGTATAGCAATCTACTGCTATGTAGTCCCCATATGCAAAGAACATCATTTGTTGCTATACATAGGTGTCCCCACATGTATGATATATACATCAATCTACTGCTATGTAGTCCCCATATGCATAGTACATCATTTGTTGCTATACATAGGTGTCAATCCCCCATGTATGGTACATATAGGTTATCACATGGCTGGTACAGGCACTGATACAGCTCCAACCATGTGATTACCTGTTTATTACCACTCAGTGTAAATTTATAATAATAATGTGCTGATCAGTGCCTTTGGGTTGCCTGGAAAAGAAAAACACCCATTAGAGGCCTCTGCATTGACAGGGTCAGTGACCTCCATTTTGACAAGTTGACGACGACGCTGTCCATATCTCCCGCCCACATACTTTTAAAACATAGGTAACTGAAAGACAGATCTATGCTGGCATGTTTCTGTTATTTTACATTGACCATGTTGACATTAGGTCAAGGTCAAAGTCCTTTCAGCTTGATACAGACCTTAAAAGGGTGATCAATCATGAAAGTTAAGTGATCCTACATCAACTGATTCTGTAGATATTGCAACAGTAAATTCAGAGAGAATTGAATTGCCACTGGCGACGTTCAAATGAGGTCAAGGTCACTAGCCTTTAAACTTGATGTCGACTTATACAAGAGTGATCAACTGTAAACGTTTCATCATCCTATCTTAACTGGTTCTTAAGATACTGCACACGAGAAATTCAGAGACAAGTGTCCATGGTGACCCTTAAAATGGGGTCAAGGTCGTCATCCTTCAAACTTAACATGAACACTTATGAGGGTGACCAACTGTGAAAGATTCATAATCCCAGCTTAACCAGTTCATAAGATATTGCACACAAGAAATCTTGGAACAGAACAACTGACTGAATTGCCTCTGGTGACCTTGAAATTAGGTCAAGGTCTTTCAAGATTGACATAAAACTTTACATGGGTGATCAAATGTAAAAGTTAAATGATCCCAACTTACTTGGTTCTTCAGATATTGCATACAACAAACTCAAAGAAAATTAAATTGCCACTGGTGACCTTGGAATTAGGTCAAGGTCACCGACCTTCAAACTCAACTTGGACCCTGATAAGTGTGACCAACTGTATCCTATCTTATCCCATTCTCAAGATATTGTGCACAAGATATTTAGAGAGAAGTGACCCTGGTGACCTTGAAATGGGGTCAAGGTCACTGACCTTCAAACTTGACGTGAACACTTATAAGGGTGATCAACTGTAAAAAATTCCATGATCCTAGCTCAACCGGTTCTTGATATATCGTGCACAAGAAATAAGGAACGGTATTCAGAGAGAAGTGGCCCTGGTGACCTCGAAATGAGGTCAAAGTCACTGTCCTCAAAACTTGATTTGAACATTTACAACCGTGATCAACTGTAAAAATTTCATGATCTTAGCTCAACTGGTTCTTGAGATAGTGTGCTAAAAAAATGTGGGACGGATAGACGCAAGGACACCGGGTTGCCTCTGGTGACCTTGAAATTAGGTCAAGGTCAAGATCCTTCAAGATTGACATACAACCTTACAAGGGTGATCAATTGTAAAAGTTGAATGATCCTAGCTTACTTGGTTCTTCATATATTGCATACAACAAACTCAAAGAAAATTGAATTGCCACTGGTGACCTTGGAATTAGGTCAAGGTCACTGAGTTTCAAACTCGATTTAGGTCCTTATAAGAGTGACCAACTACAAAAATTTCATTATCCTATCTTATCCCATTCTTCAGATTTCACACGCAACATATTTAGAGAGAATTGACCCCGGTGACCTTGAAATGGGGTCAAGGTCACTGTCCTTCCAACTTGACATGAACACTTATATGGATGATCAACTATAAAAATTTCATGATCGTAGCTCAACTGGTTCTTCAGATATCATGCGCAAGAAATGTGGGATGGCATTTTAGAGGGAAGTGACCCTGGTGACCTTGAAATGGGGTCAAGGTGACTGTCCTTCAATTTTGACGTGAACATTTATAAGCGTGATCAACTGTGAAAATTTCATGATCATAGCGCAAGAAATGTGGGATGGACAGAAGTACGGATGGTTGTTATAACTATATCTCCCCCCACTTCGCGGGTGGGAGATAAAAAGAGGGACATGTCAGAAAGTGGGCGCAAGTTATGAACTTCCACTGTGCATCAGCGAGGATTTTAGATGGAATACACTGGTGTCATCAGGAAGATACAAGTTCAGACACCAGTGTTGCCAACTCTCCCAAATTTTCCGGAAGAGTCACAGAATTTAAAGGTTTAATTTACTTAGGTCCAGACTCCCAGTATATTCCTTAAACCCAAGGAATTTCAAAAAGTTACTCTTGGTACCCCTCAAATTTGAATTAAAATGCTGTCAAATGCCATCAAATTGCATATTTTGATGTCTATTTTTGCAAATTTTGCTGGGGGACATGCCCCCCGGACCCCCTAGCAGGGCTTCGTGGCTTGTGACGCTGGCCATTTCATTACCTCACTTAAATCTGCCTCCATCAGGCTGGCAACACTGAGAGACTAACAAGAGAAAATTAGGACATGCAAAAGTGAAGTGGAATTTTATTTCTGAAACTTGAACGTATTGTATCAGTGTACAGAACTACAGCTTTTGCCACTGGCCAAAACTCTCGGCCTTGAGGGACTATTTTTCAAGGACAGGCTATGACAGGACTCCTGCTCTGGCTATTTGGAAACAATTTGTGTCAATATGTAAGTAGGTAAACCACGGATCACATTTTGAGTGAACACCACAGCAGAAGTAAAGCAGACTACTTGCCAGGTCATGTGGATCTGCGACTCCGGACATGCTACTTGCGCCTCTCTGGGGCAGCCTGGCAGTCACCTCGGAGCTACTTCCCATCGCCAAAGGAGACCGTCGAGTATTGCGCATTGCCATCAAACCACCCTGAATCTCGGACAGATCCTGCAGGTAGAAGGAAGAGAACGTTGTGTGAGCCCTCCACCTGCATGCCCACATAATGTTGGCAAGGGCAACATTGCGGATGAGAGACCATGATGCAGAGGAAGCCCTGATGTCATGTGCTCTTACCCCTTGGACCCTAAGAATATCCTCTGACCCGGAGGCTATCTGGTAGGCCTTGCAGACCGCTGCCTTCAGCCATGCGAACACGGTATAAGCAGCTATCCTGCCTGACTCAGTTTTCCTCAACGGAAGAAAGAAGGCTCTCCGCTGACCCTGACAAATCTCATTCACTTGGTCCAAATACCAGTTTAGCGCCCTAATAGGACACAGCGTCCTGTCGGGTTCTGATCGTGATAGTGTGTCGGAAAGCGTTTTGATTGTAAAGCCAGTAAAGGCATTGGTGGGGTCTGTAGCAACATGGTTCTTGGCTAAGAAGCCCATGTGTGGTTTCAAAGTGACGGAGGTTTTATCCTCCAACCACCGAATCTCATTAACATCCAGTGCATGGATTTCACTCTTTCTGGCCCCTGAGGCCGATGCAAGCAAGAAAACTGTCTTGTAAGTCAGGCATTTTAATTGAATCGTTTTGGGATCCTTTTCCTCAAATGGAGGTCTCATCATGGCCAAAAGGACGAGGCTCAAATACCAGGTGGGCATTATATTTTTGCCAACTGGTTTATTAGTATAAAAACTTTGGATTAATGCTGACAAATGTGGATCCCCTCCTAATGATCGACCCAATTTCTTGCTCTAGGAGGAAGAAATTGCTGTTCGGTATCCTTCGATAGTCCTTGGACTTCGCTCTTTCTCCTCAAACAAATACAAGAGGAAATCGGCAACATCCAAGGATCCTGCTGACCAAGGCTCCAACTGCTTCCCGGCACACCATTATGTGAACAGTCTCCACCTTGAGTCGTATGTCTTCAAAGAAGATCTTTGAAGTTTACCTCGTGCGATTCTTGAGGCAACGAGATTCAAGAGCCCAGCCTCTTGGACATGTCGTGCGACAACCTCCATGCGTGAAGATTCAGCACCGCCGGATTCCAATGAAACCAAGGCGTCCGAGGCTGCACGAGCAGTCTGTCCCATACTGACAGACGTAACTGAGACTAGTGACTCAACTCCAGTAGGCCGAGAGACCAATCCCGTTTTTTCTGCCACCAGGGAGCCACCAGGATGATCTCCACCTTCTCTTCCCCGATCTTTCTCACTACCTGAGGGATCAACAAGAGCAGAGGAAAAGCGTAGCCCCACTTTCCGTCCCAGCATATTGCAAGGGCGTCCACCGCAAGAGCTAGAGTATCTGGGACAGGAGCCATGAACACTGGCAATTTGTGGTTCCATCTGGTGGCGAACAAGTCGACATGGGGTGTCCCCCATCAGTCCCATAACGCATGAGCTACTCGTGGATGTAGGGGCCATTCTGTCCCTATCACCTGTCCCTTTCGGAACAATTGGTCGGCCATTACATTTAGATGGCCGCTGATGTGACAGGCCAGAATCCTTACTCTGTTGCTGCTGCACTAGATAAGTATTTTCTTGGTTAGTTCTAACAACAGTTTCGACCGTGTGCCCCCTTGTTTGTTCAGGTAGGTCACCACAGTCCTGTTGCCCGACATCAATGTCACATCTTTGTCTTTCACCAACTGTTCGAACTTCTTCAGGGCTAACCGTACTGCCTCCAGCTCTAGCCAATTTATGTGAAAATGTCTCAAGTGCAGAGGCCAGATGCCTGAGACCATGTTGGAGTCTGTGTGGACTCCCCAGCCCTGTTTTGACGCGTCCCTGTAAACAACCAGTCTGGAGTTGAACGGCCTCATGGTCTGTCCACCCATGACTTTCCTTCTTACCATCCACCAACGGATGAGGTACTTGTCATGCAGACCTAATTCGACCATTTGACGCAAAGTGGTCCTGTTCCATTTGGCATTCAGGGCAATGTTGATTGGCTTCCTGTGTAGGCGTCCTAACGGAACTTGTGAGTCTATCGAGGACATCATGCCCAACAGCAATAGCCATTGCCGAGCTGTTGGCTGTGTTGATCTCAAGAACTTCTTGATAAGGCTCTGTAGTCTGTCCCATCTGTCCCGGAAGGACAGCACTTGAATCGGACTAGATCAAAACGAATGCCTAGGAAGACAAACACCTGATGGGTGTGAGATTTGATTTGGGGATGTTTACTTCTAGCCCTAAGTCCCTGCACAGCTTCAACAGAAATTCTCTGTTCTTGATTAGTTTCCTGATGAACTAAAGCTCGGACAAGCCAGTCGTCCAGGCACACGTGCATTCTTGTGCCCTTCTTGTGAACACATGCTGCCACGGATTGCACTATCTGGGTGAACACCTGAGGTGCTGTGGCCAAGCCAAAGGGAAGAAGCCAAAACTGGAATACCTGGTCCGCGTAAGCAAACCATAGGTACATCAACTCCAGGGAGAAGGTCCAGTCCCTGGGTCAGAGAGCCTTCGTTATGGATTCCGGCGTTTCTATGTGGAAGTGTGGAACTTCCAAATATGTGTTCAGATGAGACAGGTCTATGACTGGTCTCCAGTTGCCATCCCTCTTTGCGACCAAGAATAATCGGCTGTAGAACCTCGGAGACAAGTGATCCCTCACCCTCTCTATGCCAACAACTTCTCGACCGCCTCGTGGCAGAATGACCTCTTCGGCTCTTGGGCCGGTGGTTCGAACCTCCAATGGATGCAGGACAAGAGCGGTCGCTCTTTGAACAGTAGCATGTCCCTTGTCTAGGACACCTAACACAAACGAGTCGTCTGTGACAGAAAGCCAGCAACTGTGGAAGACGGCTAACCGGCCGCCGAGTCGCTGACACATCGCCCCAGACCCGTCGTAATAGATCCTGACGGGTGTGGATGACTGGTACGCACCTTCAGTCCTGTTTCCCTTTCCCGAAGCTGGGCTTCCGAAAGGGCCGGTTCTGCTTGCCACTGCCGGAGGACAGTGCATCAGCTGAACCCTGCCTCTCAGGCTTCTTGTTTCTGGGTCGCCTAGGTTTCCTCCTCTTTGCCAAAGAGTCCTTGGCACCAGTAACTTTGGCTCCCTGTCCACGAGCCTTGGTGGCGGCTGTAGCGAGGTCGAGGATGGCTTGGTTAGCCTCATCGGCCTGTTCCCGCTTTCGCTGTTCCACCACTTGGTCCCTGATGGGAGTGAGAGCACCTTCGAACAAGTAGTTCGAGAACAGAGGCTGAGTTCTGATGGCTCGCTGTGCACCCTCCGAAAGGTTGGTGACTTGTTAACCAAATCTCGCCTTGTTAACCTCAGGTTGGCTTCCATGGTGACAGCCTGCCTGATAAGGTGCCATACCCGGGGATACCTGAAGGCGGGTATTCAGACCAATCCAGTCCCTGACTGGTTCCCGGACCTGCTGCGACACAAAGAGCCCCTGCATGATCTTGGCAGATGTGACCCAGATCCACCCAGCTCTTTATCCAGGCTCTGATACACTTCATCCACGTAGGTGGAGAAGGGGAACCCGGACCCGACTTGTTCCGACACAGACGGCGACTCTGGTGGGTACACCGACATCGCTCATCTCTTCGTGGTCGACGGCAAGGGAGGAGCCTTCAAGGTATCTCCGTGGAGAGCCAAGATCCACTCCTTCGTCGAGTGGAACAGCCCTGCAGGTTCACTAACCTCGGCTGGGGCTGAGCTGTCCTCAAAGGACAACTGTCATTGAGCGGAATGGGCCAGCTCTTTGGCCAACACCTTATCCCTCCCTGACCCCTTCCCTTGGACAGGTCATGACTCACGCTCCAGATTACCCATAAGGTGTTCTTCCCATTCATCCTCCCCCTCGTCAAGAAGAGACTAGTGTAATGAGCCCTCTCTGTCAGACAAAGGCTCTCCTCGCTCATCTAAACCACCATGCAGTGGAAAAAACGGCGTGGGGAGAGAGGGAAGGGCAGCTTTTCTTTGACTGGTCTGATTGGGCTGATCACTGGAGTGGTCCAATCTGGTCCTGGTCACGGCCGGCACAGATTCGGCAAACACCGGATCTGACGTACCGGACAGGTCCGGACCTACCAGGGAAGTATCATGCACTTCCTGGCATGCTCAGGGCAAGGGTTCATGACCCACCTCCGTGAGTACTGGGGCTTATCCCACAGGAGAACTTGTGGCTCCTTCTCCAGTGCCAGTCACACCGGTCCGCTCCCTAAAGGGAGCCAGCAAACCGGGCTGTTCCAGTACCTCACCCGTGTCCATGTCGGTCTTCTCTGCAGAAGGGCCAGTTACACCTGGACCTGGAATTTCCCTTGGGAAATCCAGGTCTTGGGTCTGCTGACCCATGGGTGTCATAGACACAGCTGGTGTGTGGAAGGGGGCTCTCACCTGTGCAGATTGCACAAAAGACTGCATGGTGGTGGCCATGAGCATTTGTGTCT
Source organism: Hermodice carunculata (assembly GCA_964020975.1). NCBI lineage: Eukaryota > Metazoa > Annelida > Polychaeta > Eunicida > Amphinomidae > Hermodice > Hermodice carunculata. The sequence continues at coordinate 5,213,260 of OZ026625.1, read as the reverse complement.
TCTGCATTGCATCCAGTATTGCCTTGAGTCCAGGATCCAAGGCGGGTGCCCTTTTTGCAAAAGGCTCCTCAGCCCTATCACCCTTTCTCTTGCAAGAGCGCCTCCTCTTCTTTGGGGTTGCCCCCACCGAATCAGAAGCACTATCAAAAGTCTCAACTCTCCAAAGAGAGGATGAAGTGGCAGCTGGCAGGCTTGCTGGAGAGTCCAGAACGGATGGGGCTTTCCAGTTAGACCGTTTTGCCCTCCGACGTTCAGCCAACTCAAAAAGATCCCACCTCTCACCTGACCAACTTTTGCAGTGTTCACAAGGTCGTAACCTTGAACACTGCAGTTGCTCCAGCTCCCATCTGCACTTTCAACAGTGCAGGTGGGTATCCCACTTTCCCATCAAGTGGCCGGCCACATCCTGCTTCTGAGAAGCAGGGGTGCCCGCCACTGAACTGGCAGGGACAGCTGGAGCTGCTCCAACGCTCACTGGGGGCGACAGGCTATGCCCCTGCCTCCCCCGGAGCTGCTGGATTAGGAGGCGAGATCGCTCTTGATGTCTCTAACACTCCTTGCGGTCTACATCCTTGTCCACTATCTTGGTTTTCAAGGGAAAGAACCACGTGCCTGAAAACGAAAGTAGATAAAAACACAGGTAGGAATCAAGACTCCTCGTTTAAAGAACGGTCCAACAACTCACTACCCCACACTTATCTGAATCCTCAAGCGATGAGTTTCTCCGGCAGTGAAAACTGCTAAAACAAGGCAATCTTGGGGCACTCCTGTAAACATCACAACAACGTGGGTGGAAGCCAGGAGAGAAACTGGTGAGCATGCGCAAACACCAAAAGTTGTACCGGAGGCCCCTTTGGGGGTTTGTGCATGTAACTATAGGTCAGCCATAAAAGGTTCAGGTTTTAAAACCTGGCTGGGAACCTGATAAGCAGGAGTATAAGCATGAGTGATTGAGAGGGTAGTATTACACCATGGATAGGCGAATGTAAATCCTATCTACAAATCTGGGGAACCCCTTAACAAAGCTAATAGAAGGCCAATCAGCATCCTGTGTGCTGTTTCCAAGGTGTTTGAACGTATTCTTGATCGAGATATATCAGGAGCTAAATCTGACATCTTGCATGAAGGTATCCCAGCATATAGGAAAAATTACAGTTGCCAATCTGTATTAATCAATTAGAAACATGGAGGGAAGCCTTAGATAACAAAAAGAAGGTAGGGATAGTTCTGATGGACCTTTCTAAAGACTTTGATTGCATTTAAGATCCACTCTTGACAGCCAAATTAGATGCTTATGGCTTTGGTAAGAGTGCAGTAACCCCCCCTCACTAGCTACCTATCAACAGAAAACAAAAAGTAACAATAAATTCAGTTTGCAGTGATTGGAAATGTATTACCAAAGGAGTACCCCAGGGATTGGTCCTAGGACCTTGTCTTTTCAATTTTTTTCATCAATGACACATTTGGATTTGTTAGGGAAGCTTTGCTCTCTGACTCCGCTGATGATAACACCTTCACCATAACTGGTGACACAGTAGCTGAAGTCTGACAGAAATTACAAATAGAGGTAGACCAGGCTATTTCTTGGTTTGAATTCAATCTCATGCAAGCCAACCCTAAAAAATTCAAAGTTATGCTTTTGAATTCCAACGAGACTCAAACAGAAACCGACATAAAAGTGCGAAACACTGTTATTTCATCTGAAGAAAGGGTCAAACTATTGGGCATCACTATTGCCAACACATTAAATTTTGATGAACACATAGCTATAGTTTGTAGGAAAGCCTCTTGTCAAATGAATGTACTTATGAGATTTAAACAAATATCAGACATAAAAGCCAAAACCATGATAGTCAAGTCTTTTATCCTATCCAATTTCAGGGATTGCAGTCCAGTATACCATTTTGCTCTAGAGTCAATAATAACAAAATGGAATCAATTTTGAAACGCTCTCTGAGATTTGCACTAAATGACACTATATCAACATATGAAGAAATGCTAAAGTAAGTAAAATTAACAACCTTAGAAGTTGACAGGTTACACTTCATTGTCAAAGAAGTATATAAAATTCAACATGATGAAGCTCCTAGGTATTTAACTTCCCTGGTTAAGAAAATAAATCTCCTACAAGGTATCCTTAAAAATGGTAAAGTTCTGAATAGTATGTGAGCACTATTAAACTCCTTATACACTCATAGATAATTAGTCCATCTCATCATCATAATATATATGTACCCTCTGCTCTAAAATCAGAATTATGATATTTACATAAAGCTGGAAAGCACCATGGCCAGTCGGCAAGGATATATTATGATGAGGAGATAGAAATATAAAGACTGAATTGCTCATACATACTTGACAGTTTTGTATACCAGAATATCAAGGTTTAGAGTTTGCTGAGTGCCATATCCAACATTTCTTTTCTTAACCAGGGAAGTTAAATACCTAGGACCTTCATCATGTTTGGATATACAGAATTTAGCACATGTGCTGATACAGAAATGCTGCTTTCTGATTGGATACACAGGATTGAGCCCTTGTGCTGATACAGCTCTATTTATTATAATGTCAAAGCAAAAAAAAATTCACTCATATCTTCCCAATGCCAACTCATCACACATGGCCTACACACAGGGCTGCATTTACACCGAGTGGTAATAAAGCAATTAATCTACTGCAATGTAGTCCCCATATGCATAGTACATCATTTGTTGCTATACATAGGTGTCTCCACATGTATGGTACAGCAATTTACTGCTATGTATATTCCCTATATGCATATAGTATCATTTGTTGCTCTACGTAGGTGTCACAACATGTATGGTACAGCAAATTGTACTGCTATGTAGTCCCCATATGCATAGTACATCATTTCCCTTACCCAATCGGGGTGCCTGATTGGTGTCTGTGTGGTTCACCACACAGCCAGACTGGGGTGCGCACCCAACAGACACCAATCTAACTTTGCATATTGCTGAAAAATTGATTAACATGCAAAAAATGGAACCCTGATGCCTGAGAGGGGCATACAAAAACTTCAAAATAACCCAACTGATGCCAAAACCCTTATCCCACTTGACAGCTACACTATCATGGATTCTCTATTGTTGTCCTCACATGCTTGTAGTTTATCATTTGTTGCTATACACATAGATGCCCCCACATGTATGGTACAGTGGTCACTGCTGTGTATAGGCCTACACTACAGATATTTCATGCTAAAACAAGTTTTCTCAATTTTTAACAATAACTCTTCACTTTACCTCACAGATCCATTCTAGTTCTAAATGTGATGTAAAAATAAGTTAAAAGCCCTTTCAAAGTTAATTTTGGTCATACGGTTTTGATTAAATGAGGTTTTTTACAGCAAATGTTATTTCTAATACAAGTCAGGCAGGCGGTGATACATAACATATTGGTTTTTCTTGAAATTCACAGGAAAAGAACTACATGTGAGATTATAAAAGGCATATGCCCTTAAGACCTCCTCACCCATGCACCTTCCTAACTCAGTAAGCAAATTACCAAAATGAACAGGCTGCCAACAGGCTGGTAACAGGCTGTCAACAAGCTGTCTACATTTTTAGGACATTTTGGTATGGCTGTATACTGGATGGCTACATTTTTAAGGTCTCTCTTTAGGATGGCACACTTTTTTTCACAAAATTGATGGCTGTCTACAGGCTGGCTACATGTGAACTTTTAAAACTCCAAGAAAGCACTGGCTGGTAATAGGCTCCCTCCACTTGAACTTTGAAATTTCATACACCTATGGCTGGTAACTGCCTGGCTACATTTCAACTTTCACAGCTACATCTTAACTTTGACAAATCAAAGAAATCACTGGCTGGTTTCAGGCAGGCTACACTGGAACTTTGAAAAATATCAAACACCTGTAGCTGGTAACTGGATGGCTACATTTTAACTTTGAAAAAAATCAAAGGTAGCACTGGCTGGTAAGTGGCTGGCTACACCTTAACTTAGAAAAATCAATGAAAACCCTGGCTGCCTGAGAAATTTTAGAAATTAAAATGTCTCCATGAGCTTACCCTCACCACATGTTACCAGCCTGAAGCCAGCCTGTTGCCAGCCTATAGACAGCCACTTGTGGGGCTGTCAACAGAACAGGCTGCCTACAGGCTTTCTTCAGGCTGGCAACACACAGCCTTTACTTTCCATCTGTAGAAACTATTTTGAAATGCTACTAGCCCTTGACCAATCATAGAGGTTTTCATATCATCATCAATTCAAACTTTGTTGCTCAAATTTGACTGAAAGCATGCTTGGGATTGGGTGATAATAATCTTGCACATGCCCACACATGCTTCCTGTCACATGGTTCTTCCTTTTTGAAATTTTCTCACACCCAACTTGCAATAGTTAACAGTCACTCATGCAGGAGCTTGAATTTTTCAGACTTATATATCATCACCAAGGTATGTTTTGTTCAGTTATTGTGAAAAGTATACAAAGAACAGTTCTGAGTCACAAAATAGGGTATCATAGGCCTAAAACTTCTACAAGTTGATGGTTGGTGGTGGGAACCCTAAACAGGCTATATCAAATCAGAACAGAGGCATGATAGCCTGGCTGCTTACAGGCTGGCTACAACTGTATGAAAGCATGGCTGTCTACAGGCTGGCTACAACTGTATGAAAGCATGGCTGTCTACAGGCTGGCTACAACTGTATGAAAGCATGGCTGTCTACAGGCTGGCTACAACTGTATGAAAGCATGGCTGTCTACAGGCTGGCTACAACTGTATGAAAGCATGGCTGTCTACAGGCTGGCTACAACTGTATGAAAGCATGGCTGTCTACAGGCTGGCTACATCTACATAGAAGCAGGGCTGTCTACAGACTGGCTACAACATTAACTGCACTGAAATATGGCTGTCTGCAGGCTGGCTACAACTGCTTAGAAACATGGCTGTCTATAGGCTGGCTACATGCTGTCTACAGGCTGGCTACCTGCTGCCTATAGGCTGGCTACAACTCCTTAGAAACATGGCTGTCTACATCTACATAGAAGCAGGGCTGCCTTCAGGCTGGTTACATGCTGTCTACAGGCTGGCTACATCTGCATAGAAGCAGGCCTGTCTTCAGGCTGGCTACAAATGCACTGAAGTCACTGTCTACAGGCTGCTTAGAAACATGGATGTCTAAAGGCTGGCTACATGCTGTCTACAGGCTGGCTACCTGTTGTCTGTAGGCTGGCCACAACTGCTTAGAAACGGGTTTATGATTGTGCCCACCACTTCATCATCATCGAAGACTTATGCTTTCAGAACAAACTATCATTGAATAAATCATGTCTTAAAATCTTTATTTCGATAGCCTTCTCTTGTTTGTGAGTTGAAAGGGGTAGATCACAACTGGAAAATATCTGCCGGTCTTTTTTTTTGTCAAAGGTTTCCATTACCCTGATACATTGCCTAGTTTGGAGTCCTTGCTTACAAAATTTAACCAGCTTCAATGGTCATAAAATTATTAAGATATGGATCGAAATATTGACCCAGCATTTTCCAATGGTGGCCACGTTTGTTTGGGGCCCCATGTTGAATATATTATTATAATGTTGAACTCACACTGCAATGTGGGAAAAAAGATTAAGCCACATGATCGTACTCTACGGCAAGCACATGTGTGTTTGTGATCCGGCAAAAGTTATCAAAGTTCTTTGAAAATATTACAATAGACCAATTTGAATTGAGAATAAAATCACTGCATGCCAAGGCATTTCCACATCGTTGACTGGAAGTGGTGAATATGGGTACGCAGATTCAAGACCCGCACTGGCACGGTTTGTTTGGTTCCTCGAATTTTGATCCACCGAAAGTTACGCTATCATACTTCTTTGAACATAAAATTATTACGATAAAACAAGATTCAATTTGAATTGAGAATAAAATATTACCACACACCTAGGCATTTCTACATTGTTGACAGGACTTGATAAACGAGTGAATTTTATATGGCCTGGGTCCATGGAAGACACTGCGTTCAACTTCGAAGACAAGAAATTTGACAGTTTCATTTTGCTTTGACAACCGTTCACATTAGATCAAAAGGGTTAGCAGAAGTGAAAGAGCTTATCACCTGAGTGAATGTGCAATTAATGGCTTATTAATTAGCTTTTCAGGCCTGAGCAGGTCGAATGTGTGCTACGCTATGACTGCTCAGCTTATTATTGCGTCAACTTTGCTTGATAAACGGGCAGATTTTTTAACAAGAGGGCTGTGTGAACAGCCCATGCTCAGCTGATCTTGACATTCATCACACTTGCAGCTCTATGAACTTGGGAAAGGATCAAGGTCACCCATGTTCTGAGTAAGTCTGACCATTATAAAAAAACACTCACTAACATGTGCAACATCAAGGTTCAAGTAGTTCTCAAGTTATAATGAAGAGTAAAATTCATGTATGTTGCACTGTGACCCCAGAAAGGAGGTCAAAGTCATTCATGTACTGTCTGAGCATGACCTTCATACAAAAACATTAACATGTGCAGCATCACAGTACTAACTCAAAACAGATCTCAAGTTATCAAGTAAACAGTTAATTTCGTGTCAGTTGTCCTGTGAATTAGCATTACAATACCCATTGACTTACATAGTAATCAATAGGAAAGCTGCATTGACTGATAAGTACCCGAGTTGAAAATACTTATAAATCAGGAATCTAAAGCAGTGCCACCTAGTAAACAACTTTGTTTGACCCTTCCTCAAGAACATATCCATCACGTTTTACCTTAATCTAAGTGACGGTTCTGAGAACAAGTGAAAAGTAGCAAAACCAAACAAACAAAATTCATTAAAAAAAAAATAGAGAAAATTGCAGCGCCACCTGGTGAACAAATTGGGAACTATGTGTCACTGGGAGTGTCTATGTACGATATCAAAATAATTGGGTGAGCAGTTTCAGAGGTGAAGAGTTTTTAAGGTTTGCCCCAAAAAAGAACAAAAAATTCATAAAAATTCCAAAAATCAATAGAGCCTTACCATTTGAACAACTTGGTAGAGATCCACCCAAGGCACATCCCCATCAAGTTTGAAGTAAATCCCACCAAAATTATTGAAGTTATAACCATTACAAGAAATTCCCATGTTAAACTTTCCTATTAAAACTTTTCTAAAGATTTTTTGAAAAATAAAATCATGAAAAAATCCAAAATTCATTGGAACATGACCATTTGGACAAACCTGGTAGAAACCCACCCAAGGTACATCGCCACCAAGTTTGAAGTTAATCCGGATGACGGATTCGGAGAAGAAGTAGAAAATGTGAATTAGCATTAGAATGGTCATTGACTTCCACTGTAATCAATAGGAAAGCCGCATTGACCAACAAGAACCCAAATTTTAAAAAATTGTTAAAAAGTCAGGAATCCTCAGCATTCCTACATAGTGAAAAACTTTGTTTGACCCTTCCACAAGGAACATATCCACCACGTTTCAGCTTAATCTGAGTGACAGTTCTGGAGAAGAATTTGAAAATAGCTATAACACACAAAAATTCATAAAAAATTAGAAAAAAATTGCAGCGCCACCTGGTGAACAAATTAAAAACTAAGAGTCCCCAGGAGTGTTTCTATGTGATATCAAAGCAATCGGATGAGTCGTTTCAGAGAAGAAGATTTTTTAAGATTTGCCCCCAAAACAAACAAAAAAATCATAAAAAATCCAAAAATCACTGGAGCGTGACCAATTGAACAGACTTGGTAGCGACCTACCCAATGTATATTGCTACCAAGTTTGAAGTCAATCTGGCAGATGGTTTGGAAGAAGAAGTCAAAAATGTGAATTAGCATTAGAATGCCCATTGACTTCCATAGTAATCAGTAGGAAAGTGCATTTACCGACAAGTACCCGAATTGAAAAAATCGTTAAAAATCAGGATTCCACAGCATTCCCATCTGGTGAACAGCTTTGTTTGACCCTTCCACAAGAAACATATCAACCAAGTTTCAGCTTCATCTGAGTGACGCTTGGTAAGAAGAAGTCGAAAATAGCAATAACACACAAAAAATCATAAACAATTACAAAAAAAATTGCAGCGCCACTTGGTGAACAAATTAAGAACCAGGAGTCCCCAGGAGTGTTTCTTTGTGATATCAAAGCAATCGAGTGAGCGGTTTTGGAGAAGAAGATTTTTTAAGGTTTGCCCCCAAAAGAACAAAAAAAAAATCATGAAAAATCCAAAAATCACTGGAGAGTGACCATTTGAACAAACTTGGCAGAAACCCACCCAAGGTACATTGCCACCAAGTTTACAGTGGATCTGGCCAATGGTTTTAGAGAAGTCGAAAATGTGAATTGTGGACAACAGACAGACGGACCACGGATGACGGACAACAGACCCTCAAAAAAGCTCAGCTGACTGACAAGTCAGCTGAGCTAAAAAGTGATTTTGGTGGTTATTTGAAGCAAAATTTATGCAGTTGTGGTCACGTTAAGCAGGTGGTCGCTCATCAGAGGTACACTATTGAAATAACTTGATTTCGCATCAAAACAACAGTCGTATAAGCCAGGTGGTCGTTTGAGACAGGAACTACTGTATTTAAAAGTTTCATTTAATATTTGTGTAGAGGGAGGACTGACATAATGTTACATAATGAATCTAAGTTTTGTGGTGAAGATTTTGACAGTGGTGAGAAATTGGGAGGTGTGGTCAAACAAAACAACATGAATTGACATTTGCAGTGGTCCTGCCATTTGATAACACTATAAGCATTTGTTGCCAACATATGCCAATGAATCCACCATGTTGTCTGCAGTCCTAAACTTAAAGGGTTACCTTTTCGCTGCAAAAGAAATAGTAAAACCAAACTTATATATTTCCAAAATGTTTTATAATGAAAATATAAAGGGTTATTTCAGATGCTCTTGACAAGTAGGTAATTGCCTTGTTGCATTAAACACTATTTTTTCAAAAACTAATTTTTTAAGGAAAAACATACTTTAGTATGAGCAGTATCAGACCCCTTCCCTCAGACAAAATGTAAGAAGCCATATGAAAATGTGAAAATTTTACACATCTGTGTATCCAAATAAAATAAAAACTAATTGGCTGTTATTGAGAAAAAATTGCAGCGAAGTCTGCAAACTGGAAAGAACTATAAACTAAAACCATTTTTTTTCAAATGGTATCTATATATCCCGATGTAGTACCTGTACGTATGTCAGCAGCATCTGATATCGATGGTCCTCCATGTTCATCCTCAGTTTCATCTTGCTCTTCATCACCTGGAAGTATGTGCATTATTTTAAGTAGGTATGGATGAAATATACAATTACAAGTTGTCTGCATCACAATTTTGCCATTCAATTTTTACTTCTTGATATAATCCATATGTCTGATGCCATCTGCTGTGGTTCCTTTAGATCACAACCTAGTTGCATGAAAGTCCACACACCAAAATTACACTTCTATGTGGTTCTGGTCTGCACAATTAATAATTAAAGCATGGCTGCATATACTTTCTTAGACTGTAATATGCATAGGTAATTTACCAGTAATATATAAGTGTTCATTTCTCACCCCCAATTTATTTTATGCTTAAAGTGCTTCTTAAATTGTTAATCAAAATGTTCATATATACAGGTGAATATTTTCATCTCTATTCAAAACACACACACAGAAAATCAAGACAGCTATAAAACATTTTCCATGTTTTCCATAATGCATTATTTGATGCCTGCAAATTCTAGTGTGTTTAGTTTGATCAATATTCCTATCAAGTGTTGTGATGATTCATCAAAAACTGTCCAAAAGCCTCTTGCTCAAAATGTTCACGTTTTGACCCATATGTAAAGTCATCTGGCAGTTAGCAATTTTTGTGAAATGTATACACGTTTCTGCATGTATTTTTTTATAATATTGTTTGGGTCATGCCACCAATTTTTTTGCCTTTTGGTCTTTTTGACATTCCTACCATTTCTCATCACCATGTTCATCAAAACCTGAAAATGCCTCAAAAAGCTTTGCTCAAAATGGTCACATTTTGATGCATATGTTACATAATTTAGTAGGTCAGGGCTTCCACTGCCACTATAATTTGAGCCAAACATTAAAATGATACAAATCTGGCTATAATTATTTCCAAGTGGATAGAGTCTTACAGGCTGAAGTATATTAACACTTGTTTTTAAAAGAATAAATTTGGTGCCAAAATTAAAATAATTTCCAGAGGAAGCCTGAGTATATAGGTGGTGCCACCAATACTGAACTCAGGCTAAAATTTTATCCATAATCTATGTCCACAAAATTATATGGTGTTACCATAAAAAATTGTAGTAAGTTATGATAACAAACAGTTGTTCACAGTCAGGTAGATGGATGGGTGGACAGATATGGGCAATCATATACATTTGTAAGCGTTGCAATCTTTGGTAAGCACAGCTAAATGTTTGCATGGAGGCTAACTGCAGGGTAAGGGTGCATCAATCATCTTAACCCTTCATCCTGAAAGTTGCCAAGATATTGCAAATTTAGCTGGCTATAATATTCACTCCATTTTTTTTCTCAAAATAATGTATAGATAAACTACATGTACATCACTGAATCATGAACAGAGAATAAATTTCTATGTCAAACACTTTAGCAGGATTTCTGTTGGTTCCTACAACAAAAAGCATATGTATAGGGCAAATCTGTTGAGTCATTATCCAGTGACAGGATGGGGGGCATGTCTCCTGAGATTCTTGCTTGAAGCCCAATTTGAGCAAGAGATATGCTGTCCCTGTGACTGAAAAAGTAAATGCAAACAGGGTTTTTTTTGTTTTGTAGCTAATTTTCTGAGAGATACTTAATTACAAATAAGTCAAAATACACCCTAAGTTATGAAACTGCAACCAGCCATAGATATTTGCAGCTACAGTTGCCTTACTTCAATTAACAATTGACCAGATAAAGTAGCCCCAGAGAAAACAGTGTTAAAGTGAACTTATTGTGGTATCAGAATGTAACTTACTCTCCATGTTGATGTCAATTTCATCTAGTGTCTTTCCTTTGAATTCATGGATCCTACCACTCTCCATCATCTTCAATAGTCTCGATACTTTTACTAGTTGAAGAGTACTTTCAGGCAATCTGTAGAACTCCCGATGGATTCTCACATCATGACCCATGTAAGATGCTAGTAAATCAAGTTCTTCATGATTGAGGGACAAGATTTGTGACATTGTGGCAATATGTTTCCTCAATTTTGTAGAACGTAGTGATTCAGGTTTAGTAGCCCCACACTGAACAGAAAATTTTCTAAGACAGTCAGCTGATTTCAGTTCACTTTCAGCATTAAAGTAGGGACGAGCAAATACATATATGTTTTGGCTGTTCACTCCAACTGCTTCCCTGCAACTGTTGAGCAGATTTATGTCATTTACTGTATCCTGTCTAAGAAGAACAGGGACAGGTCTACCATACTTTCCTCTCATTTCAACTCTTTTGAGTTGATGAACTAATGATTTTTCTACATCACCCAAGCTTTCCCATACTTCTTGGGGGACATTGTCTGCATTCCCTGAGGTTGCTTTCTGATACTGCACGAGTTCCAACCTTTCAAGTTCTCCACTCCGTCTCCTATTAAACATAAGAACAGACACCAACAATGCTTGGCAAAGCTCAAACCAGTCAGTTAAGGAAGCTGGATTCTGCATAAGAGCAGCTCTGTGTTCACTAATGTGGTCTCTGAGATATACAGTCAGCTTTCTGATGTCTTCTGCCAGAGGAAGTAGTGTAGGTCTGTTTAGTCTTCCTTTCTTGAGAGAGTGGAATGCTGGCATGGTGACCTGGGAATGCCAATCCATCTCAAGCAACTCAATAAAATCTTTGCTCCTTCTTTGTAGTTGTTCATCTCCACTTCGAATGGCTTTACCCTTCACCACATTTGCAATCTTTTTCAGGCTGTAACCTATGTTTTTTGCATATGAAGCTGACTTGGAATATTGCTTTGTTTTGCTGTCATATCCTGCTACCTTTCTTGCTGCTTCAGCTACATCATCAATCTTTGAAGGGTAGATACAATCTCGCATACATTTGATGCCTGGATCATGCACTTTGCATGCATCAAGTAACTTGGCTAGATCTCTCATGCGCTGTGCAATGACCCTGTGGTGATGCTTGAGGTGACCACTGTTTTGATACTGATTACTTCCAAATGATAAAATGTCTGGATCTCCCTGCACTATCCTTGTAATTGTATCGGCACTCATGTGTCTAATGACATCATTTGTCAACTCTACAGTTGCTTCCTCACCAAGAGGAAGGAGCATTTTACTTGCAGTTTGTACCCCTTTCCTTTTCTGTGTCGAGTACAGCTTCTCTTTACAGGTTTTTGTATGTTTCCATAGAGAAGCCCGACTAAACAAACCAAAACAGTGCTCACATGGGAGGTACTCTTCTGCTTTAGCAAACTTCTGCCTTTTACAAGGCACTAGAGTTCCACTTTTATCTTCAATCACCTTGGAGTTGTGAATAAAGTTTCCTTTATTCCTCAGCAAGGAAAGGAGATGTGCTCTCTCTTTTGATTTTTTCTTGCGAGCTAAAATTGGCTTTACAAGTTGTTCCTTTCTGTGTGTAGTTGTTAAGTGTCGGGCAATTCTAGATTGAGGTTTTTTGCAAAAGAAACAGTAGTCTCGTTTGTCATAAACCCGCTTGTTTTTCCTCTGTTTCTTCATTGTCTGAACAGATATAGATGTACATGTAGCTGAACCTGGCTGATCTGTGCAAGATTCTTCTTCACTACGGCAGTCTCCTTCATCAGCTGTCTCCGGAAATTCATCTTCCTCTTCACTAGAATGGTTTTCTTCTTCATTTGTCTCTGCAGGATTCCATTCATCATCATCATCATCTACATCATCATCATCATCATCATCATCATCACCACCTGAAACGGGCTGATCCTGAAGAGATTCCTCATCACTATAATTGTAGTGTTCCATATCATTTGTCTCTGGTGGTTCACACTCCTCATTAATGCTTGGTGTTACTTGGTCTTGAAGTGATCCATCACTGTAACTGCAGTTCTCTTCATTTATTGCCTTACTGATATCTGGATTCTCATGTTCTTCCCCATTACTTGGAGTTGGCTCATCCTGTAAAGATCCCTCTGCACCACTGTAATCATCACTGGAGTTTTGGTGAATCTGGAATATATGTAAATGCAACTATACTTTTGTATGTCAAACAAATGTCTCAACATGCAGATATATCACAGTATTTTTTATCATGCCTAGAAGTATATATAGTGACAATAATACGTACATTTATGTCCACACAACACACGTTTATAAATGCTGTCACATATTTTTAAAGAGTCAGGGAGTCATGCATTTTCGACAGAATTATGTCTATGATGATGACTTAAGAATTTCACATAAGACCACTTGAGTTGACAACTACAGGTTTTAGATTTCAATGTAAAATATCTGTTACTAAGAACCTGCAGCTGAATGAGTGCAGTGGTAGACATACACATATATAGTGCTGCAAACAGTGACAGTTCAAGGCACTTTTCATTGGCATACCGGTGCCCCAGTAAATCATACCATTATCCAAAAGGCTATGAATATTCATGTAGCAAGTAGATTGCTCTTGTACTACATGGAAACACATTGTAATGCATGATTTTAGTTTTCATGGTATCCTAGTTATTTGTCCATCCTTGTAGTTTAAATATGAAAATGTGAATTTTGGGTATAAGTATACTTACCTCTCGAATATATGCACATAAGGTAGCAATCTAGAGAGAGCAACTAACAAACCCTGAGTTAGTATGACACACTAAGTGATTTAGTAAATTTTGACCGATGTAGTCTGACAGCATGCTACCTGGCTACCAGAGGTGGGGTCGGTACATGTACATTAGCTTCTTTATTCCTTCTTGAAAGTGGGCAGGGAACATCATTAGGTTGGAACCAGAGTGGAACAGGTCAGGTGGGCTTCACCATGTTCGAGAAGTAAGTATACTTATACTTATAACCACCAAAATTACTTTAAGGTGGACTAGCTATGACCCAGTAGAATTGGTCAACTATCGCACTTCTGGCTGCATGTTGTGGAAAATATTCATATAAACATATACAAAGCATACATTTTTGGACAGGTAATGTTCCATAGACTACAAAAACACTTCAGGTGTGACCCTTTGATTATAACTGTTGTATAGACAACCAGTTCTTTGATCAGAAATTAGCATGTGACAAAGGTATTAGGATATTTCTTCCCCTCACTTCAAACACATAGTAAAATGTTTATACAGACTCAAGAGCTTGGGTATCACCCACAACTAGCTCACAAGCTTCCAGGAGGACAGTTTGGAATATCCATGATAAAATCATGTTGATGCACACTCCTGTCAACTTAGACCCTCTTACTGGGAGGAACAGATGCGAACCCCTGTCATGGATGCTCTTAATCTGGCAGAGATACCATTTCAGCACTCTCACCAAACACAAAGCCATCTTTTGAGCAGGAAGTGTTTGAGCAACTGTTTTAATGGTAACTTTGGAAACTTGTCAAAGGATTTTGCCAGGAAGCCCAACTAGGATCTCAGAGTCACAACAGTGTTCTTTCAGCCAATTGTGTATGCTCTGGATGCAGCATGTGGATCTCACATCTGCATGTGCCCAGCACCAGTATTAGAAGAAAGCCAATTTTCCAAGTCCAGAACCTTAGACCAGACTATATCTTTGAATGGGGCCTGATGCAATGTGAACAAGGCCAGATTTAGGTTCCACTGAGGCAGGTCATTATCAGCCAATGGTGTGGGTGCCTCCTACCTTGTTTAAGTAGGCAATCATGGTTGAATTGTGGCACATGGTAAGGAAGTGTCTGGACTTCACTCACAGCAGGAACTGGTTTAGTGCAAGTAATAAGGCTTCGAGTTTTAGCCAATTGATATGGAATGGCTTGTAGGCTTGAGGCCATCGGTCCAAGCAGGATACCTTCTGGTCACCCATATTCACCCTCCACCTAATTCATGAAGCATATGTGAACACAGTAAACTGTGTCTTGAATGAAATAGGGGTTTGGACTATTGCCTCAGCTCATCCACCAAGTTCCCTCGTGTGGGAGGACTAGAGGAGGCATAGCCAACCCATATGACTGGGACCATCTGTCCAGGCCAAATCAATATCCTGTGTAGTAGGCCCAAGAACACCTTCATATGCATGGATGTTAGAGTCTCCACAAGAGATATCCACTGTCTGGCCGACATGAACCTGCAGCTTGCATGACAGAAATTTGCAATTGGCTAGCAAGTACTGAAGCCTCTTCCATCTGTTTTCTCACGGATGACATTGGCAGTTGATGTTTTGTCCTGGGTAGAAGTTCAGCTTCAATAGATACAAGCCCAGTCATCATTCATTCACTGTCAGCAGATACTGATAAACCTATCATATTAATGGCAGTTTTTCCTGAATGTGAACGCCATAATATCTTGATAATGGCCACAGTAACAGGAAGATCTTTAACCTCAGTTCTAGATATAGGTTAACAACTCCACTGAAGAAAAAACTGATTGGCTGCATGCCTCTATGGGAAGTGGCTAGTCCTATGTGTCTGCCTTTTTCCACATCAGCAAGAAGAGTTGTTGGATTGTGCTTCAAATGTACCTCGCGCTCTTAAGCTTGAGAAGGCGTGTGACCACAAGATCAGGTCTTTCATTGCCACATGCCAAGCATTCCACAACATCTCAGTATCTGCTATTCATACTCAGATTTTGCAGGTTGAACTAGCAGAAGTCAATAAACACATTCATACTCTCTATGAAACATGATCCTTGAATGACCATTAGTTTTCATCAAAACAAACGGCACAACTAGGCACTGCTTGAGACTGTAAATTGTGAACATTATAATAAAGTACATGGCCTTATTTTAAAGATACATTTCTTGGGTATCACTGATACTATATTTATACAGATTTTATATATAGTTTTGACATTATCATCAAAACAAACGGCACAACTAGGCACTGCTTGAGACTGTAAATTGTGAACATTATAATAAAGTACATGGCCTTATTTTAAAGATACATTTCTTGGGTATCACTGATACTATATTTATACAGATTTTATATATAGTTTTGACATTATCATCAAAACAAACGGCACAACTAGGCACTGCTTGAGACTGTAAATTGTGAACATTATAATAAAGTACATGGCCTTATTTTAAAGATACATTTCTTGGGTATCACTGATACTATATTTATACAGATTTTATATATAGTTTTGACATTATCATCAAAACAAATGCCACAAGTAAGCACTGCTTGAAATTGCAATTTGTGTATGGGCCATTACAGGATAGTAGCACAAAAATATAATAAGAGGGTTGTGAACAGCCTGGGCTCAGCTGACTTAACATTTTGCAAGATTTTTTCGAAAATGAACAAAGAAATTCATAGAAATCAGGAAATGATTGGAGCATCACATAGTGAACAAACTTTGTAGAAATCCACCCAAGGTACATCCAAAAACAAGAGGCCTGTGTGAACAGGCCATGCTCAGCTGACCTAGAAATTGATGACACTAATGGCACTGTGGCATTGGGAATAAGTTCAAGGTCATCCACATACTGTGTGTCTGCCCTTAGCACCGGACCACCATCAAGGTCCTAACTCAAATAGTTATCAAGTTATCAAATAAATAGTTAAATTCATGAAAGTGAACCTGTGACCTTGGAAATAAGGTCGGGGTCACTTATGTACTGTCTGAGTCTGGCCCTCATACATGTACCACTGCATGCAACATCAAAGTCTAAGTGGTTTCAGCAAGGAAGATTTGGTCCAAAAATATACCCCCAAAAATCATCAAAAACCCTAAAATCACTGGAGCGTGACTATATGAATACATTTGATACAGACCCACCAAAGGTACATCCCCACCAAGTATGAAGTGAATCTGAAATACAGTTTTGGAGAAGTCAAAAATAGCAAAAACACACAAAAATTCATAAAAATAATAGAAAAATTGCAGTGCCACCTGTTGAACAACTTACGGTCTAGAGGTATCAATAAGTGTCCCCATGCAATTTCAAAGCAATTGGCCAAGTAGTTTCGGAGAAGAAGATTTTTTTAAGATTTTGCACAAAAAAAAAAAAAAATCAACAACAAAAATTTATAAAAAATAAAGGAATTTAAAGGTTGAAGTGAATCTGGCTGACGGTTTTGGACAAGAAATCGAAAATGTGAATTACCACAGCAATCCCATTCACTTACATAGTAATCAACAGGAATGTATGTTGACCGATAAGTACCCACATTGAAAAAATCGTTAAAAATCAGGGATCATTAGCAATGCCACCTGATGAATAAATTTGTGCGACCCTTCTACAAGGAATATTTGCACCAAGTTTCAGCATAATCTGAGTGACGGTTTTTGAGAACAAGTCAAAATTAGAAAAAAAACACACAAAAATTCATAAAAAAGAAAAATATCGCAGCACCACTTGTTGAACAAATTAGGATCTAAGGGTACCCAGCCCAATTGGCCAAGGGTTTCAGAGAAGATTTTTCAAGATTTTGCCAAAACATTTACAACAAAATTCATAAAAAATCACTGAACCATGACAATTTGAACAAACCTGGTACAGACCAACCCAAGATACACCCTAAAAAAGTTGGAAGTGAATCTGGCTGACCGTTCTGGAGAAGTTGAAAATGTAAATTACCATCGCAATCCCCATTCAGGTACATAGTAATGTATGCATTGACCAATAAGTCCCCGAATTGAAAAAAGTGTTAAACATCAGGGATCCACCGCAATGCCACCAGGTGAACACATTTGTGTAACCCTTCTACAAGGAACATTTATGCCACGTTTCAGCATAATCTGAGTGACGGTTTTGGAGAAGAAGTCGAAGACACACAAAAATTCATAAAAATTTTTTTTTAAATCACAGCGGCACCTGTTGAACAAATTAAGATCTAGGGGCACCCAGAAGTGTCCCTATGCAATTTCGAAGCAATTAACCAAGTGATTTTGGAGAAGATTTTTTAAAATTTTGCCAAAAAATGAACAAAAAAATTCATTAAAAAATCCGAAAATCACTGGACTGTGACCATTTGTACAAGTTTGGTAGACACCCCCACAGGCAGTGAATCTGGTTAAAGGTTTTGGAGAAGAAGCCGAAAATGTGACTTACTATTGCAATCCCATAGTAATCAATAGGAATACATGCATTAACCGATAAGTACATAAATTGAAAAAATTAGCAAAAAATCAATGATCAACAGTAACACCACATGGCGGACTACTTTGTTTGACCCTTCCACAAGGAACACTTCCTTCAAATTTCAGCATAATCCTAGAGACAGTTTTGGAGAAGTTGAAAATAGGGAAAACACACAAATATTCATAAAAAAATAGAAAAAAATTACAGCGGCACTTGTTGCACAAATTAAGGTCTAGGGTTCATTTGCCAAGCAGTTTCAGAGAAGATTTTTTAAGATTTGGCTAAAAAAAAATAACCAAAAAATTCATTAAAAAAATTCGCAATCACCGGAGTGTGACCATTTGAAGAAACTTGATAGAGACCAACCCAAAGCACACCCCAGCAAGTTTGAAGTGGATCTGGCTGATAGATTCAGAGAAGAAGTGAAAAATGTGAATTGTGGACGGACAGATGAAGGATGACGGAAGGACAGTCTTGATGGACGACTGACCATCCTATAAGCTGAGCTGAGTGACAAGTCAGCTGAGCTAAAAATATATTTTGCCCCAACAATGGTGTGATCATCAGACAGATCATGACTTTGGAGTTACCTTAATCCACCAGTTGCTAGTGGCATCAACTTTGCTTTGAGGGGATACCTTACCTTAGTTTCCTGCTGGTCTTTACCTGGTGCATGTCACATCTAAAATAATGAGGAATGTGTTTGGTTTCAAATGCTGGTACATTTTAAATATGAATCAAATAAATGAAATTTACTTCCAGTATATATATACTTACATTCCTGGATACATTCTGTGGAATGATATCAGCAGGTAAAATCAGTTTCTGCCAAGTGCTTTGAATATGTGTAGCCATAACTCTCACCATTCCACTTTTTGTGTATTGAGCACACTGAAACAAACGAAAAAGTAAATGTAGAGAAACTAAGGTAATTTTTCAAACCAAGGAAAATAACCATTTTAACTTTAAAATCTGGTGTTCTTATTTTTAATTGGTTGAACTGCAGAACTGCAAATTGAAATAAAAAGGCAATCACAGACTGCTGAAAGTATGAACCTCCCAATGCAGGCAGTGGTTTATGAAAGAAAATCAAAGCACCACATAACTAGAAGTGACTCATTTTGCAACACAAAATCAAATGTCTCCCGGTGGAACAATTCTGTCTCTGAAGGTGATAACTGATAATATCATGGCACAGAAACCAAATTTGCATAAGTGAAGCGAAAATTAGGTCAAGATGACCATAATACATAATCCTACCAAATTTCATTAAGTTTTGTTAGGTTATTAACATTTATTGTAAGGAAAGGAAATTCACAAAAGTGACCCTGTGACCATGAGAAATATTCTATACTAAATAGGCTTGGGTCCCCTAAACTACACATAGGACGGATACCTAGTGTTATGTAAAAAACATATGACTTGTGAAATAGAAATCTTTACATACTTTCTTTATCGTACATAATACTTCAGGGTGTTTCCACAAAAGGATGCTGCTATTGGCATCAATCGGCAGGTCTTCTAGTCGCTGAAGCAGCCTAACAGCAACCTGGTGATCCTGTCAAAATAAACAAGTGCTCAAGTATTGCCTATTATTATAAGAAATAATAAATATATATATATATCGTATGTCAAAGAAAGCTCAATTACTGGAATTTAATAAACATCTCTTTGACGATAATTTACCTTGCAACCTATCTTGGAATCCTGATAAGATATTTTTTGTTATTTTATATATTTGCGTACTTAACTTCCTTTGAATATGTACAAAATGTACCTAATGCATATACACAAAAGTGTATTTATATATATATATATATATATATATATATATATATATATATATATATATATATATATATATATTTCTTTCATGATGTTACCCAAACCAAGCAACTAGCCTAATATGGGACATCTGGATTGCAGGGGTCGGGTGAGAGAATATACCCTACATCAAATTACAAATCCCTCTCATTTTATTCAAGCACAGTATTAAAGCTAGAGCCTGTATTTTTGTTTAATGTACGTCCTTTATGTGTACTGATCGCTCAAATTTGACCAAAATGTTTGCCAGGATATATAATCTGCACCTGCGCAACTGAATGGCAACAAATTCTGCTTTGGGTTAGGCCTACTGAATCCTTGCTTCACTGAAAATCTATCAACTCTGTTGTGATGGCGTAGACCAAAAAAGGATTGATTTAACAATTATTTGATAGAATTCCTTTTACTGTCTGCTCAGTTTCACACTAAAGAATACATGTGTAACTACCTGTCACAGAATAATTAATCCAAGAGACAAACAAAACCCCAGGTGCACACCTTCATATATTGATAAATGTTCCCACAAACTTTCATGGTTGTACCTGAAATGGCTTTTTAGATATATATATATATATATATATATATATATATATATATATATATATATGCGCATTACAAATCTCACAAGTCTAACATCAAATCAATATTTCCCTAAGTTAATTAATGATTAATTTACACAGAATATTTAATCCATAAGACAAACAAAACCCCAGGTGCACACCTTCATATACTGATAAATGTTCCCACAATGTTTCATGGTTGTACCTCAAATGTTTTTTTAGATATGCGCCACACAAATCTTTTTTTATGTCGGACGGGCAGACCAACGGACGAACAGACAGACAACGGCAAATCTATATGCCCCCCACTAGTGGTGGGGCATAAATTTTAACTTTGGTGAGAAGTTATATGGCCAACAAAATATTTTACAAGTAAAAGCTTAGAAGTATTCAACTTTAAAAAGTTCACCCAAAAGGAATTAGAACAGTTCTGTTTAAACCTGGTATTCATTTGGTATACTACAGTTACGCTGCGTTCAAGTTAACAAACGCCAAACGCACCGTTTCCCAAACACTTTCAGTGAAAGTCAAACATTTTGCAAAGGCGTAGCAAACACTTTTCAAACGCTTTATAAACACTTTGCCAAACGCTTTCAAACACTTTTCCAAACGCTTTCAAACACTTTGCCGAACGCGTTTGGTGGAAGCCGAACGTTTTCAAACACTTTTCCAAACGCTTTCAAACACTTTACACTTTGCGCCAAACGTATGTGATACATGTATTTGTCACCTTTACCTGCTAATATTTATATTGTTACTGGTAATCAACAATATTATGACATGGTCATACCTAATTAAGGAAGAAAATAAATATAGGTAGAAGAAAACAAATAATATGCCAACATTAACAGGTTTAACACTTCATTTATCATGAAGTTACAGATCTTACAGTAGCAAGTATACCCAGTCGCTATCATACTTTTTCTGAAAGTGAAGTTCTTGAAAAAAGGCTAACTTTTAAAATTTCGAATGGAAGTACAGAAGCAGCTCAATTGAAGTATTGTTTGGCTTACTAAACCAAGCAATAGAATAAGTTCCAGTGGAGTAAGCCAGGCGATACTCCATTGGTCCTTGGAGTAATTATATATATTTTAATTGAAAATTAGGAACTATTTCAGAGTAAATTTATAGACAATATCATGATCTGATCATGATATTGCCTATGGATTTACTCCGAAACAGTTTTTGAAAGATGAAGTATTCATGACATCTTAAATGAAGAATTAAGTCTTTAATTAATTTTAGTTGAATTAGACACTTGGGTAAACGTATTTGGATCGTGTTTTATATAAATATATACAACCTATAATGCTGGATAAGTGCACATTTACATGTAGGTACATCATATATTGCTGGACCTGTTGAAAATACGTTTGGAGATTCTTCATCATTTAAATGGAAGTGTTTGAAATGCATAGTGTTTGAATGCGTTTGTGAAAGTGTTTGAAATCGTTCGGGTAATTGTTCAACGCGTTTGGAAAGTGTTTGAACACGTTTGGAGTAGTGTTCGGTAGCTTTGTGAAAGAGTTCAAACATTTTGTAAAAGTGTTTGAGATTTTTCCCAAATGCTTTCCAAACACTTTCCAAACACTTTCCAAATGTTTTCAACATTTCCAAACACCAGCAAAATGCAAAAAAAGCGTTTGGCTGTTAACTTTTAGCCGGGCGTAACTGTACATGTAACTCGATCTGTTTACTTACAGGATTTTCAACATTAAGAGCCTTCCTCATCTGTTTGTTGAAGTTATGCAGCTTGAGATCAATTTCATAGACTGAAATACATAAAATTAAAAAGAGAGACACATAAGTCAAAAGTGTGGTACATATAATCTGCATGGTAGAATTAAAATGGGAAAAAAAGATAGTTATCCATTACAGACATGTGACTATCTTTCAGGGAAATAATACAGCCCAGCTATCTTCAAAGTTTATATTGACATGCCATATAATGATGCCTTGTTCTGTTGTACTGGCAACAAATGCAGAGGTCACACTAAGTATGCACATACAGTGGTCCTTCCTTTGAGGAACACCCCTAAGGGGGGTCCAAAAGTGGTCACACGTAGCACATTATAGCAGGTTGTCTCTCAGTGGAGGGCAAACAACATGGAAAAGATAGAACTAGGAACCTTACAAATATGGTCTGAAAAAGCAGGTGGTGTCTCACTGGAGTGGTCTTACAGGATGGAAAACTGTATATGTTTTATGGTAACACTGGAAATTTAGGGGCTGATTATTCAATAACTTTTGACATAAATTAAATGGACATGCAAACAGGCCCATTCACCTAAAAATGTTAGCATATAGGGTAATTAAGCCAAGATATGTTCCGGATGTATTAAAAATTCCAGAATACATGTATGCTTGGTTGTATGAGTAAGTGTCTAGGTCACTTTGACCTATGTACCTTTAATGCTCCAGTGGCAGTGCATTCTGAGAGTGCATGGGTATGCTGACTGGTTGATGATGTGATATATCCATGTTTGTACAATATATCCATTTATACTTTAGTAACAAGCCAAATAAATGTTATGTATTTATGAAGTTATAATCTACTCACATGTCTGTTGATTGGAAGTGTAGTTATTGCATGTAACTTTTTTTCCATTTAACAAGACAATTTCCCAAAAAGTAATTAGCAAGCATGATGAAAAGTACTTACATTTTGGTATTTGCTTCTTTTCTGTGCACTGTGAAAAAGATAAAGATGTATGTGTCTTTACAATTTAAAATCAAGATTTCTCACAATGGAAATTTTATGGGCATACATAAAGATGCAAAGATATTCCAAGAAAATCAGTCAAACAAACGCTTGTACAGCCACCAATGCTGTATGGCCTGAAGACTTACATATGTACATTAACTGGTGACACAGAACTATAATTTATGATTTTGCTATTATTACTACTTCAGTCATACCTAATTAAGGGAGAGTGGGGGTGGGGATGAGGGTGGGGTGGGGGGCACATTTTCCTGTCTAAGACATTAAATGTGTGGCAAACTCTTTGTAACAATGTAAACCAAAAAAGCATGTCTTATTTTGTGTGATTTATGTTTGTTACAGTGCTATTCATGTTTGGAGTTGCATTGATGACATTCACTCAATACATCAACTTAGGGACAGACTTTCACTCATTCTCCTGACAAAACTACATTTGTTATCAAAACTCTGAGACATTCTTTTCAGTTTACATTGTTATAAACATTTTGCAACAAATTTAATGTCTTTACATCAGAAAACAAAAAAGTTGAATCCAAGTTTCTTCAAGGTTCTTGAATAAAAGAGAATAGCACTTGGTACGATTGCTGTATAAACATAGGACAACAAACACACAGGACAGTGGGAGAAAACCAATTAGTAGTTTGTTAGCTTTCCAAAAAATGTATAGTTTTATGCATATTGATTGTTTTGTGATAGAATCTTTACAAGCACCCTGAAAATAGCACTGAACGAGACGCTCATCCTTAAGGTCAGAGAGTGTGTATATTTCATGTTTTGACCACGGAACAGCCGGGTCTCGAACCAGCAACCTTTGGTACCTTTCATCTAGCCGAAAATGGGAAATGCGCATACTACATCAAATCCCAATCTCAAAAAAAGATTGTTCAATGGGTGCTTTTATGTGCAGATGCCACGATCTACATGGTTGGCCGAGAGTCCAGTAGAAAGTAGTGCATATGTCAGGGTCCCAGAGGGACAGCTCTCTTGAAAAAAAATGTTTCATGTACACTTATCACACCAATTTAGGTAAAAACAGGGACAAGTAAATCATTGCGCCCTGTTAACACCTTTTTGTAACTGACTTGTGATGTAATGTAATCAAGAGACTTCAGGACTCATTTATTCAGCAACATGCATAATGCATGAGATTGAATGCAAAAAAATAATAGCTGCAAGTGTACGGAGATCTAGGAGACCCTCATTAAGACAGACAAATTTTGATTTTATCGGAGGTGTACTAACTACATGTATAATTAATTATTAGTTTGCACATTTACAGGGAGGTACTGTCATATCTCACAAAGAGTTTTCAATGTAGACAGTCCAGTAAGAGAAAGCATATACCCACATTGGGATATGTCCATAGTGCTAGCTGGCCAATGCTCCCCACAATTGTGTCTTAGGACATGAATTCAGTGGAAACTGATCTGCTGACCCACAAGACTGTTTTCCTTCCTTGTAATGCTTGGCTCAGGGACAAGACCAGGAGAGATCCATGCTCTTGACCACTGTAAGAGGGCCTAGTGGGAAGATACTCAGGAGGTGTTCTCACGACCCAATCCATTTTTCATGACCAAGACCCATATACCTGATCTCAGTCAGACAGATCCTACCAGACAGGAGCCAAAGCCTAGTTTTCCTCTCCCCTTATGAAGATATATTTATGTCACAATTATGCTCTGCAATTTTTTTTTTATAAAACATTAACAGTAAGAAACAATCACTTGATTTCCAACACTGTTAATTCAACAAATCTACAGTCCAAACAAACACATTGATGGTGGTGTTATTTTATTGCTTTCATTTTTTAAAACTCACCTCAGGTTTATCCACTGTAATTTCTTTTTTCTCCTCTTCATCTTCTTCATCTGAAGAGAGTATGTTCCCATATTCTTCTGCAGAATACTGAAAAGAAACAGAGTGGAGTATACCACTGTCTTTCTTTTCTTCAGTTTCTTCAATCTGTTCCTCCTCGTGTGGCATTTCCCTACTTTTATTAGTTTCTACATGTAGTTCTGGCTCCCAGTCAGTTTTACAGTTTGACACACTGATCACTGCTGACATTTCTGGCTCTGTACTATTTTCTACACCAGGAATCACATTACTGTCACCTGTGCCCATATCTTCAGTTGTACTACTGTCATTTTCTTCCATCCCAGGATTTACAACATCTGTGGTATTAATATGATTTTTCTTGGATTCAACATTTTGAGCAGGCATTTCAGTCTCTGAAGCTCCCCATATTTCAACAGCAGTTAAGTCTGATGGTTCCTGAATTGTCAAGTGGATTTGCAGATTCTTATTTTCTACTGTATTGTCAGCTCTTAGAGACACATCTGCTTTTGTTGCAGCTGGGGATTTGTTCCTATTGTTGCCAATGGTGTTATTAGGCACTGAATCTTTCTCCATGGGATCTTGGTTGTCCTTGTCTGTAAAAAGAAAAATATGTCAGGTGGATAACAGTAACATTTAACATTTTTCTTTTGCACATGCGTGCCATTTCTGTCAACAAACTCTACCGGCAGAGTCCATGCTGTGCCCAGGTGATGCTGGATTGAGTCAGTAAATACTGAAAATATTTTACATATGATGAACACATTTTGACAACTTCATACTGTAGGGTATTGCATTTGGTGTGGATGTAGACTGTTTTGAACACCAGTATTATTAATTGGTCTTGTGGAAGGGTGTATGGATTAGGTCAATCTTAGCTGAACAATTTAAATGTGTATAATGCATCCAACTTCCATATTTTATTACAGCTGCATGTGCATGGTGTCACAGTCCTAGTGTTTGGTGCTCCTTATTTTTGTATATATAAAATCAGAATATTGTTCCAGCATGGCTGCGCAACATAACATTGATTTGAATAATACACGAGAATATTCTTGCCAGTTGAATTAAATCATCATTTTCTGGTGCTCATTGTTAAGAATCAGTGCATTGTTGGTGCATGTATCATGAAGTTGGATCAGGTGATGGAGTATTGAGTCAGTTAATACTGAAAATACTTTACACAGGATAGATATGTTTTACAAGTACAAGAAATATATCATAAAACTGGATCAGGCGATGCTGGATTGAGTCAGTTACAAGTGAAAATACTTGATGGATAATTTTTTACAGGTCTCTTAATTTACTTCTTCCTGTAGGGTATTCACTCATTATTTTACGAGACATGTATTCATGTGAGTTGCGGGTACAATCCTGTATTTTTGGTGCTCATTGCATTATAGAATTGCATCTGTTGCCTACCTGGATAGACATTTTCTTTTCTTTTTCTTTTTTTTCTTCTCCTTTTTTTTAGGGCATAGTACTGTAGTAATGTTTGTTTGAATGCATTATCTATGTGTTTTATACTTTGGAAAATAAATGTTACCTTTTTGCAAGTGTTTCTTAGGCTTCACTTGACAGGATCATAATGAATGTTGTTATAAACAAGACAACAAGACAATGACATACAATTTATTCATGTGAAATATTTGGCATTGCGAATTGAAATGGCCATAATGGGGTTACTAAATTATGTCCATTCAAATAATGGGGCAACTAACTTTGTGGCAGGGGCAACCAACGTGGTTTTAATTTTGTGGTTCATTCAAGTTTGAAATGTGACAACTAAATTTTGAAAACAATTTTTTCAGATTTAATGTCAGAGAGCCGTACAAAAAAACAAAAAAACAAACAACCTGGGAAAATATTTCCTATTAAATATACTCTATAAGTGGAAATATTCCCGAGGCATTTAATTTTCCAAATTTTCCCAAATAACAATATCTGGGAAAATAACAAGAGGCCTGTGTGAATAGGCCGTGCTCAGCTGACCTAGAAATTGATGACACTAGTGGTACTGTGGCATTGGGAATAAGTTCAAGGTCATCCACATATTGTGTGGCTGCCCTTAGCAATAGGCCACCACCATGAACAATATCAAGCTCCTAATTCAAACAGTCCTCAAGTTATCAAATGATAAGTCAAATTCAGGAAAATGAACCTGTGACCTTGGAAATAAGGTCAAGGTCACTAATATACTGTCTTAGTCTGGCCCTCATACGTGTACCACTGCATGCAACATGGAAGTCTAAGTGGTTCCAAGAGGAAGATTTTTTAAGATTTGCTCAAAAAATGAACCAAAAAAATCATCAAAAATCCTAAAATCACTGGAGCATGACCATATTAATATGCCTGATACATACCAACCCAAGGTACATCTCCTCTAAGTATGAAGTGAATCTGATTAATGGTTTTGGAGAAGAAGTCAAAAATTGCAAAAACCTACAAAAATTTATAAAATAAATAGAAAAAACTGCAGCGCCACCTCTTGAAAAAATTAATGACTAAGGGTCCCCAGAAGTGTCCCTATGCAATTTTGAAGCAATTGGACAAGCGGTTTCGGAGAAGATTTTTTAAAGATTTTGGCACAAATTGAACAAAAAAATTCATAAAAAATCCCAAAATCACTGGACCGTGACCATTTGAACACACTTGGCAGAGACCCACTCAAGGTACCCCACTAAGTTTGAAGTGAATCTGGCTGACAGTTTTGGAGAAGAAGTTGAAAATGTGAATAACCAAAGCAATCCCCATTCACTTATACAGTAATCAATAGGAATGTATGCATTGACTGATAAGTACCCAAATTGAAAAAATCATTAAAAATCAAGGATCCACAGCAACGCCACCTGGTGAATTGCCTGCTAAACATCCGTTCTTGGCGGTCTACTACCCCGCGGCGAACGTCTGCCTTTCTTTGGCAGCGTCACTGTCTGGAAGCAGGCAGCGCCGTCCTGGCATCGCAGCCAGCGAGTGGCCAGGTGTGGGGATGCGTGCAGTGGTTTGTGGGATAGTGACTCTGTGAGCGCCATTTTGTTTCTAGGCAATTATACGGCCCATTGGGTATTGACCACACGCCGCTCAATTAACTGTTTGGGTTCACCTGCTGTGAAGGTGCGAACAACATAATGGGGGTAACGGGATTAACACCTCTGCTGTGCGATATCCAGCTACTGTTCTGCCATGTACGGCAACTGTGTTACGCACTCAGCCCAGTTGTAATTAGCTGCCTACGAACAGCGTCAGTGTCACGGGAAAAAAGGAAAAAATGGATGAGAAAAAATTCCGGGAAGTTCTTGAAGATTGTTGACAAGAGTTGGGAGTAAATTATTACGTGACCAAACACCAGGAGCAAGCATTATTTAATGTTATTGTTGAGAAGAAAGACACTTTTGTAATTTTACCAACAGGCAGTGGAAAAAGCCGAATATTCCAACTAATGCCTGACCTGGTGAAACGGAAAATGCCTATTCCAGCCAAACCTGTAGTAATCTTTGTTTGCACGCTCGTAAGTCTAATGAAATCTCATCAGCAAGAACTGAGCAAGTTGGGGGTGTCGTCTTGCATTCTGGGTGAAGGTGACGACGGGAACATTTCCCAATCGCAATACACAGCACCCTGTTCCATTCTGACATCTTTTACTCCAGTGAGTCACAGATACACAAGCAGGTAAACCACGTTTGAGAAGGTGTCAATTGGATTACTCCCTTGGGTCCTCTACCTCGTGGGGTTATTTTCACTGCTGTGTGGGAATTGACGTGTTGCTGGCATCTGATTGGATGATGCACAGCTCATTAATAATGCAGTAGGCAACTTTGACGATAAGCGAAGTACAATTTATTGGCCCAGCGGCGCCTGACAACATTATCGCCAGATCTGCTAATTGCCTCTTGAAATGGTATAGCGACACGGCCGGGCAGACTTTCGCTGGGGGCCAACATAGTGTATCGCCCCAAGAAAGTCTGCTTAGTAGGCAACCTGGTGAAGAGTTTTGTGTGATCCTTCTACAAGGAACATTTATATCATGTTTCAGCACAATCTGAGTGACGGTTTTGGAGAAGAAGTCGAAAATAGCAAAAACACTTGAAAAATCATCTTTAAAAAATCGCAGCTCCACCTGTTGAACAAATTAAGTTCTAGGGGTACCCAGAAGTGTCCCCATGCAATTTCAAAGCAATTGGCCAAGTGGTTTCAGAGAAGACATTTAAAAAAATTTTGCCAAAAATTGAACAAAAAAATCATAAAAATCCAAAAATCACTGGGCGGTGACCTTTAGAACAAACTTGGTAGAGACCCATACAAAGTACATCCCAACCAAGGTTGAAGTGAATCTGGTTGATGGTTTTGGAGAAGAAGTCGAAATTGTGAATTATCACAGCAATCCCCATTTACTTACATAGTAATCAATAGAATGTATGCATTGACCGATAAGTACCCCAATTGAAAAAATCGTTAAAAATCAGGGATCCACAGCATATGCCACCTGGTGAAGACTTTTGTATGAACCTTCCACAAGGAACATTTACACGATGTTTCAGCACAATCTGAGTGACCGTTTTGGAGAAGAAGTAGAAAATACCAAGAACATACAAAAATAGAAAAAAATCGCAGCGTCATCTGTTGAACAAATTAAGTTCTAGGGGTACCCAGAAGTGTACCTATGCAATTTCAAAGCAATTGGCCGAGTGGTTTCGGAGAAGAATATTTTTTAAGATTTTGCCACAAATTGAACAAAAAAAAAATCAAAAAAAATCAAAAAATCATTAGACCGCAACAATTTTACCAACCTTGGTAGAGATCCACCCAAGGTACATCCCAACCAAGTTTGAAGTGAATCTGGCTTACCATTCTGGAGAAGAAGTCGAAAATGTGAATTACCACAGTAATCCCCATTCACTTATACAGTAGTCCCTCCTTTGAAAGACCACTCCTTTGGGAGACCACCTCCTTTGAGAGACCACAGTTGTCAGGTCTTTCTGTAGTACTTTTCATGTTATTAATACCTCCTTTGAGAGACCACCTGCTTTGTGTGACCGCCTTTTGGGTGGCACTAGGGGCGGTCTCTCAAAGGAGGGACTACTATACAGTAATCAATGGGAATGTATGCATTGACCGTCAAGTACAGGAATTGGAAAAATCGTTAAAAATCAGGGATCCACAGCATCGCCACCTAGTGAAGATTTTTGTGTGACCTTTCTACAAGGAACATTCAGCACAATCTGAGTGACGGTTTTAGACAATAAGTCGAAAATAGCAAAAATACTCAAAAATTCATAAAAAATAGAAAAAATCACAGCTCCACCCCTTGAACAAATTAAAGTCTAGGAGTACCCAGAAGTGTCTCTATGCAATTTCAAAGCCAAGTGGTTTCAGAGAAGATTTTTTAAGATTTTGCAAAAAATTGAACATAAAAAATTCATAAAAAATAAAAAAATCATTAGACCGTGACCATTTAAAAAACTTGGTAGAGACCCACCCAAGGTACATCCCCACCAAGTTTGAAGTGAATCTGGCTAACGGTTTTGGAGAAGAATTCGAAAATGTGAATTGTTGACGGACAACTGACGGATGCTACGATGGTCGGACGGACAATGGACGGAGGACCATAAGATAAGCTCAGCTGACTGACAAGTCAGCTGAGCTAAAAGCTGGGAAATTTTTGACAGAGAATGCAAGTAATACATAGCAGCAAGAAGCAACAGGTTTTCTGTGATTAAAATGTAATACTTTGTTTCAAAAGCAAAATGAGGGGCCGCTTCCAGTCTTTTATGAATGTAGGCCTAAATAAAAAAGGCTGTATATTTTGTTCACATTCTTTATTTACTAAAACATTCTCTCTTCGTGACTTGCAACCAGGTGAGAGGCCACTAACGATGAACTGGGAATTTGATTTTATATACATATTTTATAGACATATTGACGGTATTTTTTTGAAAATGTTCCAAATTAATTTTCCTCAATTGTTATCAGCTGAAATAAAGAGACGGGAAGCTGCCTGTAATCAATATTATAATGGCAAGCTCTCCCTCCGGTATGCATGATAACAAGTTTGTTCCAGTCATGAAACTTAGGCATGCCAAAGCGCATTTCTTGAGGGAACTATCATAAAGCAAACAGTACTGCTCGTCAAGGTTGTTGAATGTCAGCTCCATGCAATGGGATGCTTTCCCTTACCCAAAGGAGGTCCATTGGAGGTACATTGGAGGTACCATAATTCCCCTTAGTTATCCCGCACTTTTAGAGCCAATTTTATTTTCTTGAAGTCCCGATGCGCATTATTCACAGGTACAGAGGTTGAGAATGTTTGTAAGGACTTCACATTTGCCAGTTGTCAAGTATGATCATTTACGGTAAATGGATGCTTGGGCGATAATACATGTGGTTATCGAAACCGCCTTCAAAAATGCTTCAAACTACCATATTGCATCAAAAAACATGATGCCTACTTTCGTCACATTCTTTTCAAACAAATCCAGGCAAATACACAAATTTACTTAGATTGCTTCTTTGTTTTGAAAGTTCAAAGTCGGGCCATTCAATGTGAACTGGCTGGCGAGTACCGTAGCTCACATTTTGTACACTAGATGGCGATATATCGAAACCGAGATGGGGGAAAAAATGTCTGCTTTCCATGCAAACTTTCTGTCTCAGTCAAGTCGTTACTTGGGCTAGCATTGTGGCATTATTGATGGATTTTCAGCCGCTCTGTCTGTCGAACGGAGCAAACTAACGATGCACAGACAAATCTGGTAGATATTTATGAGAATGGATGTGTGCATGCACGTGTTGTAGTGAATGTTAAATGTTGTGTGTTTGAGTGATGATTTCCATGCACGCAGTGCCATAGTTCAGTTTCCCGGGACTTTACCCTGTACAAGTTTGTTACCAACCATAATAAACAGTTGATATTTGGGGAAAATAAACTGATTTTATTGATTAAAGGTACTGGGTGTTCTCAGATGTCAGTTTGTGGGGCACTTTCGCCCATGAACAGTATGCTGCTTTGCACGAGTTTGGCCTTAGTTCGATGTTTTTTTTTATCTGCGTTTATATACAGGCACATGACATTTTTCCTGTTTTGACTGTCCAAATCTTACATGCGCGTTGTGCGTGACTGTGCGCTTACCACGAGGAATTATGGTATACTGGAGGTGTAAGTAAAGCCAATTAAGCTGGAGGTGCATACCTCCACTGACCTTCAAAATTTGTTCTACTGCCCTTGAAAAGTTTAACATGGGGAGATATATACTGAGGGCGCACTGGAGGTCTGCTGGAGCTGTCTTGGAGGTCATTACACCGCAAAGGAGGTCCATATTGGAGGTGTGTAACATGTACACATTGGAGGTATCAAGTGCACAAGCTACAACGTTTTTAACCTAGAAAGATATATTTGTCAGCCTGGTGAATTCAAACTTGCTGCCTCATCATGGAGGGCAAAATACTGTTTTGTACTGCATACATGTACATGAGTGAAGTAGCTCACATCTTGTTTGCAAATGATAACTCTGACCAGAAGTAGACCCATATAAAATGACTGGTAAATCTGACACAGACACAGACACATGTACACCAACCACGTAAATGTTGATGAAGGAAACAGGCTAAGCAAGCGCTGACCCACTGCTACCTTTGTATTATATTCACTTGTGTAAGTTGCAATTAATGACTTGAACTGAAATTACAAGCACTATATGAAGGTTCTACACACATAAATATGGCATGTAAGATTATTGTGAAATGTTTGTTTAGGTGAGGAACAAACAACTCGCCTGACATGGTGTTAGGTGCATGTGTGCGGAGGTGTGGGCGAGCAATTGCTCGCCTAAAATCACAAGCACTGTTATTCCCTCTCTTCAGATACTCAATAGTGCAGACACCTGTGCCCATATATGGAAGATAATGAGATGCATGACATCACTCCAATGTCAAGAACTCTATCTGCCGATGAGGGAAAAATGTGAATGGACAAGTGGCATCTTTTGAACACTTTGGAGTGGCCAAAAGTTGGTGTCCCAATCATGCTTTCAGAGGATACATGATTCAGCCTGCAGCTTTTATACATGTTATATGTTTGCTCTGAAAGACCTAGCTCATCAGATCTGATGATCGCACACATGGATTTTCAAGGTTTTGTTCACCACAGACTTGTAAAAACTTCAAAATAACCCAACTGATGCCAAAACCCTTATCCCACTTGACAGACTTTCATGGATTCTCTATTGTAGTCCTCACATGCTTTGTGCATGATTTGTTGCTATACACATAGATGCCCCCACATGTATGGCAGAGTGGCCACTTCTGTGTATATTTAGGCCTACACTGCAGATATTTCATGCTAAAACAACCATTTTCTCAATTTTGAACAATAACTCTTCACTTTACCTCAGTAGTACATCATTTGTTGCTATACATAGGGTGTCCCCAAATGTATAGTACAGCAATCTACTGCTATGTAGTCCCCATATGCATAGTACATCATTTATTACTATGCATATAGGTGTCCCCACATGTATGGTACAGCAATCTACTACTATGTACATGTAGTCCCCATATGCATAGTACATCATTTCCCTTACCCAATCAGGGTGCTTGACTGGTTGGTGCCTGACTGGTGTCTGTGTGGGTCATCACACAGCCAGACTGGGGTGCCCACCCAACAGACACCAATCTAACTTTGCACATAGCTGAAAACTTGCCCAACATGAAAAAACTACAACGCAATAATTTACATTAGCACCAATAACATGAATAAGGCACTCGGGTTTCCTGGGGCACGCACCCCATACCTATTATCCTCCAGCAACTTTCCAGAACATGCATGCACAGATGGGGTGCCTGATCGGTGCGCAACCCCAGACACATCTGGGTCAGGTGCAGGGCTGTCTACAGGCTGGCTACAACATTAACATACAGCACTGAAGTGTGGCTGTCTATACAGGCTGGCTACAACTGCTTAGAAACATGGCTATCTACAGACTGGCAACCTGCTGTCTAAAACTGCTTAAAAACACGGCTGTCTATAGGCTTGCTACCTGCTGTCTATAGACTACTGGCTACAACTACTTAGGAAACATGGCTGTCTACAGGCTGGCTACATTTGCATTGAAGCAGGCCTGTCTTGAGGCTGGCTACAACACCACTGAAGTATGGCTGTCTACAGGCTGGCTACAACTGTTTAGAAACATGGCTGTCTACAGGCTGGCTACTGACTGGTAACTAGCTGCCACACATCTTAGGGGTTTTTTTTGTTGAAAATTTTGTGTCCAAATCCAGCCAAAAGACAGCCATATGTAGCCGCCTAAAACCAGCCAGAAGACAGCCTGTACATGCTGTAGGCAGCCTAAAGACAGCTCCACAAGTGGCTGTCAACGGGCTGTCTACAGGCTGGCTACAGGGTGTCTTCAGGCAGGTAACTGGTGGTATTTTTGGTAAGGGTACATTATAATTATATGCCAAAACAAAACAACAAAAAACAAAAAAACTCAGCTATAAGGTCCTGTATACTCACTGGAACAGCTTTTCAGAAGGGGATCTGCAGTGTCAACCTGGAGAAGGGACTCTTCAGTACCCATGTTGCTTGGCATTTGAAAGGACTCTATTGTATGGTTTGCCACACCAAGGATCCATTCTGCATCATCTCGGTCACCTGTCACACAAACAGGTTTTGCATTTGGCATGTGGCTTGGCACTAAAGGAAGGTCTGTGGTCTCCATATGACCAAGTTCTACCTCTGCTGTCTCCACTGGCCATCTCAAGTTGGACAGATCTGTATTTCCAGGGTCCACTGTCTTGTGGTTAGGTTCTGCAATTTCCATTTGGCTGTTAACATGGAGAGGGTCCATGGTCTCTGTGACAGAAATGCCATCTGCTTGACACCTGAGTTCTTCTACCATATCAGTGTGTCTTTTTACATGCAGATTGAACGGACTTTTGAAATGGAATGTCTTAGCGCAAAAGGGGCATGAGAAAATCTTTTTCACTCTGTGATTTTGCAAGTGATTTTTCAGAGATTGCTTTGTAGTGAATGTCTTTTTACACTCATTACAAGTGTATACTGTGGCCATCCCTGTGTGAGTTTCCATGTGTTGTTCCAGGCCAGCTTTATCAAAGAACTGCCAACACTCATCACAGAGAAACTTTGTCTCATCAGCATGTGTTACAATGTGCTCCTTCAGCAGGACTTCAGTGTCAAAACACTTTCCACATTTTTCACAAGATGGTAGCTGTTTCGCAATGTGAAATTCCCTATGCCTTACCAGGGTGGAGGTTGCTCGAAAGCCTTTACCACCGTCACTACACGTGTACGTTTTATTGGCATTATGGTTGTGATTAAATGCAATGTGCTTAATGAATGCTCCCTTGATTTTGAACTGCTTTCCACATTCAGGACATGAAAAACAGTTCTTTTTTGGGCCTGGCTCACATGAATGCAAAACAAAAGTCTCCCTTGATTTGAATGTCTTGCTACAGTTAATACAACACAAGGGGTCTGTCTGCATGGAAGGGTTGTTTGTTTGGTCAGTCTTGCTCTTGGTCTCAGTGCTCTCTTCGGTACTGCCACCTTTTCCTTGGCTCACATGGTACATTTCAGTGTCCAAATTGCAGTCCACTAGTTTCTGATTGACTCCAACATTTTCTCCATTCTTCTCAAAATTTGGTGCCCTAGCATCCATGATCCCCACTTCAACCAGCTTGTCATTCTTGTCTTCAGCACCACCACTTGAATAAAGAAGGACGTTGTCAATGACTTCCTGGCTATTTTGGTTGGAAAACTTGACCTCTGAACTGTCTTTTGCACCATCTTGCATGCTGTCATGTGGTTTTGCCAGAGCTTTAAGCAGAAACAGATACAATTTGTGCCAACTGTGTTATGCAAAATGCTTAGATGATTAAATCTCCAGCAGCACTTCTGATCACACAGGGATCACCTGTCCAATCAATATAGGAAGTTTCATTTGATTTTTCTTAGCCAATAGTGACCTCTTGTGATCTTCTAGACTTATATCTCTAAAACAATCAATTAACCTTTGGATTACACACATAAAATGACTCAGGATTAATAGTTTTGATAAAAACAAGCCTAAAACACCAGCATCACTGGACGTCAACAATGCATGGTCATGAGAAATTGAAAGCAAAAACAATAAAGAGAAAAAATACCAACACAAACAAAAATTATAAAGATTTATTATTTGGCCGTAAACAACATTTTGATTGTCTTCAACATACATCAGTCAAAAAATACCCTGTGACCTTGAACAGTAGGTCAAGATCACCCAAATTTACAGGTTACTGAAGTTTTAGAATGGTGCATAATTGTTCAATTTGGAAGTCATATCTCAAAAATTGCTTAGTTATAGCTGTATCACCATTTTTAACTTGATCTTTGACCCTTAAAAAAGACGGTCAAATAAAGCGGTACGACTTTGACTTTTAATAGGCTTCTGAATCACTCCATGATGCTTCTATAGTGTAAAATTCAGATTACAATTGCCGGCTTTCAAAGGTTAGCATGGAAATGCCACCTTCTCATGTGACCAATGTGTGACCTTGACCTGCTTTTCAAGGTCACCATTGTTAAACTAAAAATAGGCCTTTTAGTGGTGCATAATCTTGTGCAATTTGGAAGTCCTATCTCAAAAACTGATTATGTTATCACCCTGAAAGCAAATTTGGCAAAAAATCCCATGACCCTGAAAAGTAGGTCAAGGTCACCCATGTTAACAGGTGACTGAAGTTTTGTAGTGGTGCATGATCATGTGTAATTTGGAAGTCATATCTCATTACATGTTAATATATAGCTGTATAACTTGGATACTTTGAAAGGTTTTGCATTGAAATTTTTGTAAGGGTTTCTGCTATAGGTCTAAATTTGCCATGAAAAGTTTCACATTTCTAAATACAACAGTTTCCAAATTATTAGGTTTTAATTTACAATGGTAAGTAATGGGAATACACAGCTCCAGCCAACATGCACTGCAACGACCTCTACTGGAACCCACCTGAGCCCTAGCTTTGATCAATTAACCGTCGCTGGTTTACGTCGGTGTGGCCTCACCCTGCTGGCAATGGCGGAGTGACTTTCACAGCAGTGAAGGCAATTATCAGCCAAGTAGGACTGGTTCATGAATAATTAATGAGACTTCCTGGCTATTATGCAAGGGACTTTCTCCCACACTTTTGGTTAACAGGGACACGATTTCATGATAGAGTGGCAGCAACTTTCAATAGGGTTCTGAATCACTCCATGATGCTTCTTTTGTATAAAATTCAAGTTGCTAGATGCAGGTTTTCAAGAGTTGGAGCGGTAATGTCACTTTGCATATGTGACCTTGAAAAGTACGTAAAGGTCAATCATACTTACACGTTAAATAGGCCTTATAGTGGTGTAAAATCATGTGGAATTTGGAAGTCCCATGACAAATATTTCTCAAGTTATACTAGTAACACCAGATGGATGGACAGACGGATGGCGCAGGGGATGACAATACCCTTCGGCCTCATATAAGCCCAAAGGGTTAAAAGTGTTTGGCTGTTAGCTTTTAGGTGGGTTGGTCTACATATACTGACCTATCTTGGCTTGTTCATATTCCTCGGTAGATGGTTCAGGAAAACACGCTACATACATAGACCTTAATTTGTGCTAAACAGAGCCAATAAAAGGAATTTCTACTAAATCCATTATTTGTTAACGAATACTTACCTCTTTACTACTATAGCTTTGCATATTTTTTGCATTTCACCCAAGAAAAAAACTACGTTTACTGAGCCATTAATCCCAGAAAACTTTGCCAGGTGCTTGCCTTGCTGCCACATGCGCCCTCTACAAGCGATAGACCATGTGCGCATGCGCATCATCCCTTCTTCAGTTCTTTCCTTTCAACTTCGAGAGAGTCTGGAAAGCAGGGAGGTTGAGTGGGATTAAGAGTAGTAAAGAGGAAAGTATTTGTTAACAAATAATGGAATTACTAGAAATTCCTTTCATTTGTGTCAGAATACAGACCTCTTTACCACTATAGTGATTTGCTAACCGATCAGTATGTGGTAGGTCAGGCAATCGCTAGCGCCTTGCGACGCAGCAGCAATTAAAGCAAGCAACACACCAGGATACATACTAGACTGAACTAACAAAATTAGAAGCCCAGTGACCCAATGTACCTCCTGTCATTGTGTTTTAATACCCAAAGGGAACAATGACAATAGAGTAAAGCTTAACGATAGACTCACAAGGTTGACATGGGTGGCTATCGTTACAGTGTCCCTCACTTGATCGTACAGATACTGGACTGGGATACTGTTTAAATGAACTAGGTCTTTTTCAATAGACTACCAAGTCCTGGAGCAAAAGTCCCAAGGCATGGTTGGATCTTCGCCAGTAGAACTGCATGAAGTCTACCTAGGAAACATGACGCCCAGCATCTCATAATGCGGAACCACAAGGACACCGTGTGCTGTGCAGTTATGAAGCCTATAAGCTCTTCGGCCTTATCTGCAGTGAAGTACGTAGGCCAGTTTGATGACTTCAGTAATCCATTGAAATACCGTGTTCTGGCAACTGATTCTGTCTTGGTTTCCCGAGCCGGAAATAAACGTTTGTCTTCTTCCAGCTCCCCAGGATTCTGATGCGGCCAAATAGAACTTAAGTGCTCACGTGGCCACCGTGTTCTCTCTACGTTGTAACATCCAACCAACTGATCTAGCGCCTTGATGGTGCATCCAGTGAAGTTGGATCTGGCAGTGCAATGGTCATAAATTCTCAAGTAGTCATAAGGTCACCTGCGACTTGACGTGTACAGCATTCCAGGCAAAAAACAGGTATGTCAAAGTGACGCAGACCTAATCTGGTGAGCCCCATAAACTGCAATAGCCAGAACATTGTCGTCCTGGATAGGAACGGCTCAGAACAATTTGCCTTGTCCCTGAAGGGGATGTCGCATTAACCTGCCAACACTAATGGAAGAGACCTCTCTGGCAGATGCTCTGCTTAAGTGAATCTTCCATATAAACTTGAATGAGTCTGTGTAGTAACTCGTCCTAACCAGAGTCTACTGCAAGGAATTAGCAGGAAGACGCTTGTTGCCCCATATCCTACGAACGTTCCGACCGTGTGATGGTCTCAGGCATGCCAGGGGGACTGGACCTGTAGAGCTTCTGTTGGATTGCCCGTGAAACGGCGGCCAAGTGGTCGGTCACTACACTGAGAGGCTTCTGGGAGGATCCTTCCTTGCTGCCAGAGCCGTCCGGAACTGCTGGAGGATCAGGGGAAACCACGCCTGTTTGGCATTTCTCCACCTGTCCTTCCTCCCTGTCCTTGTCTCCTGTAGTTGACTGATCCTGAGGGAACGATTCAGTACTCACTTCGGTGGCTTTCCTTTCCTCCTCCCCTCTCGATACCTGCTCCAACTTGCGCCATATAGCTTCATCCCTAGTAGCACAGGTTTTGCAGGGGTTTCACCTGAAACACACGATCCCCCAATCCTTCATGCAGAATCTGCAGCATGCATGATTATCCCATGAAGGTGAGAGGTGGCCCATGGGATCTCTCCTCATCTCTACCATTTCGTCATTGTTGTCACTACCATGTTGGAAAACTGGACATGAAAACGGTGTCAACAAAACGAGTCCAGTGTGCACAATCTGGCAAAAACAAGTTCTCATCTGTAGATCGAACTGATCCTGGGAACCTCAGAAAAACAATCCTAGCAGATAACTGTGGTTCCAAATGAACAAAAGTTCACAAAATCCAATTCCTGGTGAAGGAAAATATCACACGATGCGTCAAATAGCGCCAAAGTGAAAGAACTGAAGGGACAGTGCGCATGCGCACATGGTCTATCACCTATAGAGGGCACATGTGGCAGCATGGCAAGCACCAGGCAAAGTTTTCTGGGATTAATGGCTCTGTAAACTTAGCCTTTTTTCTTGGTGAAATGCATAATTTTTGCAAAATTAAGCTATAGTAGTAAAGAGGTCTGTATTGTGACAGAAATACTTACGGCACATTTCTTCCTTGCTTTTCTGTCCATACTTGGCATCTTTCTTTGTGTTTTCCTCTTGTTCCTCTAGCCTGTGTGTCAAACCAAAACAGCTTTAAAGTCCTGAATGCATCCTTGTACAAAATTTGAAAAGAATCCATCCAGCTGGCACCTTGAAGATACGGAGCTGTAACAAAGTCAAACAAGTTGACCCTGACTCTGTCCATATCTCCTGCCCACATACTTCTAACACATAGGTAACTGAAATTAGACAGGTTTATGCTGGCATGTTTCTGTTATATTACATTGACTATGTTGACATTAGGTCAAGGTCAAAGTCCTTTTAGCTTGATACAGACCTTAAAAGGGTGATCAACCATGGTGTTAAGTGATCATACCTCACCTGGTTCTGCAGATATTGCATACAGTAAATTCAAAGAGAATTGAACTGCCACCGGTGACCTGCAAATTAGGTCAAGGTCACTAACCTTTGAACTAGATGAAGACTTATACATGATCAACTGTAAAAGTTTCATCATCCTTTCTCATCTGGTTCTTAAGATATCGCATGCAAGAAATTCAGAGAGAAGTGACCATGGTGACCCTTAAAATGGGGTCAAGGTCGTTGCCTTCAAACTCGACGTGAACACTTATAAGGGTACCAACTGTAAAAGATTCATGATCCTAGCTTAACCAATTCTTGAGAATTGCGCACAAGAAACCTTGGAACAGACCAACTGACTGAATTGCCTCTGGTGACCTTGAAATTAGGTCAAGGTCCTTCAATATTGACATACAACCTTACATGGGTGATCAATAGTAAAAGTTAAATGATCCTAGCTTACCTGGTTCTTCAGATATTGCATACAACAAACTGAAAGAAAATTGAATTGCCACTGGTGACCTTGGAATTAGGTCCAGGCCACCGACCTTCAAACTCGACTTAGACCCATATAAGAGTGGCCAACTGTAAAAATTTCATCATCATGTCTAATCCCATTCTTAAAATATTGCGCGCAACATATTTAGAGAGAAGTGACCCTGGTGACCTTGAAATGGAATCTAGGTCACTGTCCTTCAAACTTGACATGAACATTTATAAGGGTCATCAACTGTGAAAATTTCATGATCCTAGCTCAACCAGTTCTTGAGATATCGTGCGCAAGAAATGTGGGACGAACGGACGTCTCCTTTAAAACTTAAAAGTTTCATACACTATTCCACCATACCGAAACTGGTATAAACAGGTAAATAGTAATACAATTTTTAGCACCATAAAGTTGACTAGAGGTGTTATGAGGTAAAGTGTACTAAGGTATTAGCTGAAAGCCACCTCTTCCACTGTACTGGATGAAGGCTGAAAAAAAAGAAATCCTGCAAACAGTGAGTATGATCATTGTTTTATGACTTAAGTTGGACACGAGAAAATTCTCTAGGTGGGTTAAGTATACTTTACCCCGGGTACTTTCCCGCTTACCACTCTAAACACTTAAAGGACTATGCTTTGTCACTTCAAACTCCATTTTGACACAATTTGACTAATGTTTTTGAGTTAGTGTTATATTTAT
Organism: Hermodice carunculata; assembly: GCA_964020975.1. Classification (NCBI taxonomy): domain Eukaryota; kingdom Metazoa; phylum Annelida; class Polychaeta; order Eunicida; family Amphinomidae; genus Hermodice; species Hermodice carunculata. The sequence goes on along the minus strand of OZ026625.1, from coordinate 5,171,600 downwards.
TAGGTATTCAGTCATATCTCTGGAAACATTTCAACAGAGTTTTGTGTAGTTGTTGTTTATGCAACAAAGTTCTAACCCTATTGACAAAATTGCTAAAAAGTGTGGTGTTTCTAGCAATACGTATGACTTGTCCGATACAAACTCCATATGCTTGTTTCTCTGGAATGTTTGCTGTCATATCAGGGTAGGAGATAAAATCAAATTTGAACTGGTCTCTCTTATCAAACATTTTTGATACATACTGGTTGTTCTTTATTTCTATATCCAGATCAAGGAAAGTAGCTTTTGTATAACTTTCATTTTCCAGATTTAATATTAGTTCTTTGGGATATATGTTTTTCCAATTCCCCTTTATTTCATCTCCATTGTTTAAAGCACACGGGTCATCTATAAATCTTTTTGTGTGAGAATATGATTTTCTTGCAGCTGTAAAGTTTGTTTTTGCCAATTCCTCCATCCATTTTGATTCATAAAAATGTAAATAAAGGTTGGCAATGTATAGGGCTGGATCTGTTCCCATTGGTATGCCTACTAATTGTAATTCCCATTGGTATGCCTACTATATATAGTAATGACGGACCGTCGTCATTACCATATCTCCCCCCCCCCCACCCCGCACCTTCGTAGGCGGGAGATAATTAGACTTTAAGGTAGTTGGGCCCATGCCCCCCTCTATATCAGTGGCTAAAAGGAATCTGCTCATTTCAAAACTCCCTACAGTTTTCATTTTTCAGAATACTATTGTAACAGTACACATTTTTGGAATTGTAAGGATCTCAGTCACCCCTCTTTCCATATTGAAATACATTCCTGTGTGTAAATTTGAGTGAAGAACATGATTTTTTCAAAAAACTTTCACACAAATTTCTTCATCCAATCAGTCCCAAACTTCTCATGTATCAAGTTTAATATGTTTTCCAGGGATGGTATCTTCAAAATTTTCATTAGTCAATCAGTCTTTTTGGTTTTTTAATTTTCATGATCCAAAGGCAGCTGATAATTTTTTTTTAAAACTTTAAAGTGCCATTGAATAAACTCTATGTGATGTTTCGAAAAACGTTGCAGACCCTCCCTGGAAAACATATTAAATTTTAAATTTGAGAAGTTTGGGACTGATTGGACAAATATATGTGAATCAAACGTTTCCAAAAAATTGTGTTCTTTATCTAAATTTACGCACCGGGTTGTGCCTCAATATGGAAGCAGGGCTGACTGTATTTACTTCAAACACTCCTTATTTTGACATATTGCCCTTACATATTTCTTGTACTAATCCCAGTGACCTACAAATAAGGTTAATGTAACTTTTTTCTTAAAATTTCATAATCAAAATTACAATGCAATCAGAGATTACTGGATCTATGCCCCCTTCCCCTCATTTATAACCTGGTAATCACAGGTCTCATTTTGGACATCGGAAACTGGGTCAACTGACCTTGGACACAGGTTCAAGGTCAGCCATATGCAGTAACAAACTGTTTGACATGTCATCTAACATCCAGCAACCAAGTTAAATTTGGAAGTCTTAGTTCAAAATCTTCTTGATTTAGCATGCAACAACCAAATTCACAAAAAACACCATGTGACCTTGAGAAATGGGTCAAGGTCATGAGCTATTATATAGAACCCAAATTCACTAAGTGTGGGCCTATGCCCTTGGGAATTGAATCAAAAGGGTCATTCATCTTCAAACATGACCGTGCCCACTAATGTGACTCTATGACCTTGGGAATTGGGCTAAGGTCACACATTTTTAACTTAAGGATAAGCTCAGGGTTAGCTATATCTTCTACAAAATGTCAAATAAACAAATTATAGCTTATATTTACCCCCATAAAGTACCGTATACATTTCTGAAAAGTAAACTTACCGGGGAATCAAATGACACTATTGTCACTTACACACTTTTTATGTGTTTATGCAGCAATTATGCAAAGATAGCATTCCTTTTTTTCAATAATGTTGATTCAGCTTTTTCAGTTATGGTACTATACAAAACATTTCTTTGAAAAAAGTAATCTTCTAACATCTATCCTCAAAAGCGAGTTTTGCACCGTTAATGAGCTGTAGCAGTCTGAAGTTAAAGAGATGACACTCCATTTACACATTAAAGGATTTCAACTTTCCTCAAATATTGTTGAAGAACCAGGCCTCATACAAAAAATGTGAAACACCATTTTTTAGTTCAACTCTTTAGGATAGCATTAGCAAAAACTATATGTTTTTTCAAGCAAAACTGTGGAAGATGAAAGCGAAATAGTCTGGGATATTGTTGCGAACATGATTGAGTGAAAAAATTACGGCAAAGGTCAAGCCGTCTTTGAAGGGCTTACAGGGACTTACTCACGGTTTTTCCAGCTTGACAACTCTATAATCCGTAAGCATTGTTTGTTTGTTGACTACTGTGAGATGGTTGCTTAATCATACTTGAAAGGAACGCAACTTATGAAATTTTTTTAAAAGAAAATTCTGAGTTCTGTGTCAACCCAGCATGTGCTGTTGCAATCGTGGTTTCATTACCGGCCGGTTAATTGGTTATGCCTTAATATGGCAGGCTCATTAGGATAATTGACAACTTCGTTGCGGGGTAACCGCTGGCTGGCAATGGAAAACAATACATGGAAGCCAATATGGATGGTGGCCGCGGCTCAGTCCCCCCGACATCCTCCCGTGGGTACACAGGGAGACATAATTATGTGAATAAATTGTTACCAAGTCAAACATTTACTTACCTGAATAAGCAAATGTTTTGCTAAAAAATCAAATACTAAGTAGATTATTCACTTAAAAGTTAAGTATATAAGTAAATGTTTTACTCTGGCAAGAGGTTCATTCATGTACTTACATTTACTAGGTTTTACTTTTTGTTGACAACATTATTTTCCTACTTCAAGTAATTAACATACTTACCGATGTAAAATGAGTTTTAGTGTATGACTGTACTTGGAGGTAGTCCTGTATTACCACAAGAAAAAATACTCATTTTAACTGATGCATGAGCTCAAGATAAAAACTTTGTGATCTTATGGTACAAAGTAATGAAAACTGATGTAGGAACACATTTCTGCAACAGTTTAAAAATAAATTACTTCGTCCTGCCAAGTACCTACGTATTAAGTGTACATGTATAAAATTCATACCAAGTGCAATTAAAAAATATGCTATGAAGATTCAAAGTCAAGAATGAGAATTGAAAACATGCAATAAGACAAGAAATGCTTATAAGAGCTAAAATTCAACCAAAAAGATAAATACCAAGCATTTTTTATTGCAATGTTATACATTGGTGCCATGGACACCCAATTTTTTCATAATTTTGCATAACTTAGAGTTAATAATTGTACTTTATTCGCTAAAACATATATAAGAAATAATGAAACATATATGTATACATTATACCGTATGTCAGATCAATTTCTTCCCTAAATTTTAACAGAAAAATATCTTCTGATCAAGTATACACTGTACATTTTTGTCAGGATAAATTCCTCAATGGCTATGCATGGGCAAAGTGGAGCATCCCCACAATGTAACAGTGTAAACCATGTGACTTCCTGTCTCCATTTTAAAGTGGACTGTAACAATACTGCCTGTAAGTGGGTTATATTTGTACTGACTGTGTTCTTTCTAAAATTCTGTGACCATGTACACTTAATCTTGATATCAAAATATTGTGACTCAGAACATACAGATGTTACATATTTAAGTTAATAAGTTGCAGGTAAACAGTGAAATTCTGAAGCAGTACAGTATGGCAGTTAAGACAAATTTATGCATCTACTAGCTCACTCAGTTTAGGACAATAATATAAATCAATGTTTTACCATATGTACCAGTATACAAGAATTCACAATAGCTTGGGTATTTTATATATCTGATACTTCATATAGATCTTCAGTGTACACTCAATCATTATGATTTTTGCTAACTGAAAGTTTCGTTCATTGCAGTTTGCATGTATAAGAATGAATGTGCATGTATATGCCACTTATAAAATTCAAATTTGTATCAGATGTAGGTCAGCAGGTTTATGCATGGCAAACGCCCATGCATTTTCCATGCATACCCATATCGATTCATTTTCCATGCATAATGCAGGGGAGTGCATGGCTTTCATGATTTACCATGCATAGATAACCAATGCCTTTTCATGCTATGTCAAACCCATGCACTTTCCATGCATGATCAAACTGATCAGAGTACAACACAGGGTAAATCACGAAACCCGTGCATTTTCCATGATGTCAATGCTGGAAGCTACCGCTGCATTTTCCATGCATTTCATTCAGTAAGGAATGTGCAACATCAAAGTCCTAGCTCAAATAGTTCTCAAGCCATCACATGAAGAATATAATTTGCATAAGTGGCACTGTGACCTTGAGAATTAGGTCAAGGTCACCCATGTATAAAGTAAGTCTTACCCTCATACCTAGTAGTCTCCACATGCAAGTTCAAATCGATTGACATAGCAGTATTGAAGGAGATTTGTTAAACTTTTGCGAAAAAAGACGAATAAAGTAAATACAAATTCATCAAACATCCAAAAATTGCTAGAGAAAACGCATTATAACCAATAAGTACCCGAATTGAATAACTGATTAAAAACCAGGGACTCATAGTAATGCCACCTGGTGAACAAGTTTGTTTAGCCCTTCTGCAAGGAAATTTCCATAAAGTTTCAGCATAATCTGAGTGATGGTTTTGGAGAAGTTGAAAATAGTGAACACACTTTTTTTGCATAAGAAATATTACCTGTTGAACAAATTAGGGTCTAGGAGTCACTAACAGTGTTCCTTTACAATTTCAGAGCAACTAGTCAAGTAGTTTCGGTGAAGAAAATTTTTTAAGATTTAGCCAAAAAATTAAAAGCACTAATAAAACGTGCAAAAATCACTGAGCGTGACCATTAAAAAAACTTGGTACAGACCCACCTAAGGTACATTCCCACCAGGTTTGAAGTGAATCTAGCCAATGGTTTTGGAAAAGAAAACGAAAATGTGAATTACCATAGCAATCCCCATTCACTTACATATTAATCAATAGTGCTGTTTCCATTAACCCATAAGTACCTGAATTGAAAAAATCATTAAAATCAGGGATTCATAGTAATGCTACCTCGTGTATATCTTTGTTTGACCCTTCTACATATCTGAGTGACAGTTTTTGAAGAAGTTGAAATTAGCAAGTACACACTGTTTTGCATCACAAATGTTTGAAAAATCACAGCACCACCTGTTGAACAAATTATAAGGTCTAGGGGTCACCAGAAGTGTTCCTATGCAATTTTAAATTAAATGGCCAAGGGCTTATGGAGAAGAAATTTTTTGAGATTTGGCCAAAAAAAAAAATAAATAAAATGAACAAAAACATTCACACCCAAAAATCACTGGAGCATGACCATTTGAACAAACTTGGGGGAGACCTAACCAAGCTACATCCCAAACAAGTTTGAACTGAAGTGAATCTGGCCAGTGGTTTCAGAGAAGTTGAAACTGTGAATTGTGGACAAGAGACAAACAACCGATGGATGGATGACTAACCATAACACACGTTCAGCCAACTGACTAGTCAGCTGAGGTAATAAGCTTGAACCAAATCCAAAGTAAACACTACATGTATCATTGCAAAATCAAAGTCTTGTATCAACTTTTACGCTGATAAAACCGTTTCACTACACCTTGATGGATACAAAAAGATTTAAATGGCCTTACTTTTCCCTCTCATATCTGTTGCTCCTTTCTTCTGTCTCCTTGGAACTATCTGGCTTTTTTATCTTCTGTCCTTTCCATTGTCCAGTTGCCCCATGTTGGTTTGATCCATGATCATGGGTGTCAAGACTGTGTTTTCCCATAACATCTGTAATTTAATAGTAAACATCTCGAGATCTGCCTGTCCATCACTAGTACTGTAACAATGGAAATTTTAATGCACATGCCAGTTGCATCAAACAAGGTTTCCCGGGAAAACATGCAAGTATAAATTGGTCAATCCCTTTAAGCAATTTCAAGGACCAAATTCCACTTGGCCTAGAAAGTGGACACAATAAACAGTGGGCAATTCAGAAAGAAAGTTTTGTTCTGGTGTCCATTACAATTATTTTGCGAAATTCATCAACTTGGAAATATCCAATATTTTAGAGTTGTCCACACAGTTTTAGTTTGCAGTGCTTGTGCCACTGGGCTGGCACTAGGAATTTTTACCCCTTAGCCAATTTGGCTGAAACTACAAATTGCTTTTAGCCAAATGGAATCTTCTTTAGCCAAATTTTAGTCCCATAAATCTGACACATTTAAAGTCAAAACGTACCCCCCAGCCCGCCCTCCTAAAAGACCTTAAAAATATTTTGTCAAACACACAACCATACATACTTACATTGTTATTAAAATAAGTAAATTTTCTTTTCTTTTCTTCATTTACATTTTTTTTCTAAAATAAAGTTTTAAGCTATGAAACTTGGACATATGATAAGGTCAGTGACCAAGACATGTCAGAACTTAATTATATTATGATTTTAATTTATAATCCTAGTTTTGAAAAAAAATTGCACTTTTTGAGCCAATTTTATGAAAATTTGTTCAGATAATGGTTATGATACTTTGATTATCATCAGTAATTAAATCAACAGAAAGATATTTAAATCACTGCTGGTATATTTATCATGGCTAAAACTTAGAGATAAAATATTTAAAGGAAACATTAATTTTCAAGATAACTTTTAATAATTTTCTTTTGGAAGAAACATATCAGCTCATTCCAGAATAGTTTTTTCTTTTTCTTTCCTTTTTTCTTTCTTTTTTTTAAATAACTGGAGTTGACAGTGGTAAGTAATGCTTGTAGTAAAGAGTTATTAAAATATGAACAAAGTTAAAACAATAGATATAAAAAGTAAGAAAATATGTGTATATTGCTTTATGTTCACCTTGACAACAGACAAAATACTGTGTAGCTGTACTAAACCATTAAACAGGCCTGTCAATGGGTAGGCCTAAAATCTATTGAGAATCTGCAGATATTATACAGTTTTAAAAATCTTGGCTACTTGAATCAATATTATTACTCCCTTTAAGTCAATGTTAACAGAAATAAACTTCAAGTATCAAACTTCTGATTAAAACAAAAACAAAAAAACAAAAACAAACAAATGCTTGTTAATTAAAAATCTGTAAAAGATAAAAATGCATGTACCAAATTTGCTGCCCATATCTGAAGGAACACAAGCCTTTTTCACTTTCGTCAATAGATGGCAGGACTACTACACATGTGCCAATGTCAAGGTCAATCAAAAAGAGCATGGCACCCGCGAATTTTTCACTTGTTTATTTCAATGAATTTTTTCACTACAAGGCATTTATGAATCATGACAACTCTGTCTGTGGTCATTAGTGGATAGATACAATGTTTTGACAAGGAATCCTATAAATTATGAAGACCTAAACTGGGAGCTGGAAGTCACGATATGACCTTGATCAAGTATGTATTTTGGACAGCTTGTTTACGCGTGCCAAATCAAAAAGCCATTTTGAGATTGACAGAGAAGAATATTGATTCATTTCTGCCCGAGCAAAGCAAATAGACGTAATATTATATGTTTCTGAATGTATTTTCTTATTCTCTGAAGTCCACTTTGAAGTTGAATAATGTTTTCTTTCTGTTATTTCGATAACGCACGTCCGTTTTTTTACCAGAATATCCCAGAGCAAAACCTGTCCTGGAAAATTTTATCTTCGCCAAATTGGCGAACTTATTCAAATTTTCTTTTGCCAGATCAACAATTTTTTCGCCAGTGGCGAATGGCTAGCGCGAGCCCAGTGCCATATTATTGTATATGTTTCGGTTAATTTTCCCCACAGAGTACATATACATGTACTTCTATAACTGAGACAAATGGTTGATTAACAGCTAGATAAATCTTACACTGAATGTGACTCAGAATTAAACAATCTTCTCAAATTAGTTAATTTAGATGAAAATGTTTATGGCATCTTTCATTGAATTTTCACTACTTATATTTATTGGAACCCCAAACCCGATATTAAGGCAACAATTTGTTAAGTTGTGTCTCCTTATGTTTCACTATGTGAAAACTTCACACGTCAAATGAACCTGCCTTTTAGGATAATAATAATAATAATAATAATAATAATAATAATAATAATAATGATAATAATAATAATAATAATAATAATAATAATAATAATAAATGAACAAATAAGTGATTTAAATATTGCAGAGCAATACACAGTCCTCCGCTGCAACACCCGCGAAGCTAAATGGACTACTAGATAGGGGTGTGACCTAGATGAAAAAATGATGAAAAGCCCATTAATCCCAAGAAGATCAAGTATTGCAAGCAGCTACAATAGCTGTTACATTATAGGAGGAATTAAAGCCTTGACATTAAAACAGTTCATATTAATATATTGTGACCCAAATATTTAACCTACTGCCCTAATTTTGATTTATGACACATTGCAAGGTTAAAGTTCACAATTGTGTAAAATGTCATGAATCTAAGTAAAAGGACAGAAGAATTCTGACCTGGACAAGATTTTACATGAATTTGTATTCTGTGACCCAGTTATTTGACCTAGTGACTTACTTTTGGTACGTGACACACCTCTATACTAGGAAGTACACACAAAATAAGTTTGGTAGCAGTAGGTGTCATGATGTTGGAAATATGACCAAGACAAACTTCTCCGAAGGACGGACGGACAGACAGACGGACAAGGTGCAACCCTATAGTCTCCCACCGAGTTGGGGGGGGGGGACTCTTAACTATTATTTTGTCATATTTGTGATGGTTTCCCTTCTATCTCCTTATTCTCTATTTTCATGTAACCAACACTTTCTGGACCAAAAGCGTAAGTTGTCTTATTTAAACTGTTGTCTTATTAAATAAGACGACAGCCTCGACATCACAGGGGTTTGTATTATTCAATTAATTATGCTTGGAGGGTGGGTTGACTGTTGGCCCAATCACCCTCCATGCATAATTAATCGAGCATTTCAAGCCATTGTGGTCCGTGTACATGTAGACTCATGGAAAAACATGTTGGAAATTGAACCATTGCCCTTTACATCTCTGACATCAACGACTTCACCAGCCCTCAAAGGAGTCATGGGCCAGTATGACACAGGTCTATGGTGTCATAAAATTAAACACCTCCCAAACTTTTCACGACCACTGTCCGTCCAGAGGCTGAGTGAGACATGCCAGGAGGCAACAATGGGCCTTCTGATGCCATTGAAAACTGCAGGCCTAGGCCTAGGCCATCCGCAGATTCATGTCACCATACACAGGTAATCGTCTCATTTGGTTCTGGCCTGGCGTAATAGCTTCATCATTAGGTTACTTATGAAAGCAAGCTTGGGCCACGGCCAGTGATCAATCGAGACAATTACCTGTGTCACTGCAGGGCCTGTGTGCTGAGTGGTCATGGTCTCAGCTATCTGACCTGACCAAGTGTGAAGTCATCAATGTCAGAGAAGGACAAAGTCAAAGGTTCAATTACATACCAACATGTGGAGTCTGCCTTGGTATTAACATTGCATGATGTTTGGAAACTGAAGGATGGTTGAAAGCTGGCTCAATCCACTGATATAAGCAAGTACACGTCTTGCTCCGTTGACAGTCTGGTTGATTTCTGCGTCCAGGTCACACATGTGCCTTCACATCCAACTTCCAAAATAAGCATTTTGTGGACCTACCTTATGGGACATGGAGTCCAGTTTGTGAAGACAACACATGTGAGGACAAGTTGGTGGTGAGCCATTAATCGTCTTTAATGTGTGAACACGTCAAAGTAATGTAAGTTGTTTCTACAGACAGACCACATACAGAATGACAATACCCTTTACACTTAATGTGGTGAGGGTAAAGACAATTAAATATTTGAATGTTAATATATACATATAATTCTATATATATACATGCAGGCACACATTTTTACCTATATCTAAATCTTTTTCTCTGTTTTCCATTATTTTGGCTTGTTCAGTGAATGCATTAGCATCTTTGCTGCTGGCTTCTCCAGGGGGTTTTGACATGAATGCTGCATGCTTTGTAGTCTCTGATGATAAGTTGCCCTATAAAGAATAATAACACAGTTATTTTGTTCTTTGTAAATGTATTTATGCAAATAAAATATGTTTAGAACAAAACCAACTTGAAAATTTTACCGTGACCTGCTAGGGAAAGATGTTGGTGTGCTTCTATTCATTTGTGCATGAACTACTACATGTACTAAGGCCAAATAAAATTAATAAATAGTTTCTAAGGTACTTCCCCCATCTCTTTTTTGCCTCCTTATAAAAAATTGTATTTACAAATTTCTTCTACAAAAGATCCAACTTATATAATTAATGCTACAAATTGTTGATTACACATGGCATTTTTTATCACTGGTACAAATTTTGTAATTACTGGTATTGTACAGTGGTGACCAAAAGTCTTTTAACCAAACTCATGGGATAAGCTCGAGTGCCACCTGTGGAAATGCCTGCTTGCGAACCTTTTCCTCCCATGTCCAAATCTGTGATGTGTGAATTTTATCACATGGATGCAGGAGCTCACTTCTGTGCTGCCTGATTTCTCCCGCATCCAAAATTTTTCCCCACAAGTCCATTCCCCTCATGGTAGTTTTAAGGTTCAACTGCATCTCAGTATTTTATGTAAGTATATTTTTTCAACATGTCTGCATGTGTATGTGACATTGATTCAACTCCACCGTATTCTTAATCAAGAAAACATAATACTGGGAAAGTATGAGGTGAGATGAGACAAGATGTTATCCTAATTTTCATGCATGTTGGATAGAGTCGCTCATGGTGATGGAATGGACATCAACAATCAAGGGACAAGACCGCGGCAGCAGTCTCTGGGGAAAAGTTACACTTTTATTGGCAGAAAAATACATTCTCAGCCGTAAAGTTAATATGGTGGGCAATGGTCTATATACAATGGTGCATCCAAGTCAATTGTTTCAGCACTTCCAGGCATTTGCATTCTGTAATCGGCCAGGGCGGCTGACATAAAAAAAGAAAAAGAAAAAAATGAACAAAGAAATTGCATAGCCTTGCTCACAAAAAGAGCATCCAAATACATTTAAATTTGAATAAATCTTCAACATACACACAGACATAAGTAAGGACTCATAAGTTTCCATAACAAATCCCAGTGAATGAATAATTAGTTGCCCATGACAACACCGCCAACAGAAAAGAAATGTCTTCAATTATATGCACCCCACTCTAAGCAACATTGTCCCGCAGTGATTGCGGAACAAATAAGCAAGCAACAATATATGGAATCGTTTACGTGGGTTCTGAGTCTGTTACTAATTCACTTTATAATCCCAGGTATATGGTTGAGACTGGAGAGAAGTTATTTAGTTGGATGGATTGTACACTACATGATATGGCGCTTTTAGGCCTGGTGGACAATTCAAGCAGCTCTGTTGAAAGAGCTGCCAATCATTTTTGTCTACCGTCATTAAGAATTGGGTAACCTAAGTATGTTACCAACAGCCACACTTACTAGCGCCATTTGGTTGGCACTCGCCTTGGATCTGATCATTGGGTTTCCGCGGACCTTGAGCAATCTCTCTTGAAGACATAACTGTATCAAATCATCAGGCTAATTAAGCCACACATGCCTAAAAGCATACATGTATAGTACAGTAAAACCTCCCTATACTGAATGCCCTGGGGACCAAACAGTAGTGTTTGGTGTAGGGAGGTGTTCGGTTTAGGGACCTTTCCACATTGTGGCCTCTTGTTTTACCAACCACACTACACAGATACCACCTGAGGTAATTATGGTGGGAGATACTTATGCTAACTACATGGCTGTGGGTGGTTTCTTCTGCTGCAGGTATAAGCAGTTAAGGCTGTCTTTGAAGTTAATCTGTTTAGTTTCAGCTTTATCAGTAATTACTCAGTGCAAATACACAAAAATGTGCTGAGTATGTGTTCAGTATAGGGAGGTTTTATGGAAAAATGGTGTTCATGTTCAGTATAGAGAGGTTTGCTTATACTAGAAGTACATGGGGAAAAATTGGGACCGAGAAAAAGTGCTCAGTATAACGGGTGTTCGGTATATGGAGGTGTTCGGTTAGGGAGGCTTTACTGTATATGTAAACAAAAATATGTATGCACTATAATCACCTGCAATTTGAAAGGCCTATGTCAAAAACATTTCAAGTTATCGTGTGAAAACCTAATTCACTAAAATGACTCTGTGACCCTTGGAATTAGGTCAATTAAGGTCATCCATCTTCCAAATTGTCCAAGACCTTGTGTAGGACTATAATCACCTGCGATTTGAAAGACCCATGTGAAAAACTTTTCAAGTTATTGAGTGAAAACCAAATTCACTAAAATGGCTCTGTGACCTTGGGAATTGGGTCAAGGTCATTCATCTCCAAACTTGTCTGAGACTTTATGTAGGACTATAGAGTTGTGAGGCTGACCTGCCCATAATGTAAGGTCAGATTTTAGGTCATATCAAGAGCCTCTGTTTCAGTTCAGTTAGGATGCATCAGCAGAGGTAAACAAAGTGGTATGTGGTACAACATTCCGGGTACACAGGGAAACTTAGTTTGCACATACTGATAAGATGTGCTGCCTGTCACCATGCTGATTCCAGGGTTGTAACTGAATGTTAGTAGAAAAGTTCCTATACATGGAATAAGATGTATATAAAAATTGCAAAACCTCACAGGGCTTAAGTTACAGCAGGGACAAATAAGTAAGAACCAGGTCAAAAGAAAGATAGAAAACAAGGGTGTATAAACACATACAGTCAATCATCCTGCAGACTCATGGTAAAAGTATTTCCTGATGCTATTGTATTTGTGTCTTTTTGCAGGGAGGCCTGTCCGTGAAATGTCCATGGAATTGTCTTTTTCCCATAAAAGCTGCATGTATGTCTCTTTAAATTGATAATTACATCACTGAGCCAAAGCCAATCAGATTCAATCACACCATTCCCCCATCAATGAAAGTTGAGATTAACTGGTGGGAAACAGGATGCTACTTCTATGTATAGTGGTCCCTGCCTTGAGAGGCCACCCAAATGGTGGGCCCAAAAGTGGTCTCTCAAGTCAGGTGACTTCTCATTAGAGGTACAGTTGTTCTGGTTTTGAGAGGTCACTCCAATGAGAGGTCACTTGGCTTGAAAGGCCATTTTTGGCAGGTCCCTGCTGCTATCTTTCCCATATTATTGTACATGCATATACCTCCATTGAGAGGCCACCTGACTTGAGAGGCCACCTTTGGGCCTGCCCTTGGGGTGGCATCTCAAGACAGGGACCACTGTACTTGGATAAAAAAGATCTAAACCTTTTCTTCACAATAAACATAAAAGTTGCATACAGTGGTCCTTGTCTTGGGTCAACTGGCTTCAAAGGCCACTTTTGGCAGGTTCCAGCTGCTATCTTTTCCATGTTATTGTACCTCTAATGAGAGGCCACGTTTGGGCCTGCCTTTGGAGTGGCCTCTCAAGACAGGGAGGCCTGTCCGTGAAATGTCCATGGAGTTGTCTTTTCTGGGCACGGCAAATTCAGTGCTATTATGCAGTTGATAATTCCGTACTACAGTGGTCCCCCTCTAATAAGGCTACCCCTACTGCAATAGAAAAGTGGCCACATTAGAGGGGTGGCCTTTCTTGAGGGGGTCAATACAAAAGAAATGACACTTTTCTGCATGAAGATAGTGGCCTTATCAGAGGAATGGCCTTTAATTGATGAGAGGGGCCTTACTCGAGGGGACCGGACCACTGTATTCCATATTTTTCCACACTTTTCAAAAAGTGCGGAAAACTGCGGAGTATTCAGACATATTCTGTACTTTTCCATGTTTAAAATTCCATACTTTTCCACAACATTCTATGTAGTACGGAAAACAGGGTACATACTCATCATCAGTTAGCAATTTCCATGACTTTCCATGACTTTTGTTGTTTCAAAACAGACTCAGAGAGTATATTTTCATTCATGTGGGTATCTTGATGGAAAGATTCTTCAATTTTATGGAAGGTGTAATGAAATAGAATACATGCAGGATCAAGGAAAACATGAGATGAATATAATTCATATTTATAATACAACTCCATAAAGAACAACTTAAAAAGTCAGTGACTTTCCAAGACTTTTATCCAAATTTTACAAATTTTATGCATTTCCAGGCCTGAATTTTTGACAAGCAAAATTCCATAACTTTCCAGGTTTTCCATGACCTGTACTGACCCTGGAAAAGTGAGGACATTTTTGTCTGAATACTCTGCTGTGTTCCAGGGCCAAATATTCCATGGAAATCCATGTACTGCCATGGAAAAACATGCATGGCCATTTCTGGGCCAGGTGTCGCTGTATCTGAAATGGTGAATTGCAAATGTAGAAATCGGGGGGGGGGGGGGGTAGGTTTTTTTGCTTGTTAATTTGTTTGTTTGATTTATTCTTAAGTGTGTGATTTGTGTATGGTACAGTTATCATTATCACAACCGCAAATAAATTTCCTTCACTCTGGTCTTCCACCCCCATCAAGGTTCTGACGGCCACATTTTCTACCCAATTTTCCACCCACAGGTAAGTGTTATGAGACCAGTTGATAATTTTGGCACCAGTTTGAAAATCTAGATATTTTCGGCAAAATTTGCAAAAAAAAAAAAAAGGGTCAAAATTGTTTTTCTTTTTGCACCCAATAATTTTACCACAGAGGTTTTACCAGTTGTTTTGTTGTTGGATACCAGCTTTCTGTGCGGAGATATCTATTCATCTGGACATGAAAGTGTCTGTACAGTTGAGATACATGAATAGAAGTGACAGGACATGATGAGGAAGGGTCTGCCATTAGTGCAATGGCGGCCATGACAGTTCATTATTGGAATATACAAGTGGTCCCTTTTAACATACAGGATAATAAATATGTGGATTAACATATCAAAAATAAGTGGAGTGAAAAGTAAGTAAAGAAAGACTTTATTTGATGCCATAATTATTTGTAATTTTTAATTGTCCTGTTATTGTGGACAATTCAACTAATCTGTGGATGGCGGCCATACTGTTGTCATCTTTATGGCTGTGAGATATGTTTTGATGAACCTCATATCCAAAATCTATTCACTTCTTAGAATATTGCTATTAGGAGGGTTTGGGATTTACCCAGAACCTCTAACAGACACCTTCTTCCCAACCTATCTGGGTCACAGCATATATCTATTAGTGTGTATAGGTGTTTTATATCGTAATACTTACAGAACAAGAGGATCATGATGATCCTGTGCTCAGCTGACATGCATCTGCTTATTTTAAAAAATAACCCAAAATTTTATGCAAAAATCAATACAGTGTGAACATTTGAATAACATATGTAGAGACCTATCAAAGGTACAATTCTACAAAGTGTGACATAAATATGGCAAAAAATATCTAAGTAGTTTTCCTTACAAGAAATCTCCATGTTTAAGTTTCATATAAATTTGTTTTATTTTGTACTTTTTCAAAAAATGAATGAGAATATGAACCGAGTCAACCTTTTGAGCGACTTTGTTTGATCCTTCTACAAGAAACATATCCACCAAGTTATAGCTTAATCCAAGTGACGGTTCTGGAAAAGAAGTCGAAAATAACAAAAACACACAAAAAATCATAAAAAATTGGAAAAAATTTGCAGCATCACCTGGTGAACAAATTCTGAACTAAGATTCCCAGGGAGTGTCCCTGTGAGCTATCAAAGCAACTGGGTGAGCGGTTTTGGAGAAGATATTTTAAGATTTGTCCAAAAAAAAATCATGAAAAATATAAAATCAATGGAGCATGACCATTTGAACAAACTTGGTAGAGTCCCATCAAGGCATATCCCCACCAAGTTTGAAATCAGTCTGGATGACAGTTTTGGAGAAGAAGTCAAAAATGTGAATTAGCATTAGAATGTCCTTTGACTTCCATAGTAATCAAAAGGAAAGCTGCATTGACCGACAAACACCTAATTGAAAAAATCGTTAAAAATCAGGACTCCACAGCAGTGCCACCTAGTGAACAACTCTGTTTGACCCTTCTACAAGGAACATATCCACCACCTTTCAGCTTAATCTGAGTGACGGTTCTGGAGAAGAAGTTGAAAATAGCAAAAACACACAAAAAAATCATAAAAAAATAGGAAAAAATCATAAAAAAATAGGAAAAAATCACAGCGCCACCTGGTGCACAAATTAAGAACCAGGAGTCCCAGGAAGTGTCCCTGTGTTATATCAAAGCAATTGGGTGGGCGGTTTGGGAGAAGATTTTTTAAGATTTGCCCCCCAAAAAGAACAAAAAAATTCATGAAAATACAAAAATCACTGGAGCGTGACCATTTGAACAAACTTGGTAGAGATTCACCCAATGCACATCCCCACCCAGTTTGAAGTAAATCTGGCCAAAATTATTTAAGTTAAAACCATTACAAGAAATTCCCATGTTAAACTTTCCTATTAAAACTTTTGTGAAGATTTTTGGAAAAAAAATCATAAAAAATCCAAAATTCATTGGAACATGACCATTGGAAGAAACTTGGTAGACACTCACCCAAGGTATATCCCCATTAAGTTTGAAGTAAATCTGGAGGATTTTGGAGAAGAACTTGAAAATGTAAATTAGCATTAGAATGCCCATTGACTTACATGGTAATCAATATAAAAGGAGCATTTACCAAAAAGGAGCCGAATTGAAACTAGATATATGTAGCTCCTTGCTTAATTGTCTGTTTCGGATAGCCAATCCCTTCATGTGATATGTACATTTGATTCAGCATTTATCTAAGATACAAATTGACAGTGTAGAAAAGGTCATAGTTGACTTTATTCAGGAAACAAAATTGAATAGGGCGACCTGACTTGTCCATGGTAGTACATGTATTATCAATTGACATACCTTGCTGTTTCAATGGCTGCCGATGTACAGTGGCAGCACTCACCTACAGTCACAAAATCTGATATCGCATAACTTTGTCAATAATTAACATATCCACATAATTTCAACACACTTTCATTGTCTAATGTCCAACTACAAAAATTCAAAAAAAAAATAGGAAAAAATCGCACCCCCACCTGGTGAGAACTAGTTGACCCCAGGTGACCCTATGTGCAATATCAAAGCAATTGGCCACGTAGTTCTTGAGATGAAGAAATTCTTTTTTAATTAAAAAATTCATTAAAAATAGAAAAATTATTGCATCATCATCTCATTCGCAAACTTGGTAGAGGTTCACCTGGGCAACATCCATGTGCAAAATTAAAACATTCCATACAGCGGTTTTTGAGGAGTCAAAAGGGTAAATACAATAGTGTAATATATGCACTGTATTGCCATATATATATACATGTATATATACAGCTGCAGCACTTCATTACTGTTGCGAAGTTTGATATCCCATAACTATGCTTAAAATTAACATATCCATATTATTTTCGCAAACTTTCATTGTCTAATGTCCAACTATATTCTGATAGAATTTTAAGCAATTTTGTTTAGCCGTTCTGGAGAAGAAGTCGAAAATAGCCTTAACAGGCAATAATTCATAAAAAATAGGAAAAAATCACTGCGCCACCTGGTGGCCAAAATAAGAACTAGTTGACCCCAGATGATTTTATGTGCAATATCAAAGCAATTGGCTTGGTAGTTCTTAAGATGAAGCAATTTTAATTTTTTTCAAAAAATAAATTAAAAAATTCATAAAAAATAGAAAATTTATTGCATCATCATCTCCTCCGCAAACTTGGTAGAGGTCTTCCTGGGGATCATTCATGTGCAAAATCAAAACATTCTATATAGTGGTTTTTGAGAAGAAGTCGAAAATATAAAAAGTCTAACGACAGACGGACAGATGGACAGACGGACGGACGGACAGACGGGCGACGGACGCAAACGGATTCTATAAGTTCTGCTGACTGACAAGTCAGCAGAGCTAAAAATGGTACAATCTGACATAACGAACTGGTGAACATGATCGATCGCTGCACAGTCAGCTGTCAATTCAAGAAATCACATCAAGAATAATATGCAACATACCAGTGTGAAATGTTATGTAAATATTAACAACTTTTATCTGGTAATGTGTTCCTATAAGCAGTGCTTTCAGTGGTGACAGCATGTCAACAGTAGAACAGCTGAAAGAATTGAGAGCTGCAATCAAGGGTACATGTACTTGTGTCATCTCAGGCTTCCCAATAGATGAACTGAAATGCATGTACGATTTCATATCGACGGCCTGATTCTATACCACTTCTTTTGTACATAATTTTAACCTTCGTCTTGTATTGTACTTTTTTTTATTTATTTTATACCCTACTGTACCAACATATATAACTGTGTATGAATAAAATGACACACACATACTTATATATATATTGGATTTGATGCATAGGTGAATGTGATAGCTAGGCTCTTGCCAGAATCAGAGTGAGGGTGGCCATGTGCAACAGCCAATCAATCTGAAGCAGCATTCAGATTTTAGCCTGATAATCAACTGCAATTTGAAAGGCCTATGTCAAAAACTTTTCAAGTTATCACATGAAAACAAAATTCACTATTGGATCAAGGTCACCCATCTTCGAACTCGTCTGAAATCTTATTCAGGACTATATAAGCATGTGCAATATGAAAGCCCTACACCAACATTTTTTTTGAGTTATCACATGAAAACTGTCAGGTGGGACAGGCAGATGGACAAACGTACATACAGACAAAATATAATTTGCTATATGCCCCCTCCAAAGGAGGAGAGGGCATAATTAATTAAATTTTATGGGGCCTAACATTTGGACCAAGGTCAAGGTAGAAGACAATGATCCTGTGCAATATGAAAATCCTAGCTCATAATTTCTCAAGTTATCATGCTTAATCCAGCATCAGTGACCAAGGTCACCCAGCTTTGAACCATCCTTGCCTTCAAAAGTATTAAATCGTGCAATAGGAAATTCCTGGCTTCAAACTTCTTGTGTAATCATCTGTGACCTTGGAAATTGGATCAAGGTTGCCTATTTTCAAACTTTAATCTTATCCACATACAGGACTACATTCCCATGCAACAGGAAGGTACTAGTCCCAAAAACTTATACAGAGACCATATTCACTTAATGGCTCTGTGATCTTGGGAGCAGGGTCAACTTCACCCATTTTCAAGTTTAACCTTGCCCCTAGAAAGGACATTTCTCTAGTGCAATATAAAGGTCCTAGTTGTAAAAACTGCACCCTAACATGAGGAATCCAAATTCACACTAAATCTGTGACCTTGAAAATTTGGTCAAGGTCATCAATTGTAAACTAAATCTAGACTTTGTAGAGGACAATAACCCTGAGCAATATTAAAGTCCTGGCTCAAAGACAGTTTGAGTTAATTATCATCCAGAAACCAAATTCATAAAGTGGCCCTGTGACCTTGGGAATTTGTTCATGGTCATCCATATCTTCTAACTTAACCTCATCTTTATATCGTTAGAGAAACATAACCCTGTTATATTTAAAAGTCCTAACTCAAAACCTTTTTCGAGTTGTCATGTGGAAACCAAATTCACTATTAAAACTGCCCATGTGGCCTTGGGAATTAGGTCAAGGTGACCCATCTTCAAACTTGACCTAGCTCTTAGAAAGGATTGTAATGCTGTGTAATATGAAAGTCCTTGCTCAAAATCTTCTAGAGTTATTGTGATGATACCATGCAGTCTACTAACTGACCATCATGAGTAAAGTTATAATGTTCCTTGCTTCTTCGAAAGGGGGCATATAACTTTCAATTATATACAATGTACGATCTAGCTCTTACCTTTTTTCTCCATGGATAGTTTCCTGGACCATAATTATAGTCCAGTTCTTCCCCTCTTACTATATCCCTGGCAGCCAGAAAGACAGCATAGGATTTGTTGTGTATTTTCTTAATTTTGCATAACAGGTTTGGTGACTTGTGATTATCATTCAGTAATCTTGCGAATGAACCATCCTCATCAGTAGCATCGATCCTGCAAATCAAATGCCATGTCAAAGATTATGACAATTATTTTGCTCCAGAATAAGCCTGTGTGGCTAGGAATCAAGCACAAAAATATCCTTAAGGTTACCTTGCCATATGACAAGTGAGAGCCATCTGGTTATCCTACCTGGCTGGTGCTCGAGACTTGCCTTCATGCAGTTTTAATAAAGAAAATAGGAATTGCTTTGAAATGCATTGAAATAAAGAATTTTAAGACATAATAGATTCCTTAAAAGGCAACTGTGGACAAAGAACTCAGGAATAATGTTCAAAATAGTGTAGACCCTCGAGTATTAGAAATAGTCTAAAAACTTTGTCGCCCAATCAACTGCCACAGGAATAGCCTGAGAAAATACTACCAGTCATCAAAAATAACCGGAAACAGTCTGTTTCCAATAAGGTTCTGCTTCATAACAAGATACATCTCAGACATAAATTTCAGATGCTAGTCAATACCTATTGAGATATTGTGGTAATGTCAACATCAGCATTAGCAGTAGCCAAAAAAGCCAAATGCTAATAAAACTTCAAAATGGCAATTAAAAGTAGCAAACTAAAATTTCCCAAAAATTCTTTATTTTCCTGCAGAAATTTAACAGATTTCAAGTCTGTGAAGCTCTTTCCTAGAAAAATAGAAATTTTGGCTACTAATTTTAAAATCGTAGTGCGAACCTAGTCAACAAGACAGACAGACAGATTGACAAAATATGGCAGCTAGAGGGGATACCAATACTCTGAAGCATTTAATGCTATAAAAGAGGACTGTCACGATCCAATGTTTAGCTGACCTTGCATGTACGGACTGAAGTGGTCGTGTGACTGTCTGAATCAGATCAAGCTCACCTTTCTTTAACATGTTTAAGGCTATTATCATGTGCAAATATCGAAATACTGGCTCAAAAGTAACCCTGGGCATAGCTGGATCCACGGTTATCAAGCAGAGGCTGCAATTCTTATGAAAAACTGGCAGATCTCCCAATTTTAGCACTTTTTTGCAAAGACTCTCCATTTCCTGATTTTTAAAAAAAGCCTTTTTTTTTAAAGTTTAAGAAAATGGATATGCACTGGTTTTTGTCCATTTTCTGACAGGAAAAAGGTCCCTTTAAAAGGCCTGAAATAGCTCAGAATGCAGCAAATAAAGCCCAGATTTCAACAATTTTCTGCGGGCGCATGTCCTGGACCCTCTAGGATAGCTTCATACCTTTGGTGCTCGCATAAAAAAAAAATCCCTATTTTCAATAATCTATGAAGGGGCATCTCCCTATTTTGCAGTACTCATACTTGGAGCCTATGACCAAGCTAATGCCAATATGTCAGTTTGACCTTTCAAGGTACCAAAAGAAAACCCATAGGTGCTTTCCTATTAATGTTTAATAACAACCATGGGTCTAACATCCACCATTACCAAGATATAAGCCAATAAGTCATTTTGGTATTTTAGATCTTGCAAATCAGGTCAAGGTCATCCATCTTGAACATGTTATACAGACCCACCTAAAGTAAATCACTGCCAAGTTCGAATTAAATCCAGTATATAGGTTTAAAGTAAAACATAAAATGTAACTTTTTGGTCATTGACCCAAGTTTGACTTTTCAAGGTCACTCAAGGTCAAAAGTAACACCAGGAGAAAACCCCATAGGCATCTTCCTATACATGTTCAGTAGTAACCATGTACCTAGGAAGCAACGTTACCAAGATATTAGGCAATTTTATTTTTGTAGCTGACGCAATGGCTCCCATCAAAGTTCAAAGTCATGAAACTCCACGCATAGTTGAAATATCCTCACCAAATGAACAAACTTGATTAAACTAGCTTGACATAAAGTGAGACACTTTTTGAAGAAATCTGAAACCAATACTGAAGAAGTCGAAAATAGCTTTAGTGTGAAAAAATCAGAAAAAATAGAAAAACTTTCCAGCGCCACTTGTTGAACAAATTAACGTCTCGGGGTACCCAGAAGTGTCTCTATAGAGGGATGTGATTGCTTCTTGGTAAAATACTTTGAAATCAGTTGAAACATATTGAAATACAGAATGTGTAACAAAAAAACAGGGTTCGAAATTAATAGTTAACTGGTTGCCTGAGGTTACCTGAAAGTGATGCTGGGTAACCAGCTTATTGGGATGGTTTCCCAGTTGGGTAACCAACAATTTTCACTTTTATGTATTTTGCCATTGATTTAAATATGTATTGCCATTTTTCCATCTGCTGTACAGGAAAAGTCTTTCCTGCCTCATTAATTTGTTGAATTACCTATTTCTATTTGCCATAAATCATGCTGCTTTCATTTCAAGTCATGAAGACTCAAAATGCAACAGTGGAAGATGTCAGTTCAGTTACACTTCAAGTTGTTTATTGATCATCACAAACAGATAAAGCAGAATTTTGATAACTTGATATTAAAGTTCCCTTCAAGGATCAATAAAAACTAGAACAGGCTGATTTTCTGACAGAAAATCAAATGTCTACCCGTGCACCCTCACTATTGTCACCCTTATTCTTATAAATAGCACTAGTGTGTCTGCAATGATTTTGAAAAGTGGACATGTGACCTTGAAAAAAGTCAAGGTCACCCATCTACAACCCCAAGCAAGGTCTTATATAGGAACATCTTCACATAAAAAAAATTTCAACTTTCCAATTCAAATCTTTCTTGAGTGATCGATTTTACATGGGATGCCCATGTGACCTTGAAAAATAGGTCAAGGTCATCCATCTGCAATCCCAAGCAAGGTCTGATTTAAATTTCAACTTTCAAAGTCAAATCTTTCTTGAGTTATCACATCCACGTTGATTTTTTGAAAAAAGGCCCATGTGACCTTGAAAAATAGGTCAAGGTCATACATTTGCAGTCACAAGCAAGGTCTTACAAAAGTCTTATACAAAAACATAATCACACAAAATGTCAACCTCTTTATGACAAATCTTTCTCGAGTGCATCTGCAATAATTTTTAATAGTGGCCATGTGACCTTGAAACTACGTCACGGTCACCCACCTACAATCCCAACTTAGTTCATATTATGGTACATAATCATGCAAAATTTCAACCTTCTAAGTCAAATCCTTGCAGAGTTATTGCGTCAGCATCAATTTTAGATGACATGCCCATGTGACCTTGAAAAATATGTCAAGGTCACCCATCTGCAATCCCAAGCAAGGTTTTATATAGGAACATCTTCACAAAAAATGTCCACTTCCCCAAGTCAAATCTTCCTTGATCTCATCACGTCCATATTGATTTTAGATGAAATGCACACGTGACCTTGAAAAATAGGTCAAGGTCATACATCTGTAATCACAAGCAATGTCTTATAAAAGTCTTACATAGAAACATAATCACACAAAATGTCAACCTCTTTAAGTCAAATCTTTCTCGAGTGCATCTGCAATGATTTTTAAAAAGTAGCCATGTGACCTTGAAAATGGATCAAGGTCACCCATCTATAATCCCAACCTAGTTCATATTATGGTACATAATCATGCAAAATTTTAACCTCCTAAGTCAAATCCTTGCACAGTTATTGTTCCATGTTAATTTTAGATGACATGTCCATGTGACCTTGAAAATTATGTTAAGGTCGCCCATCTGCAATCCCAAGCAAGGTTTTATATAGGAACATCTTCACACAAAATTTCAACTTCCCAAGTCAAATCTTTTTTTAGTTATCACGTCGCAACGCAAGCAACAATGTGTTGAAGAAGAGGAAGAACAAGAAGAAGCGGAAGAAATGGACAAAAAAACAATATGTCCCCCCCCCCCCCGTTTGCACAGGGAGACATAAATACCCCCTCAAAATCACCCAGAATACATATTCAAGTATCTAAGTTAAGGTCTTGGAGCTTGAGAAACCTGGGTTACCAGTGGCCAATTATGGTTACCCTGCTGGGTAACATTTCAAATTTCTTAAATTGTAGCCGTACTGGTATATTAAAAAAAAAAAAAAAGAAAGAAACAAAGAAAAACCTCTGAAATCAGCTGATCAGAGGAAGAATCACATCCTTGAAAAAAAACTCCCGACAAATTTGGGCCTAAAGACAAAAGAAAGAAAGAAAAAAAGAATTCTTGGAAAAACAAAATGTCTGGGTTTGCACCCAGACAAAATTATACCATCTGGCCGTTGCATCTCTAACAGTGAAAAACACACAGTACGTCCTCATCTTACTTCATCAACTTTCAATGTTAAAGTTCTTTACCAAACAGTTTTCTTTCCATTTGGGAGCTCCATAAAATATGTGTCATCAACCTCTGCTGGGGGTGCTTCATTCAAGTGCTGTCCGTGATAATAGAGGACATATTGACCTTTCTTTAGGTCGACCTTTGTAGCAATACCTCTCCCTACAAAAGAAATAATTTTTTCATATTAGATGAAAAAACATTTGAAAGATCAACCAGTATATCAATTATAAAGTCTCATGAAACTATGTCAAATACTAACAGAATTGCATCCTGAGAGACATGAATGTATTGCAATTTGAGATATAAATGTATCATGGTGACCCAGATACTTGACCTAGTGATGTACTTTTGGAGCACGACACACCATTATGTCCAGATGCACATGGGTGTAAAGTTTCATAAATCTTAGTCAAAGGACAAGACAGTTATAGTCTGGACACAGTTTTACAAGGCTACATCACTTTAATCCAGATACTTGACCGAGTGACCTAGTTTTTTACATGACACATCCTTGTGTCAAGGCATATAAAATTTCATAAAACCAAGTAAAATATTAAAAGAATTATATCCCAGACGCAAATGTATTGCAATTTTACATATATGTGTCACCAGATGCTTGATGTAGTGACCTACTTTTGTTGTATGACACAGTTGCAACCTTATGTCCACATGCACACATGTGCAAAGTTTCATTAACCCTTAATGGGTCAGGTTATTTTTTGTACCAGTGAAAATAGAAATAACAAATTTCATTGAACACAGTGCAGTGGGAACTTTTTTTCTTTGTAGCATACCAAAAGTATATATCATTGTGATGGGTTAAACCCTGTCTAAAATTTAGCAGACTTATGTAAAAATTGCAGTTTTTCCGTTTTTTAGCCAAGTACAAACAATATTTAAACAGTTACTATGGAAACAGGTCATGTGATCTATGTTTTATTTCCAAAGTTTACTGAAAGTTTATTTCTCTAGTTGTCCAAATACCATGCATATGTGGAGAAAAGGGTGCTTCACATAAAATGAAGAGATGCTTTGTTCTCTTATTCAGCAAATTTTTGATGATTTTTTTGCCATTTATTAGTGATTAAAGTGGTTGCCATGGCAACCAGTCACGTGAATATTAGCAATATTTTGCACATAATGAAACTTTGCATTCCACCCATCACAATGATACATACTTTTGGTATGCTACAAAGAAAACTGTTCCCACTGCACTGTGTTCAATGAAATTTGTAATTTTCATTTTCACTGATACAAAAAATAACCTGACCCTTTAAGGGTTAAGCGGAATTTGTGAATTTTGCCTCTCATATAATTCAAAATCACCACATATGTCACTGCATAAAGCAAAAGACATGGACTTGGATCCAAATTTGACAAGTCGGCCGCATTTTCGATACCACGTGGAGCAAAGTTAACGACAGGCTGGACACCGGCGCTTTAGACCCCATTACTACCATATCTATATACTATTCATTTGCATGGCATATAGATATAATGCTCAACAGAGGGAAAATGATAATAGTGCCGTCTGTAGGTGAAGGCTATCAACATACATAGTAAACAATATGGAGTCACTTTGCCGTTCGTCGATGGATCAACATTTTCCAGAGGCGATAAGATCAACTGTTTTTCTTTTTTTATTGACCAGTGCTAAAATTGAGCCCTAGAATCAGTGAAACGGAATCTGTAGTTTCCCAAAACGGAAAAACACACATTTTCAAACGGAAAAATACAGGCCCTATAGGTGCCAGTTGGGCAATAAAGGGGATTTGTCAAATTTCGAAACCGATGGCGATGTATTGCACTCTCATCTTGGTTCAAATTCTGTCAATGCTGTCATAGTTCACTGGTAATAAACCAGTGGTACAATCATTATTTTCAGGTACCAGTCACTAGTCAAATAAAAAGTTTTTGTCTATCTGTTATTAATTAATGCCCCCGGACCCCCCAGCATAGCTTCGTGCCTGCAGCACTTGCTAATACCAGTCTGATTAATAATCGATGATCGATCACTCTGATGGAGTGATCATAAAACATGGAAAATGGAAATGATTCCAAACACTAGCAAGTATGCCCAGTTGCTATCATACTTTTTCTGAAAGTGAAGTTCTTGAAAAAAAGGCTAACTTTTAAAATTTTGAATGGAAATACAGAAGCAGCTCAATTTGGCTTACTAAGCCAAGCAATAGAATTACCTCCAGTGGAGTAAGCCAGGCGATACTCCATTGATCCTTGGAGTAATTATATATATTTTAATTGAAAATTAGGAACTAAATTTATAGTAAATTGGAGTAAATTTATAAGCAATATCATGATCAGATCATGAATCATGATCTGATCATCATATTGCCTATGGATTTACTCCGAAACAGTTTTTGAAAGATGAAGTATTCATGACATCTTAAATGAAGAATTAAGTCTTTAATTAATTTTAGTTGAATTAGACACTTGGGTAAACGTATTTGGATCATGTTTTATATAAATATATACAACCTATAATGCTGGATAAGTGCACATTTGCATGTAGGTACATCATATATTGCTGGACCTGTTGAAAATACGTGTGGAGATTCTTCATCATAAGTGTTTGAAATGCATAGTGTTTGAATGCGTTTGTGAAAGTGTTTGAAATCGTTCGGGCAATTGTTCAACATGTTTGGAAAGTGTTTGAACGTGTTTGGAGAAGTGTTCCGTAGCTTTGTGAAAGTGTTCGAACGTTTTGTAAAAGTGTTTGAGATTTTTCCCAAACGCTTTCCAAACGCGTTCTAAACACTTTTCAAACACATTCCAAACGTTTTAAAACATTTCCAAATACAAGCCAAACACCAGCAAAACGCAAAAAAAGCGTTTGGCTGTTAGCTTTTAGCCAGGCGTAACTGTACATATATAGGTGTTCCCACATGTACGGTACAGCAATTAATTATCTATTGCTATGTAGTCCCCATATGCATAGTACATCATTTGTTGCCATATACATAGGTGTCCCCACATGTATGGTACAGCAATTAATTAATCTATTGTATGTAGTCCCCATATGCATAATACATCATGGTGTCCCCAAATGTATGGCACAGCAATTATTTAACCGTTAAAGTGCTGACATATATAATTATAATGCTGACTTATAATTACAGAAAAATAACAATTTGGGGTAAATTTTACCATGACTAAATGCTTAAAGAGAGTGCAACAATAGGATATTTACAATGCTAATCATATACAAGAATGACCCAGACATTAATTTAGTATTCAAAGTCAATGTCATTTCAAGGTCATTCTGAGGTCAATTAGTGCAAAAAGCATACAAAAGTAACAATTTTAGGTAGTTTTCTGGATAAAAGTTAATATTTTTATAATAGTAAAATCCACTGGGGGCTAAATACATTAAAATGACTTGAACTAGATGGGAACTATCAACATCTGCCCATATCAGGGTAAATAAACTCAACTTATGAACCCTGGGGTTACTAAAAGGGTAACTTACAGCTACATATTTTATACAATTATACCATGCCTCCTTTGTTTTCTCAAGGGATATATATGTCACCTGGTTACACAGATATCCCTGCTTTAATTTCCGTGGCTAAATTTCAACACAGGACTGATTTGCTTTGGTGAACACATTTTAAAATGCATTATATTCATGAAAACAAAGAAGGCATGGTATAAAAAGGACACATCCCTTGTTCTCGTGATTTATCTGGAATCCTGCATTTTTAAATCCCTACGCTTCACTCCGGGATTTAAAAAAGCAGGATTCCAGATAAATCCCTTGAACTTGGGATGTATCCTCTTCGTAAACTGTCTTGCCCATGCCATATTATATAATTTGGGGAACAACTATTCCACGGCCAAAATACCTTAACAAAAGTCAACAATGGTAGTTTTACCATGGTGATCATATTCAAATATGATCTAGATATTAATTTGGTAATAAAAGTCAAGGTTACATCAAGGTCACACTGAGGTCAATGAGTGCAAAAAGCATTTAAAAGTAGAAATTTCTAGTAAATTTTGGGATCAAAGTCAATTTCTTGGAAATAGTAGAACCCAATGGGGGCAAGATATATCAAAATGACTTGACCTAGATATTTGCTATCAATATCTGTCTATGTTAGGATAAATAACTACCAGTTTTAAACCCCGAGGTTAACAAAAGGGTAATTAAGAGCTACATGTACAAAGTTTCCACAAGTAAGTGGACTGCCCATGCCACTTCATTTGGGGTACAACTATACCATGGCTAATACATCGTGACAAAAGTCAACAATGGTGGTTTTACCATGGTAGTCCTATTTATACAAATATGATCTAGACTAGAGGTTAATTTGTTTCTGAGAGTCAAGGTCATTTCAAGGTCACTCCTGGGTTAACAGACAGAAGGATGAAAGAAGAGACTTGATCATCAACATCAGCTCCGCAACCCATGGTCAGTAGAGCTAAAAAAGATCAGTTTTTGTGGTGTTCGTCAACTCAAATGAGATGTGAGCAGTCAAATGCATATTTTTTTTCAAAAACAGTGACTGATTTACCACTAAGAATTTACTAAGATAAGACTAAATGCAAAGTAAAATAGTAAATTTTTAATCATATCAGTTTTTAACAAATTCAAAGGGACTTCGTACTCTCTACATATACCATGTGTACAGTATGGACTCATTTCCCCACTCTGATATTTTACATTTTATGGAAACAAGCACAATCATGTAGATCTGCATGTAATTTATGTTACAAATCCATTTTCCTAAAGGTGCGCATTTTAAAGACGTTTGGTACACCGCGATATGCGCAACCATTTATGGTCCAATGCCTCTATACAGTTAGAGTTGGTATCTGTCGATACCTGCACTAGCTGCTGTTTGCTTTTCCTATTTTGCACAGTTTCATTTGAGAAATATGGATTGTTTACGAAGGGTGAAAAGGAAAAAGAATGGGCGGTTTGTTAACAAATGCCAAAACAAAGGACTAAATGCTTTAAAACAAGGCAGAATACGTCGAAACACGGCAGTGGTAGACACAAACGTATGTACACAATCAGCGAACGCTGACCAAGCCACCGTCGAAAGTGCCACGCCTACCCCCCAAATGCCAAATGCACATGTAAACACTGACGGTTATAACTGGGAGGAAGGTCGTAGAATAGTGGAACTAAGAGTCCTAGCCGATAATCTTGTATGCGAGGTATGTAAAAAAAAAAAAAAAAAATTGTCCCTAAAAAATACAGAATCAGAAAAACGATATGCTTGGTCAGTGTACTTTACATTTTTTGTGAATGTGGTAAGATAAATGCTGTCCCAACTGGGGGGGGGGGGGGGGGGGAAACCACAGTAATACCCCAGCGTCAAAAGGTGGCACAGGCATATTTGATAATGTGCTGCCTGTGTACCATTCGACAATGTATTAAGGCAACTATAATTTTGATATTCTTATTTTTACCTCTTTTTCCACATTGCTGTATTGCACGATGGAGAGAACTTAAAATGTTTGCCTCTTCTCAGAAAAACTATGAAAGTATATTATGACTGGAATATAAAATTAATGATCTACTGCCATTTATTTAACCTACATACATGTATATTGATATGGTATCGAAGTTAGACAATGAATGGATACCTTGTACCTATGAACTCAGAACAAATTCAGTCAACATGCATGAATTCTTAGTCCTACATGCATGTAATCAAGTCATCTTTATCCATTATGAGACTAAATTACCCATGCTGTCCACATTATTTATATGCTCACTTACCAGCATCAATGAAACTTATCCTGGCTAAATTACATTCCTGCAAAGTTACAATGAAACTTATAAACTTGGTAATATTGCCTGCAGCTGTGACAATCAATTATATATGCATATGGATGTCCAGATTAATATGATACTTTTATCCGTATCTATCAATTAAGAACCAAGATATTAGCCATTTTTTCTTGAATGCTTACATGTTAATACCTCTGGACACCCCTTTGTCTTTTTCTACTCTATACAGATCACTTTTGATGTTCAGGGTCTGCATAGCTATGCCACTTGTTTTAAATTGTACCTTTTAAAAGCAAAATGAACAAAAGAGCAGGTCATAATTTACACCCTTATACATGTACATATGATGATAGTTATCCAAGAAGCACAGTAAAAAAAGAGTGGGTTAATTTTTATCTGACTTACAACATGGATTAGTGAAAATTCTGACCACATTTATGTCAGTAAGTGGTTAGCAGATAGTAGCATATAACCCTGCATCAGACATGGCTCTTTTAATTTAACTTTCCGCTGAACGCTTGTGTCCATATTTTGAAAAACAGTCAGGACAAAGTCCAACGTTACATTCTTCACAGGCCCATCCAGTGTGTTTGCGCTTTCCATGATCAACCACACAGTCCCTCTTTTTCCCAACTGGAAGCTTCACAAGTTTGTGTTTTGGGATTGTTGCATCACCTGCTGCTGGAGGTGGCTAAACCGATATAGGTGTCTCTACCCGAGGAGGTATTCTCTCTGTTCTATTTCTGCGAGCCCTTGTCACATCAACCTAGCCAGCATGGGCATATGTCGACAGTAGTATTGGGCACTTACATCTGTCTTTGTACATGTTGTATGCCACAGCTAATAGTGGACCCTTTCTATGCTCACAGACTTCTTTTGATTTCAACTTTGCCTTCACAACCTGCTGTGGCAGACCTTTTCAGTTACAATGAACAGTGCCAGTGCAGTGGGTTTTGTGCTGGGTATACAAGTCAAGGAAAGAGTTTACTAGAGTTAAAAAGTTGTCCATTGCACAATGATATCCCAAATTAAGGCATCCGGCTTCTCTGTGGAGACGTAGCACCAAATCATAGGTCATAGTGTTAGGACTGTTAGCTGTACCTGCAGGCTTTACTCTGTGTCCTTGGTACATTTCCATATACTGAGTGTACCCAGTTGAAGAATCACACAGACACCACACTTTTACTCCCCATCGGGCATGATGTTTTGCAGGTATATATTGACGGAGGTGGGCCGTTTGGCCAAGAAATGCGATCAGGGATTCATCAATAGAGATATGCTGGGCAGGAACAAAGTATTTTCTAAACAGCTTATTGAAATGATCCACAACTTTAATTTTAGGAATTTTGTGGTTTGGGTCATTTTCATTCATGTCAGTGTCAGTACTGTTCAAATCACTAAAATGAATGAACTTTAAAATATTTTGGAATCTGTCCCTTGCCATGGTGGTGGCAAACCAAGGTGTGCTTTGGGAGTCATTTGTAACATTCCAGTATGAAGAAATAGTAGATTTTCTTAACAAACCCATATTCACGATAATTGCCAAAAATGCATAAAATTCTTGAAGTAGCATGCCACCTTCCATGCACCACTTGTGCACCCTGCTATGCTGATGAAATCCGATTCAGATGAAGAAACGTCCATATTATTGCACGCGTGAGAGTCTCCTCCCTGTCACTCCAGTTTTCCACACTAAATCCACTATGAATACTGTCATTATCACTGATTTCTTCTTTAGAACACAAAGTTTCATCGGTATCCATATGAACTGCAGTGATAAATCCTGCACAGTGTACACAGAAACTCTTTTTCAATGTACAACAACACGTTGCTCACATTTCGAAAGTGTGATATTGAAACCGGAAGTGCTGTGCATTGGGGGGGTTTCTAATGACGTCATTTATGGGGGATATCCACCCGCTTTAATAATGTTCAGCCTGGCAGCAAAAAGCTTCGATTCAGATTAGTATGTTAACACCAATTATCTATAGATATTTACAGTTAATGAATGTTGTTTGTCATACAACTCAAGCCTGCATTCGGAGCCACGATCGTGGCTTGCCACATTTTACAAGGGAGCCAAGATCGTGGCGCTACGTACTTTAACAGTTAATCTACTGCTATGTAGTCCCCATATGCATAGGACATTTGTTGCTATATACATACGTGTCCCCACATGTATGGTACAGCAATTAATTAATCTAGTGCTTTGTAGTCCTCATATGCATAGTACATCATGGTGTCCCCACATGTATGGTACAGCAATCTACTGCTATGTAGTCCCCATGTGCACTGAAATTACAGCCAATTCAATTCTGAGACAGCAAATGGCCTGTTCCTCTTAGTATGTTGGTTTCTTTCTTAAAGGCCCAGTCCAATACAAAACAATTTTTTGTGTGTCCTGTTGTGTATTGCAATGCTCAAAATGCATGAATGAAACAATAAAATTTGTTCTCATAGTCTCTCATTATTTGGTGCTCATGGTCAAGGATATACACATGGTCGAATGGTTGTGTTGAGTTATATATCAGGTGAAGTTTAGTAGAGGCCAAATATGATATAGTTTCTGGGTTTAAGCAGCTGACATAAGTTGCTGACTCCAGTGTGATACCATATGCCAACACGTTGTCTCCGTTCATGTTCCAATGTCACTGGAGCTGCTGCCCGTCAAGAGACAAGTTTCCACCGTATGCCACAAAGGGGACCAACACAGGTGCGGGTAATACACAAGGGGCACTGAGGGAGTTCTGTGGCGAAAGCCCTGACCCCCCCCCCCCCCCTCGCAATGGACCGTTGTGGTGTGTCAGGGCTATCACCGTAGGACTTGCTTCACCCGTTGTGTATTACGTGCACCTTTGCGGCTCGTATCTAACTAACTAATTAGACAGTTCTATGAGGTGTCTTTCATACATATTCTCTGATATGATACATTATGGAGGAATTTCAGCTGCCAGAAAACATCAAAACACTTGATTTTATACAAAACCCCCCCCCCCCCCAAAAATGTAGAATGAATCACTCATTACACCTATTCAGATCTGGTAAATAATAGACATGCAGGGACAAAGGAAAGTTAAATCAGAACAACTCGTATCTGATCTTGGATAGAGTAATGGATAAGGTGTTTGACTCTAGATCCAACGGTTCCCAGTTCGAGACATGATCTGATCAAAAGTTTTTTTCATTAAGAAAGTGCAGACAAAAATTGTCTAAGTTTCACCAAGAAGTCCTGAGGTCACTATCCACCCCCGCAGATCTATAAAAAAATAGATCCTAGGACTCCTTGGAGTCTATTAGAAATTGACTCAGCAAAAAACAAAGGATAAATGGGGTGCTGAGGAGCTGACAGCAGCCATACTTAGTGGGAGGTAAAAAATCTACAACCATGTATTTTATTCATTCCTGAGTTACATATAGAAAGTAATGTTGCGTGAAAATATTTCACACTTTTATTTCTTGGGGAAGGGTAAAACTATACATACAGTGCATTTCTGTACTAGAATAGCCCTTTAACATTTGGTGCCTATATGGACATATGATATCCCATAATCTTTGGAACAGGTGACCTATATGTAAGAGTTAAGAAAGAAACCAATATACGAAGAGGGACAGCGAGAGCGCAAACAGTAGTTTTACCTCAAAACAGCTCAAAGTTCTCATTTATATATTTCAACTCAAATTAACTTAGGACATCATTTTTTCATTGGATAACTTAATGAGGGCTGGTCATTGTGGATTTCAATGTGAGACGTGAAATAGTTTAAACAACTGAGGACCACACTTTGACTTGTGTTCATGGATATATTATGAAATCTGATCGCTGAATTTACTGTGTGAGCTATTATTTGGTATTGAGTGTAAAACGGGCCATTGGCTGTCTCGGAATTAAATTGGCTGTAATTAACATTAGTAGAACTAATCAAATGAACCATGAACCAAAGTTGCAGCATTTTAATTTATGCAAATTACACGAACACACAAAATTTAAATATTGAATAGCTTCACTGCTGTTCACATTTTGAAGGCAGCAAGACAGATTTGCTGTGAAGCAAATCTTCTTTTGTAGTTTCCTTCTTTCTTTCCAAGGCACCCAAATTTGTCAGGAGCTTTTCTTGGACACTATAGTCCCAAAACCCACCAAACTTGGCATGGTGACAGACTTATTAGAGATTATGTGCATATCGTATGGAATCGTCATGATGTTCAAAATTATGCAAATTAGAGGCAATTTATATTTTAAAAGTTCCATATCTTCAAAACTATTTCACATAGACACAAAATTTTGATATGTATGTATAGCTTTGTGACACCTGCCAATCTAATGGAAAGTAAACAAAAGTTGTAGAATTTTAAATTATTCTAATTAGGGGTACTTGAACAATTTTAAAGTTGAATATCTCCAAAACTATTATACATAGAGGTGCCATTCCAACTTCAATTTGTAGGTTTGTGACATAGCCGCATCCAATGAACCATGACCCAAAGTGTTCACACTTTAGTTTATGCAAATTAAGTGAATGCATAAAATTTAAATCTTGAATAGCTTCAAAACTGTTATAGATAGAGGTATAATTCCAACTTCAATTTTTAGGTTTGTGACATAGTGGCATCCAATGGACCATGAACCAAAGTTGTAACATTTGAATTTATGCAAATTAGATGGATATATGAAATTTGAATCTTGAATAGCTTCAAAACTATTATGACAGAGGTATTATTCCAACTTTAGTTTTTTGTTTGTGACAAAGCCATATCCATTGAACATGAACCAAAGTTGTAGCATTTTAATTTACGCAAATTACACAAAATTTAAATCTTGAATATCTCAAAAAGTATTATAGAGGTGCTATTCCAACTTCAATTTATAGGTTTGTGACATAGCCGCATCCAATGATGATTTTTTTTGTCAAATAAATTTGTTGTGAGTTCTGAGTTCAATGAACCATAATCCAAAGTTCTAGCATTTTAATTTATGCAAATTAGGTGAATGCACAAAATTCAAATCTTGAATAGCTTCAAAATTGTTATAGATAGAGGTGTCATTCCCACTTCAATTTATAGGTTTGTGACATGGTGGCATCCAATAAAGCATGAACCAAAGTTGTAGTATTTTAATTTATGCAAATTAGATGAATACATGTAATTTGAATCTTGAATAGCTTCAAAACTATTATGATAGAGGGGTTTACAAAACTTCAAAATCACCCAACTGATGCCAAAACCCTTATCCCACTTGACAGCTAGACTATCATGGATTCTCTATTGTAGTCCTCACATGCTTACAGTACATGATTTGTCGCTATACACATAGATGCCCCCACATGTATGGTACAGTGGTCACTGCTGTGTATAGGCCTACAGTACACTACAGATATTTCGTGCTAAAAGGACCATTTTCTCAATTTTTAACAATAACTCTTCACTTTACCTCACAGATCTGTTTTAGTTAGAATGTGCTGCACAATAATTTAAAAGCCCCTCTAAAGTTAATTTTGGTCATATGGTTTTAATTAAATGAGGTATTTTTAGAGCAAATTTTCTTTCTAATAAAGGTCATTCATTTACATATCAATCAACAGAACTGTATGCATTAACTGTTACATACCCAAAAATTCATCAACAAGAGCAAAGAGGGCTGAGTGAACAGCCCATGCTCAGCTGACCTAGAAATTCATAACACTGATGGCCCTGTGACCTGTGACCTTGGAAATGAAGTAAAGTTCACCTATGTACTGTCTGGCCTTTACACAGGACCACCATAATGTACAACATGAAAGTCCCAGCTCAAACACTTTTCAAGTTATTAAGTGAACAGTAAAATTCAGTGAACCTGTGATCTTGAGAATGAGGTCAAGGTCACTCAAATACTATCTTATTCTGGCATGGAGAGATGACCAACACCATGTGCAACATCAAAGTCCCAGTTCAAATAATTCTCAAGTTATCACATGGATAATAAAATTTGCACAAAAGGCACTGCAGCCTTGAGAATGAGTTCAAGGCTATCCATATATTAAGTAAGTTTTGCCCTCATACCAAGTAGCGTCCATATGCAATTTCAAATCAATTAGCCCAGCAGTATCAAAGAACTGATTTTTTAAAACTTTCGCAAAATTATGAACAAAGTAAATTAATAAAACACACAAAAACCACTGTAGTCTGACTATTTGAACATTCTAGGCAGACACTCACCCAAGGTACACTTCCACAACATTTGAAAAGAATCAAGCCTATGCCTTTGGAGAAGTTGAACATGTGAATTAACATTGCTATCCCCAGTGACTTATGTCATCAATTGCAATGTATTGATATAATCGATATGTACCCAAATTGAAAAATTTATTAAAAACCAGGGACTCACAGTAATGCCCACTTTGTTTGACCCTTCTGCAAGGAAAATTTCCACCAAGTTTCGGCATGATCTGAGTGATGGTCTTGCAGAAGTCGAAAATAGTGAAAACACACTTTTTTGCATAAAAAATATGTGAAACATTGCAGCACCACCTGTTGAACAAATAAGGTCAAGGAGTCACCAGAAATGTTCCTATGCAATTTCAAATAAATTGGCAAAGCAGTTTCAGAGAAGAATATGTTTTAAGATTTTGCCAAAATTGAACACAAACATTCATATTAAAGCATCTTAAAATCACTGGAGCATGACCATTTAAACAAACATGGTAGAAACCTACCCGTGGTACATTGCTACCAAGTTTGAAGTGAATGTGGCCTATGGATTTTAAGATGAAGTCAAAAATGTAAATTAAGGACACAGGCGGATGAAAATGCCTACCTACCATATAAGCTGAGCTGACTGACAAGTCAGCTAAGCTTAAAACACTAGAATGATCGAATTTGACCCAAGTGATCTTACACTGCCATAAGCATTCCTATTAACATCATTTAAGAATTCAAACTGCCTCAGCCAATTCCTGATTGGTCACATGCGTCACTTTCGAGCCTTATGCATTTAGAGAAATACATACCTGTATGTGGGCAATTGAGTTTTGTTATTCATGTTAATTGTGTACATTTTTGTATGCCAGCTATAGGCTGTGTGGAACATTAAATTGTGTTTATCTTACCTTTATCTCTAGTATTGATGATCTTCAAGAATGCAGGTGATTTCACTTGTTTCCGTATGGAATTCTCGATCTGAACTTGCAGGTCTGCCTCTATTTCACGTCGAGACTGACGCATTCTGAAAGTGTCAATGTAAAGAAACTTGAATATTTTTTTTCAGTAGGCCTGTATAAAGATATGTAAAATACTCTTTTAGGGTGAAACACCGAGCCAATTATCTGAGGCATCCTGGCACTGACTTCTGTTCTGCATAGCCCCAAGCATGCTTATCTGAAGGCCAAACAAAAAAGCACCTTTATTTCCTATTCCCCTATCTACCCTCCACATACACCCCTACCTCAAATTTATTCTGTTTAAAAAAAATAAAACAAACAAAAACACACACACCAAACAAAAAGAAGAACAAGAGGTTTGTGTAAACAGGCCGTGCTCAGCTGACCTAGAAGTTGATGACACTAGTGGCACTGTGGCACTGGGAATAAGTTCAAGGTCATCCACATAATGTGTGTCTACCCCTAGCCGAGGACCACCACCATGAACAATATCAAGGTCCAAGTCTGTACCAAAAGTGGTAGTCTGAAGGCATTTGCCCACAAATATGTGTCCGAACCAACAAACCCTGTCCATCTGGTGGAGCGAATGACCACCAATAAAAGAACTTGTTTCAATTGACATCAATTTCAAAGTCTGACAAAAACCTGCCCGGACCACCAAGTCTGTCATAAATGCTGTTCCGAATGTCCAGGACCAGCAAACTGCTTTTCATATAGTCTGAGGTCCTGACTTAAATAGTTCTCAGGTTATCAAATAGATAGTTAAATTTAGGAAAGTGAACCTGTGACCTTGGAAATAAGCTCAGGGTCACTTATGTACTGTCTGAGTCTGGCCCTCATACATGTACCACTGCATGCAACATCAAAGTCTAAGTGGTTTCGAACAGGCAGATTTTTTAAGACATGGTCCAAAAATTAACCCCAAAAAATCATCAAAAATCCTAAAATCAATTGAGCGTCACCATATGAATATATTTGATACAGACATACCCAAGGTACATCCCCATCACGTATGAAGTGAATCTGACTGACAGTTTTGGAGTAGTCAAAAATAGTAACAAGAGGCCCATGGGCGTAATGCTCTGCTGTCACCATGGCTATATTGCAGTTTCATTTTGATTTGAATGATTCCTTTGTTCCTCAAGCACTGACCTTGAGACAATGTCTATGTCATTCATATTGTAATAAAACTTGAGCCTTGCCCTAATGAACACCAGACATAAAATTACCAACAACAATATGAGTTTTTGTAAAAACACTGACTTTAATGTGTTTTCCACCTTTTCAATAAATTCTGCATTGGATAACATATATGGAGCAACCTGTATTTTACATTTCATAGACTTTTGTCTCTATAATATACCTGTAATGTTACATTGATGTACATTTACAATTAAATGAGTAAGGCTCATCACTATTACAAAATTTGCATTTTCAAATTTATAGCTCCAGTGACCTTCCAAAGTTGGTCAAGGTCACTCACATTATTCAAGATTTTAAATTTCTGACATGGTCTTCAATGCCTATAGGAATGTGCAAGCTCAGCTCTCTGATGTCGGGATTTTAAGTTGTTGTCCTTTGCTCAAGTGCTGAATGACCTTGAAAAATAGGTCACAAAATTTTACACAATTTGACTAATGGTCTAATGCATATTTGGTGTAAATTTTTTAGTTGTACCTTCATTAATTGATAATTACCATAATGAATTTAATGTGTTTTTGACACCCATGATGCTAGTTCCACTAAATACGACTGGTGGAGCCACCTTGACTCCAAATGCCAACGACTTTTGTCTGTAAAATATTCCTATAATGGTTTATGGATATATCTATCCAAGTTAAGGATTAATGACCATCACTAAAAATCATTTTCTGAAATGTGTTCCCTCTGTGACCTTGAGAAAATAAGTCAAGGTCATCCATATAATGCAATATCAAACTTCCACACATGATTCACATTGTGGTACATTTGGTACCATAAGCTTTATTCTTTCTCAAAATACTGAATTTACTGTCATATACTAACATGCTTAATAACCTTGAAAAATAGGTCAAGGTCACCCAAAATTTTACACAACTTGGCTATTGGTCTAATGCATATTTGGTGTGAGTTTTGTAGTTCCATCTCAATTTATAATTACAATAATGAATTTAATTTCTTTTTGACACCCATGATGCTAGGTCGACTAAATACCACTGGTAGTGCCACCCTGACTACACGTCATAGACTTTTGTCTGTATAATATTCCTATAATGGTAAATGGATGCCTGTATGCCCCTTAAGGTTTAATGAACATCACAAAAAAATCATTTCCTGAAATCTGTTCCTTTCATGACCTTGAAAAAATAGGTCAAGGTCATCCATATTATGCAATATCAAACTTCCACATATGATACATATATATGTGTACTACATTTGGTGTCATTCACCTTATTCTTTCTCAAGATATTGAATTATATACATTTTTTAACACATTTCGGTCCATAACTTTCGCTATATGGTAGATGGCGCCACCAAATTTTGGCACGTTTTCGTCTTTTTGCCTGATTGACATCCCTGCCAAATTTTGTGAAGATTCATGAAAAACTCTTTGAAAAACAGTATTCTCAAAATGTTTGCCCATATGTTACATATTATAGGTGGCGCTACCAATACCGAACTTAGCCTAGATTTTCATACACTTTATAAGTTTTGGAAGCTATATGGGGCTAGCTTGAAGAGTATAGACTGTATCACATCCACAATAAAAGTCTCCGGACAGAAGGATGGAATGACGGACGGACGGACAGACATGAGCAATCATGTAAGCTCTGCGACCTGTGGTCAACAGAGCTAAAAACACCCATAATAGATAACTTATATGGACAACATCAAAGTCCTAGTTGGTAAAGTTCTCAAGTTGTTAAATGAACAGTTGCCTGCTAAACATCCGTTCTTGACGGTCTACTACCCCCCCCCCCCCACCCCGGTGAACGCTGGGGGCCAACATAGTGTATCGCCCCAAGAACGTCTCCTTAGGAGGCAAAATGAACAGTAAAATTCCAGTAATTAATTCTGTGACATTGGGAATGAAGTCAAGGCCACTTATGTACTGTTTGAGTCTGGCTCTCAAACATGTACCACTGCATGCAACATCTATTAAAGTCTAAGCGGTTTCGGAAAGGTAGATTTTTCAAGATTTGGTCAAAAAATGTACCAAAAAAATCGTAAGAAATCCACCAAGTTTGAAGTGGATCTGACTGATGGTTTTGGAGAGGTTGGAAATAGCAAAAAACACACAAAAATTCATCAAAAAAATAGAAAAAAAATGCAACACCACCTGTTCAAGATATTAAGCTCTAGGGGTAACCAGAAGTGTACCTATGCAATTTTGAAGCAATTGGCCAGTGGTTCCAGAGAAGAATTTTTTTTAGTTTTTTTTGCCAAAAAATCAACAACGAAATTCATAAAAAAATGCAAAAATAACTGGGCCCTGACCATTTGAACAAATTTGGCAGAGACCCAAACAGCATACATCCCCACCAAGTTTGAAGTGAATCTGGACAGTGGTTTGGGAGAAAAAGTCGAAAATGTGAATTGTGGATGACAGACAGATGGACAATGGATACCTAACCATCACATAATCTCAGCTGACTGACAAATCAGCTGAGCTAAGAAAAAAAAGAAAAAAAAGAGGCCCATGGACTTAGTCCTCTGCTGACTTGCAAGGGAATGCATGTAAGTAATATGCCCAAGGGCTAACTTAAGAAACAAAACCTTCTGATATAAGAGTAAACTCTCCTGACTGCTGTATAATTTGTGTTTTTGTCAGTTCCTCCATCTTTTTGGATTCATAATAATGTAAATACAAATTAGCAATAAATGGAGCCAGACAGATGATGGTCAATGG
The DNA here is from genome assembly GCA_964020975.1 of Hermodice carunculata. Lineage (NCBI taxonomy): Eukaryota > Metazoa > Annelida > Polychaeta > Eunicida > Amphinomidae > Hermodice > Hermodice carunculata. Next base: position 5,130,626 of record OZ026625.1, on the reverse strand, counting down.
TGGATGGAGATCCATAAGATAAGTTCTGCTGACTGACAAGCCAGCCAAGCTTATGAAAAATTAAACAAAATTAAATACAAATTAGCAAAATATGGAGCCAGACAGATGATGGTCGATGGTGGGGGGAGGTCCATAAGATAAGTTCAGCTTCGAGCTCTAAGCAAATGAAAAATTAAACAAAATTAGGGGTGCCCCTAAATGTAGGGGGCAGGTGGTGATGATAAGATACTGGAATATATGTTTAAGAGACCTAAAGATGAATGACAAGTCAGCTGAGCTAAAAAATTGGCATGAAATTAAAATTATAAAATCTTACATATGTCAGGTATGCCTGCAACTCCCACTTTCTGTATGCTGGCTTTTCATTTCTTTCCTTCTCATTTTCAGATCAAAATGTATATTTGATAAAGTCACAGATCTGTCTTTACAATATTGTGAAAAAGAGATTGTGAAATATTGTGATAATGTTTTCAAGGAACAGTCTTTCTGTTCCAAGTACTCTCTGCATCACTTCCGCTTGGCACAAGTGTAGAGACTTGATTCTCCTGCCAGGCCCAGGACAAAACAATGGGTTGATGAAAAAAATGAAGCATGAAATGCTGCGAGCTCTTTTGAGAGACCATATGGATGCATCCCTTGGGAAAGACAAAAAGCACCAACAGAATATGGATCTTCTGCAACATGGGTACACCAGGAATAACATGTAGATCATTTAGTAAAGGTGCAGCCTACTGTTATGCCTGTGTACATGCATCTATATTCATCCATGCAAAGACAAGCCTGTCTGTATTGCAATATATCATACACATTCATGCCAATTTTGTGTGGTAAAACAGCACGCAATTTATTAAAAACAAGATTGCTGTGTAAACAGTACGTGCTCAGCTGACCTAGTTATTCATCACACTAGTGGCTCTGTAACCTTGGGAAATGAGACAAAGGTCACCAAAGTCCTGCCTAAGTCTGGGCCTGACAGAGGACCACCACCATAGTGCAACATCAAGGTCCTAGCTCAAATAATCATGAAATACATGTTACTCAGTCAAATTCATGAATGACACTGTGACCTTGGGAACAAGGCTAAGGTCACTCAAGTACTAAGTCTGGTGCAAAGAGAGGACCACCACCATTTGCAACAAAAAGTCCTACATGTAAGTACAATGTAGTTCAAATAGTTCTAAAGTTATCACATCAAAAGTAAAAAATTGTGTAAGTGACCCTGTGACCTTGAGAATGAGGTTAAGGTCACACATACTGAGTAAGTCACGTCCTCATATCAAGGAGTGTCCATATGCGATTTCAAATCAATTGACCAAGAGATATAGAAGATGAAGATTTTTTAACTTTTGAGAAAAAAAAAATTTAAAAAAAACGACAGGCAAATGCCCTTAAGACCCCTCAGTTGTTAACAGTTTGACCCTGGGTGACCTTGAAAATAGGTCAAGGTTGCTGAATGTCTAACTCATCTGATGGGCGCTTCCCATCAGATGCCTCCACAGTGGAAGTTTCATGGTAGTAGCTCAATTTGTTCAAATCTTATCGCGTCTACAAGAGTAATGGCTGGACAAATGGATGAACATGCCAAAAAGTTCAATATCCATTGGCTGATAAGGCTGAGGGGTAAAAAAATGAAAGAAGAAAATTCATAAAAATGCCCCAAAATCACTGCAACATGACAATTTTAATAAACTCAGTATAGAAAGCCACACAGGGACATCTACCCAAAGTCTGAAGTGAATCTGGCTGACAGTTTTGGAAAAGAAGTTGAAAATGTGAATAACCATTGCAATCCCCATTGCCTTTACAATCAATAGGAATCCATGAGTTTGACCTTTCAAGGTCACTAAAGGTCAAAATTAATGACATCGACAGGAATCCTATAGGTATTTTCCTATTCCTAAAATCACTAAACAATGGACATAGGATCCACCATTACCAAGATATAAGCCATTATGTGTCTAATTTGCTGCTATCCTCATGTTAACACTGCTTACATACCTTTACTGATAATTTTTAAGTTCAAGAATTTATTGAAAATCAGGATGTGCCTCCGGCACCATATAATGAACAAACATAGAGGAATTGAGTCAATACATGTACAAGGTACATCACCTGTGCGCGAATCCTGATTGCAGTTTAGCAGATGAAGTTGAAATTGAAAATCGCAATAACACACGAACAAGAGGCCTGCGAGAACAGGCCGTGCTCACCTGACCCAGAAATTCATGACACTGTTGGTACTGTCCATGACCTTAACAATGATGTCAAGGTCATCTATGTATCGTGCAAGTCTGACTTAAACAAAGGACAGCCATGAACAACAGCTTGCAAGTTCACAGCTGAAATAGTTCTCAGGTTATATCAGGTTCGGGGGTACTTCCTCAGATTTTTCCTGCACAGGAGGAATGACCCTTTTTTATCAGTATCTCAACGCTTGTCTGCATGGCGCAGTCAGGAGTGTTGCATTCAGAATCACACCGCCCAGGTTCCAATCCCACCAGGGCTTGTTGTGAATGTGTATGTTTCAATGAATGTGAGGTATGAATGGATGAGAGGAAAAAGGTAGGCAGTTATAATACAGTACAGCCAACACATCTAGCCCACAAGAATTTTGTGTGTTGGGTTGCGTATTCAGCTCAATACTCATAATATTGCTAATAGGAAAGGTCAGAATTAGCTCTGAAGTGTGTATTCACCCCAATACAAAACCGAATACACAAACATTTGGAGGGCTGGAGCTGTGCATTCCCATTGGTTTGCATGTTAAAGTAACGTAAAATAAACTAGAACAGACTGATTTTCCAACATAAAATCAAATGTCTCCCGGTGGAACACTTACGTCTCTGAATAAGCTACAGGTGATAACAAATTACAAATGACCAAGTTTGCTTAAAATTACAATCCTATTTTAGCTCTCACCAAGATATATTACTCTAGCAATTTTCATCAAGTTCCTTAAGACTTATTGCAGAGAAATCAATTTCACATAAATGACCCTGTGACCTTGAAAATTAAGTCAAGGTCACCCAAATACAATCCCAACCTTGGTCTTACCTTGATACATAATCCTACCAAGTTTCATAAAATTCCATCCTGTTCTTCATGACATATCAAACGGAAACCAATCTCACATAAGTGACCCTGTAACCTTGAGAATTTGCTCAAGGTCATCCAAATACAATGTCAACCTAGGTCTTGCCAAGATACATGATCCCATTAAGTTTCATCAAATTCCATCCTGTTCTTCATGACTTATAGAATGGAAACCAATTTCACATAAGTGACCCTGTGACCTTATAAATTAGGTCAAAGTCATCCAAATACAATCCCAACCTAAGTCTTGACTAGATACATAATCCTTTAAAGTTTCAACAAATTCCATCAAGTTCTTCAAGAGTTATCACACGGAAACCAATTTCACATAAGTGACCCTATGACCTTGACAATTCGCTCAAGGTCATCCAAATGCAATCCCATTCTAGGTCTTGCCTAGATACATAATCCTTCCAAGTTTCATTAAATTCTGTCAAGTCCTTCAAGACTTATTTCACATAAGTGACCCTGTGACCTTGAGAATTCGCTCAAGGTCATCCAAATCCCATCCTAGGTCTTGCCAAGATACATAATCCTACCAAATTTCATAAAATTCCATCCTGTTCTCCAAGACTTATCGAACAGAAACCAATTTCACATAAGTGACCCTGTGACCTTGAAAATTTGCTCAAGGTGATCCAAATACAATCCTTATCTAGGTCTTGCCAAAATACATTATCCTACCAAGTTTCATCAAATTCCATCCTGTTCTTCATGACTTATCAAATGGTAACCAATTTCACGTAAGTGATCCTGTGACCTTCAGAATTCGCTCAAGGTCATCCAAATACAATCCTAACCTAAGTCTTGACTAGATACATAATCCTATTAAGTTTCATCAAATTCCATCATGTTCTTCAAGACTTATCGCCAGAAAACCAATTTCACATCAGTGACCCTGTGACCTTGAAAATTTGCTCAAGGTCATCCAAATACAATTTCCTTCTCAGTCTTGCAAAGATACATAATCCTACCAAGTTTCATTAAATTCCATCCTGTTCTTCATGACTTATCGCCAGAAAACCAATTTCACGTAAGTGACCCTGTGACTTTGAAAATTAGGTCAAGGTCATCCAAATACAATCCCAACGTAGGTCTTGCCTAGATACATAATCCTTCCAAGTTTGATCAAATTCCATCAAGTTCTTCAAGACTTATCGCACGGAAACCAATTTCACATAAGTGACCCTGTGACCTTGAGAATTCGCTCAAGGTCATCCAAATACAATTTTAAGCTAGGTCTTGCCAAGATACATTATCCTACCAAGTTTCATCAAATTCCATCCTGTCCTTCATGACTTATCACACGGAAACCAATTTCACATAAGTGACCCTGTGACCTTGAAAATTAGGTCAAAGTCACCCAAATACAATTCCAACCTAGGTCTTGCCTAGATCCATAAGTCTACCAAGTTTCATTAAATTCTGTCAAGTCCTTCAAGACTTATCGCACGGAAACCAAGTGTTGAAGAGCCTGAACAACAACAACAACAACAACAACAAGAACAACAACAACAACAACAAGCGGAAGAAACGGGCACTAAAACAATATGTCCCCCGGCTTCCACCAGGAGACATAACTGGTCACTTTGTACAATTATGTGATAGAGGTTATATTCAGCTACCGATATATGTACCATGTCTTGGTCGAATAAAGGAATCTTGAATCTTGAATCTCAGGAGTGGTAGTCTCAGGATAGACAGATAAAGTAAATTTATTGAGGTTCTGTTCTTTTTGTTTGTTTGTTTTTTTTTTAAACTAACTTTTTGGCCATTTGCTGTTGCAAGACCATGGCAGAAAACCAGAGTGCCGAAGCATTAATACCATTTTGAAACCTTGCAAGTATGCTCTTTTGTGTAGAAATAAGATTTTTAAAAGCTTGTTGGTGACAAATATAGAAGTTTAAACTTACACTTCTATAACGGGGGGGGGGGGGAGTCATGAAAAATTGCCTGAGGATCTGTGCTACCGTAGACTGTGAACAAGATGGTCAGCATCATCCCCTGTATGGCCAAAGTTAGTACAGTCTCAGACCAGCCCTACATGTACAGGCCTATATACTGTTGTGTGCATACTGTACACACTGTCACTGGTACATACACCCAGGTACACAGTTTGTAAAAGCCAGGCTTTTTATTCATACCAATAATTTCAGTGATGTACCTTGAAACCTGCTGCTATAAACTGCCCACAGAATGGATATTTTGTATCCTTTCAAATATGTGTGTGTGTGTGTGTGTGTGTGTGTGTGAATTAGCATTGGCATGGAAAAATTTACAGATGTTTACTTTTGATTTCCATCCAGTTTTCTTATTTGCATGCAATACTACCCAGTCTATTCCACAAAATGCAGCAGCGAGAAGCAGTCAATGGCAAGGGCCAAAGCCAGCAGTTACCTGTGTCAGATGTGCAATTTAAAAGGCCTACCATGCAATGACCAATGGGTGGCTGTCTGTCCCTGACCCTAATTACCCACCCCCGGGGGGGCACTGACATTACATTGGTATATATAGGTAGGCTCCACCAAAAAAGACCCCCCTTTTTTCCCCCTGCTCCCAAAGACCCATGTTTTTATTAATCTTGAGCTCACTAAGACCCCCTATTTTTACAAATGAAATTTAAACGACATTTTGCCCCCAAAGTTGCCCAAATTACACAAGATTCCATGTAAATTTAAAAAATTTTCTGAGAAAGCAAGCTTTTGAACCCAATAATGTAACTTTCTTGACAAAATCGGGTCCCAAAGACCCCCTTTTTTTCTCAAAATCAGCTCTCATAGGCTCCCCCCCCCCCCCTTTTCACTTTTTATCCGCTCTTGTTGGGTCAGGGTTCTGACGTCTCGGTAGAGCGGGTACCGGGGCCTAACCACCGAAAATTTCAGAGAGTAGCCCCCCTCCCCCGCGCCTCCCGCCCCGGCCCCCTGGGAATTAGCCTCTGGTGTGGGTTACTAGCAAACAGCCCTGAACGCTTCAGTCTTCTGCTGAAAGCATTTTCTAATGCAATGAATGCCAAACACTTTCCAAAAAAAACATATTTTGGCATTTTCCAATCGAATTGCAAGCCACTTCTTGGAAGAATATGCAGGCCTTCAAAAAAGGCATCATGCATGACGTCAGGCAGGCTACAATCATGCACATTGTTAATTCATACCCCTGGCCTTCCCTGAGGGGTCTACAGACAGAGGTAAATCAGTTGTAAATCCAGGATCATGTGCTTTGTTGCCTGCAGATAAACACTACTTACCTTGCAGGTTTTAGAGGTCGACACCTGTACATGTTTCAAGGCCAAGCCCGGGTTCGAAGTTTTAAGCTGTTCACATCCACACCGCGCACAACGTTGAGGTTGCTATAAAACGCGAAACTCGGAACGGAACGCAGACCATTCCGTGTCATATCCGTGAAATAAAATATAGCCTACTTATATTTATAGACAGTTGGGGATGTCTTCTCATATCCCGTTCAGGAAATACTACACGAATATGACATTGCCATTTGTAAACTTAAATTTCTCATTAAAAAAACCCAGGAATTTTGCTAGAAAAGGGCATAGATCTAGCCCTGTGTGTGACACAGCTAAGTTATGTTTTATCTGAATCTGAATCTCAAACTGTGTCACACTAGATGCTTTATGGATAGCTTCAACATAAATTTGCTAATGCAGAACTCACGAAGAACAATATTTATACAGACTCCTCGGAGGTTAGGTAGGCATATAGTGATTCAGTTGTAGATATTCCAGTTTTCAGCCCAATAGCTTCCATAGATTTTCCGAATACGAAAACTTAATTGTCGACTGTGTATTCGCCACAAAATACCAGCCCTTTAAGTTTGAGGTCTATGAATGAAAGTTATTTACCTGGAATTTTACTTGACAAGGTAGATACCCATTCCTTTGAAGGATTTACCAAATACTAGTATGCCAAGGATTATATTATTAAGAACTATAATACAGTCTGTAGAGCAGCAAACTGCTACAGTTGTAATTTCAGAAATTAGCTCGAGCTTTTGTTAATCACATGATCTAGGTTACTTTGTACAAAATCACAAACGTACTTTTGAACCAACTTGACAATAGGGTGGCCCGCATGACAGCTGCTCTTGGTAGCCTTAATGTGGGTTTCCCTGGACTGTAATATTAAATCATATCTTGTATCTAGTACATAGGCCTAGGCCTACTTTTACCTATCTGTGAACTTTGTACAATGTAGCCTAATGTTGGGACCGAATAAAGTTTTCATTCATTCAGATGTGCCCGTGCGTCCTCCGGAGAACCTATTCAGCACTTTGCGTTTTATAGTTTAGCATAGCAGGAAATATTAGTTTCTCAAAGTATTTCACACAATTTGTATGGGTACCCCCCCCCCCCCAAAAAAAAAAACAAACAAACAAACAAACAAACAAATAAACAAACAAACAACAACAACAAAAACAGCAACAACAAAAACACACAACACAACAAGACAAAACAAAACAAAACAAAAAAAATCAGGATCGGTCAAAAAGTCCCACTAGAACAACTTTGGACCCTTTTCAGCTTTTGTTTCAGTTTAAGAAGTTTCGAAAAGTGGTAATATTTGTTTCTTGAAATTTTTAACACACAATAACGGTAGACCATTGACAAAACAGCAAACCAGGGTCAGTCCACATCAATTATGACATCGCTCAGGACGCCAAAACGTTCAATTGTTCCTACCGTGTTTTAGAAGATCCATGCATGGATCTTTTATATAGGGGAGAGAGAAGAGCGCCCTTTTTTCTTTTGCACTCTTTGCAATCAAGTGATAATGTGTTGGCTGAAAGTAAGGTCATACAACTATGCAAAACAATACCCTTTACATATTCATGCATTTCGTAGGGATTAATTTCAGCTTGGTCTGCCAAATCAGCTTTTAAAAATCGTGCTTAAGAAGCGCTCTTTACCCACCCCCATGGGGCAAAGGGCGCCGCTTGAAATTTAATCCTTGTGTGACAAAATAAAGCGCCAGATGTGTATCTTGGGTGCGGTATGGTGGACCTTATTAATGAAGCAAACTATAATATAAGGTTAAAGATAGCCCCGATTGAAAATTGTAGAACAAGGTAAGGTGCAGTCAACTACATGTATGACGAAAATGAAGAAAATGGGCGGGTATTGGATGGCCAGCTTAGGAAGGGCCTGGTATCATAGCTAGGGCCCAGACAGGTAAAATACCTGGGCTTACTTACGGGTACTAAAAGGAGAAATAAATGTGGTCACATGGAAGATAGGATAGGGCAGTAAGGGTACAATAGAATATTCTAGACAACCCTCCTCTATGGTCTTGTTGGGGCGGCGCTCTTTGCCCCTTCATTGAAAATATAGTAGGCCTATGGCAGCTGGCATGAATAGGTTATGCTATGGTAGGAACCAGTTTGCTCATGATATGGTTGGGTAAGGCCAGAAACGTGAAGGTAGACTGGAGGAGGGTAAATGGAGCCAACACTTTCCGCTGATATTGTGAGTGCAAATCCAGGACCCCAATCCCAGGCGCCCTTTGCCTCACCGCCGGGTGTCCTGTGCCCCATACTAGGCCTATCTGTTCACTGACAATATAATTTCAAAGTCACCTTGAAGAAATCTAAGTGTGTAACAAGACTTCCATCTGTCTCTGTGAACTTTCCCTGATTATATTTAGTTGTGAGGTGCTCCGCACATTTACAAGTGAAGGACATTTCCATGCAAATCACAGGCTGTAAATAATGTGCGGTAAAAGTATTAAAAATATTTGGGTACTCTAATTAGGTATGTTTCTACTTTGGAGATAAGTTTTGTGCATGGTGCAACGTGCTATTCTTAAAACATATCTACAAGCTTCAAAATAACAGGAACAATTTAAAACGAAGCACTGTTCATTTCTGAAAATGGTGAAAATGTGACGGCGCCTTTGCCCACCAGGCGCGCTTTGCCCCGCTCTTCCCTAACTTGGACACCCGTGTACCAGCTTGTACCCGAAGCGGGTACCCGGCGGATACGAAACTTACCACAAAGTCAATGTTCTATTCCTGAAGCAACATATTACCACTAGGATGAGTGCAAGACGGATGCAAAGTATCTAGATTATCTGCCCACCACCCTATTTTTGACATCCCCATACGGCTACAATACATGAGGACAGAAACTCTAGGTGTGAACCTTTTTCCCACAATACAGGAGGGCAGAGAATTTGATGCTACTTGTATTTTGCCCTCATGTATTGTGTACTTAAGGGTCATAGGTGACAAGCTGCTTAGTGCAGATTAATTATAACAACACGCCCAACCCACCCCCAAAGACAGGGCATCGGATGCAGGTGGAGGCGTCACGCTGTATGTGCGGGATTCACTTCCTTTTACTCATTGCAAGGAGTATGAACATGACAATGTTGAAAGTTTATGGACAAAAGCTCAAACACGACGAGGCAGTATCCTTATCGGCACCTATTACCGACCGCCAGGTCAAAAACCTGAGTGCCGTGACCACTTTTTAGACACTCTTTCGATTTCGATTTCTCTTGCACTAGTAGAAAGGAACCCATTTGCCCTAGTTATACAGGGTGAATTTAACGATAGATGCAGAGACTGGGAGTCGGCTCATACCGACGGTGAACTGGTTCAAAACTCTTTAATATTATCTCCCAAAATTATTTTTTTCAACTAATCAATGAACCTGAATAATGTATTATTTTTGGTATACTCCACTGATGATTGAAGTGATTCATACTTGATTCATACTTATTTTACTACTTGCAGCAGTATACACATGGTATTTGTAGCCTATTATATTTCTGTGACGTTTTCAAAGCATGTTTACAATGTTCTTATGGGTATGCACTTGATTTGTTCCAGAATTTCATTTCTGTATTCGTTCCAATTTTCGTTTTATTGCATCAAATATTTCATTATGTGTCGAATTTGTGTGTTTTGTTATTTCATAGGTGTGTAAATGCAAAAATGCTTCACACTCAGTTTATCTCTTCAAATGACTTCTCCACGTATGTAATACAAATTGGGAACACGTCTTTTAAACATAGTATCTCAAAATAACCTGTTTCAGCTTATAAATGAACCGACTCGGACAACTGGGTATACAAATTCTCTATTAGATCTGATTATCACTGATTCTCTTGGATTGACCCTGGACAGTGGAGTTTTGCCACTTATTTCGAATTCGGATCATGCAGTGATATATGCTAAATTTGCTCTTTCCTTTTCAAGTGAAAAGCCCTTTTACCGCAGAATTTGGGATTTTAAGAATGTAAATTATGGTGAATTACATGAGTGTCTGTCTGTAGCGCCTTGGGATACCGCCATTAGTACTTTTGATGATGTTGATGACAGGACTTCTTTTTCGTTTAATTTATACAAGCACATTCTTAAATCATTTCTACCTGATCGTGATGTTTTAATTCGTCCGAAAGACAAACCATGGATGGACTCTGAGATCAAAATTCTGAGAAGAAAGCGTCGACGTGCATGGAGACGGTATAAAAGATCAGGCAATATGGATCATTTTCAAATTTTCAAACGCGTTTACGCAATAAAGGTGTTAATGCTAACAGAAAAGCATTAAGAGCATATTTTTGTAAATTGCGAGAGGAAATTGACAGTCATGACATTAATCCGAAACGGTGATGGTCCCTGTCTAAGTCCATTCTGGGTTGTAAGGTCCACCAAACCATTCACCCTTTAATCGAAAAAGATAGTGTTGTTTCTAAGTTAATTGAAAAGGCAGAGATTTTCAACAGATATTTTGCTTCTCAAAATAAATTTCCTGTGGAGGAAGATCCTCAGCCTTTGCCGAATTTCCGGCCTGTCACGCAAGCAAGACTTTAACTCTTCCTAGTAAATGAAACAGAGGTTGAAAAAACTTTTAGCTTTAAGATCATCCAGTGCGACTGGTCCTGATGGAGTTTGTAATATTTTGATAAAGAATACTGCTAAAAGCATGTCTAATTCCTTGTGTAAATTGTTTAATATATCTCTATTCAGTGCAAGGTTTCCTAGCATTTGGAAAAGGTCCAATATTTGTCCCATATTTAAGAAAGGTGATCGCCAAACTAAATCTAATTATAGACCAGTGTCACTGCTGTGCAATGTGTCAAAGGTTCTTGAACGTCTGGTATTCAACAAATTTTATGAATATATGATTGCCAATAATCTTTTAACTCCAAAAAACTCTGGATTCAAAGTAAACGAATCAATCAGCTTATTCGTATTGTACATCAAATATATCATGGTTTAGAATGTAAACATTAAGTTAGAATGGTATTTCTAGACGTCTCCAAAGCCTTTGACAAAGTGTGGCACGATGGTCTTCTATTTAAACTCCGTCAACTCGGTTTCTGTTACGAGCTGGTGGCATGGGTGGGTGACTATCTTTCAAACAGGTACACGAGAGTTACAATCCATGGTCAGTCTTCCTCATGGTTGCCTGTTGAGGCTGGTGTACCTCAAGGATCCATTTTAGGTCCACTTTTATTTTTAGTGTATGTAAATGACATTGTTGATGGAATTACTGTGGGTATTCGTCTTTTTGCTGATGACACTAGCTTATTGGAAATTGTTAGAAACACAACTGCTTCTAGTATCAAACCAAATTCAAATTTAGTCCCAGTACGAACGTGGGGAAAGATATGGAAAGTGACATTTAATGGATTAAAATCACTTTCAGTTATTTTTTCTGCTAAACGAAACAAGCCGAATCACGATCCATTGTTTGTTGATGGTGTTGAGGTACCGAAGGGTAACAGTCATACACATCTGGGTATTACTCTAAGTTCTAATATGTCCTGGAAAGCTCATATTGTAAGAATTACTGACAAAGCAAGCAAAAGAGTTGCATTGTTGAAAAGGTTTAAGTACAGACTCTCTCGAAATGCACTAGCTAAATTATATAAGTCCATGATACGCCCCATTTTGGAATACGGTTGTGTTATTTTTGACAACTGTGGCCAAAATTTGTCTAAATTGTTAGAATCCGCGCTGTATGAGGCTGCTCAGATTTGCACTGGGGCATTACGTCATTCTGATTGTGTTATATTGCTTGCTGAGCTTGGGTGGGAAACTCTGGCTGGCAGGCAAATATACTTTAAGTTAATCTTATTTTATAAAATGGTAACTGGTAAAGTACCAGAATATCTTCCTGATTTGATACCACCAGTGACGCAGACTGTGGCAAGTCGACATATAAAAAAATCACAAAATATTCCACAACTCAAACTTAGAAGTGCAAGATTTGAAAACTCTTTTATTCCGTCAACCATAAAACTCTGGAATGACTAGGCTGATGATATCAGACAGTCACCTACTTTGTCTCGCTTTTAAACAAAATTTAAAGATTTTAATGTTTCCGGACAAACCCAAATATTATTATTCTTATGGTCAACGTTTTCCGAATATTTGTCATGCACAACTGTATCTGGGTCATTCAGGTCTTCAATCCCATTTGTTTAAAGTAAAGATCTTACCTGGTCTTTTATGTACATGTGTGGACGGTGTTGAATCAACAGAACACTATTTGTTGGATTGTAACCAATATGCTAGCCCTCGTTCGAAATTATTTCAAGAAGTAGCATTGATTGTGGCACCAGGAGCTAGTCCATTACTTCTTCCAAAACTGGATAGACAATATTTTGTTCAAATTTTATTGGAAGGAAGTCCAGATCTTGACTCCAACACAAACGAAAAAATTTGGAAAGCAGAGCACACATGTATTAATGAATCAAGGCGATTTGTTTTCTGGCCACTGGTGTCCCAGTATAATTGTGTAATAGAGGTCATCTAGTATTATGCACCTGTTTACTTTATATAGTTTTGTCCTGTTTAGCTTGTACATATATTCTGTGCGTTCTCTGCTTGTCTGGAGAACCCGTCGATTAGTTTTCTGTAACTGTAGGGCAACCCATGTAAAATAAATATGTTTACAATACATAGATGATTCTGTAAGGTTTCCACCTTCCCCATGGTCAGAAGAGGCCGCTAAAAAACTACAACTGGACCCAAAACCTTTCATAAGCACTACAATGCACAGTTCTATTTTTAACACCCAAACATTTTTGTTTTTGACCGTATTGCATGATATACAAGTAAAAAACTACATGAAACTGCGAAGCAGGCCAGCAAGGGAATCTGCTGCTAATCAGGGAAAGATTGATCATTTGTGTCTGCAGTTCCAGAAGTGGAGTACAAGGGAATTTATCCACATATGCTTCTTGAAATCTGTGGCCTACCGTTATTGCCCTGTACCATGATATGATATATTTGCCCCATAATTTTATTGCCTCCTGAAAAAGCATAAATATGGTCATTTTCATGCAAAAAGTCAAGATATTTTGTATCATTTTTACAGTGACAATCGATTCTATTTGAGAAGTACAGCGGGTTTTAAGTTCACAAATATCAAATGAAATGTGCAATACTTCTATGACCTCAATATCACAGAGCAAATTTTACAACGTGAGCTTCTGGGCCCTTGACTTGAACTGGGTCAGGCCACCAGTCAGATAAAAAAAATGGTCACCTAAGCAGGCATGCAAGCAGGCAACCAAAAATTTGATTGATCTTGTGAAAATTGACTTCCGAGAAAATCGCTTTCAAAGGCCATGGCTCTGATTTTTACAAAGAACGGACTGTCGTGTGAAAATACCCTCATTCCCTCCGATCAAACTTTTCAGTAAGACTCCGAGTGGAGTAAATAAGAACATGGAGTAAATAAGAACATTCAACTTTGATGTATTCTTGCAAAGATACATTGTTGTTTTGTGGTATAAAATTAAGTTTTTTATCTACAATTTTGTAAAACCAAGCACAATGTTGGTTTTAGCGTTGTGGTTTCACATGCCGCTTCTGAGGATCAAAGGGAGAACGTGAAGCGAGCACGCGGTCACCTAACCATGACCCTAACAACACACTGTTTCAAAATGGCAGCCGGCAATTGGGTCCACGTGTGGTTTGATAGTTAGTTTTGCAATGTTTACCTGGGTGGCAGGCTTTATACTCTGAGATCGTTCGATTTGGGCTAGGTTGTACACTGTCAGCGTGCGATGTAGTATTAGCCTCAGAAGGTTCCACAAGGCAATCGTTTAATTACTTGGCTGCGCAACAAGCATTGAGCGTGCTAGGGTCTTTTTTGTATCAAGTTTCACTGAAAGTGACCACCAGAAAGTTTGGCGCAAATTACATGATTAATATTGCCGTGCAGTTTCCAGGTCAGTTTACCCAAAGTTAAGGCACCCTTGTGGATATAAAATGTCTGGCTGCCTTTAGTGCGGTTACAGTTTTTCGAAACAACATGGGTGAAAGAATAAAAGCGTCTGCATTATCACGGGCATGATTTAGCGTAACATCCCGTGTTTTTTTTTTATCTGTCATGCGTCATGTATTTTACGCGTATCTGGTTCTGTGTTACAGACTTGTTCCATTTGAACTTTTTAATGAAACTAAATTTTAGTTCATTGTTCCAATATTAATGTGTCTTGTCGCCATATAGCGATCACGCAGAACGATAACAACACAGTCGTCATTGTATTCGCAGGGGCTTCGACCTCTTCATTAGTGTCTGGTGACGAATCTACGTTTTTTTTTCGCTTTCCGTCGTTACAGCTTTTCACTGGTGCCTTATTCTGTGTTCACAATTTGTTCTACTCAAGTCTTTTTGTGAAACTAAAACGTAAAAGAAAATAGGTCCTAGATCCAGTTACTTGTACGTAGGCGCGTCGTGTTCATCTTCTGAATTGGGGACATGCTGGGAGCACATGGGATTAGAATTTAGATGCATTTGATTGGATGCTGAGTGTCACGTGACTAAATTTACGAAGGACAGGCCTCAAAATTTCCCTCGACTAAAACACTGACGAATTTTACGCAAATTTTAAGGGATATCCCAGAAATTCTTTATTTTTAACCGATTGGAGCGCTTGTTACACAAAGAGACAACCTCCTGAGCTTTCCAGCGCTATAAAATATCATGGCGGTCGAAGGGAAACATTGGGGCCGCAAACGGACAAAGTTACTTTGGTTTTTGTGTAAATTTCGGACTTGATCATTTCAAATTGCAACACAAAGGGCGGTTGTAAGATTTTGATCCGCGTGAGAGGGAAATAATCCTTTTAAACACAAAATGAAAATAATCAGTAGCAAATATTGAAGTTTGCCTACAATAAAACGTACACGATTGCAGGTAAATAGACAATACGGGCGAACGGTGAGCTGATGAATGTTGGCTTGCTGTGCGGTCGAATACACTCGGAAACGTCTTACGATGGCAAATGATGTTCAGAGCATGTTCGAATGTAGTCTCTTACAACGTGCTAAGGGTGCTGCTGGGACTTAGGAAACATCAAATCCAGTGATTCATTTGAAGTTAAGTTGAAATATGTTCCTCAGGTTTCAAAGCTGGTATATAGTTTGCGTGAGTATGCGCGATATTAAAAGCCGAAAGCGGCCGGACCGCGTAATACACATGCACAGGAGAGAAAAAAAACTATTCTTGGAAATGGCCGATATTTCCCTTTATTCTCATCACTAGACAGTAATGATAAATTTACCTTTTTGATGAAGTTAGACGATATAGAAAAAATGAAATATATTGAAATTTTCTTTGCAGCTATCATGGAGCAGAGTGGACCCTTCTAATTTCTTGACGTAAACTACGCATCAGGGACAGTGATTTTTTTTTCTTTTTCCAGTCCGGGGTCTTTATATGTATATACTTCTTCTTATTCTTGCCAGTACTTATGTATTTTGCATTAGCGTGTATACGTTTGATTTTGTCAAAATGTGATGTTAATGTAACTTGTGTGTACATGTGTGGATGGTTGTATATATTGCATGATATCACGTTTGTATGTTTGATGCAGCAATAAAGTTTCATCATGCACGGGTTTATTGTCCCCCCCCCCTCCCCCGCTGTCTGCCTATCACAAAAAGTATTAGATCGCTATCAAATAATCCCATTGCCGCAAAGATGATCGACCTGGCGAAAAAGCCAGAGTGAACCCTCCAGTCTCCTTTCGCGTAGCCTCCTTGGGTTGCCAAAAAAAGCTGAAATTACATATATACCCCAGTGAATATCATCAAATAGATGGCTCACAATAGCTTGGAAAACATTAAATTCATAAGCAAACACCGTAATAATGCCCATTGTTTAGTGACGTAAGGTGTTTAATCCTGTTAAGTTTTGACAAGCTTTGAAGTCGGAACGATGGAGCCTTGTCAAGTTGACCAGCTGCTGTGACGCAGTTCATTCTCCATTCAGATAAATCACATCGTGCAAAATACCTCTCGATCGCCAATTATGTCACAAGTCACTGTAAACACCAAAAGAAATAGTTGTTTAAGCGGCATTTGTTCCTTCGGTGTGTCTCTTCGACTGATATGTGCTTTGAATTAAGTGTGCCGTCATTTTTTCCCCTGCGGTCATGTGACTTCGTCGTTGTCAGAGGCCGGCAAGCACGGCTGATGGCTGTTCAAACATTGTGGACCATTACCATACCAAAGTAAACAGAAGATATGTGTGCAGTGATCCGCTGAAACTTGTCATAGTTTTTCAGCGATTTTCTCATATGAATATTGATTTTTTAAAAATAATGTTTGGTGACCACATACTTTAGGTCTTTATCTTTCAGATAGAGAACAAAAAGTCATTTTGCGATTTTTTTGGCACAGCCGTCATAGACCAAACCATCCTGGCACCTTAAATCAAAAGTTATAGCGCTACAATAAGCTGTGACCAAGTACATTTTTAATGCATGTAGGATATTGTTTATGTTTTAAGTATTTAACAGTAAACATTGGTCTTTTTTCAAAAGCGGTCGATCTCCAGAAGGACGTACGTGTAATATTCTGTGATATTACCAAAGCCTTTGACAGGGTACATCATCCAGGGTTAATACACAAACTTAAAAACGCGGGCGTCGGAGGTCCACTTATTTCTTGGTTCGAGGATTATCTTCACGCAAGAGCACAACGAGTAGTCATCCGGGGTCAGGCTTCATCTTGGGCGAGAGTCAAAGCAGGGTCCCGCAAGCTTCAGTTTTGGGGCCATTACAATTTCTCGTGTATGTTGATGATATTGTGGAGATTGTCAGATCAGAAATACGTCTTTTTGCTGACGATACGACTCTTTATATTACAGCTGACAATCCGATTGAAGCAGCTGATACACTAAATCACGACTTGGAATCAATGCCCCAATGGTCAGATCAGTGGCTTGTTTCCTTTAATCCTAAAAAACCCGAGTCTCTGATAGTAAGTAGAAAAAGCACTCCTGTAGACCATCCTAATTTGATTTTTAACAACAATACTCTTGACAATGTAGAGGTACATAAACATCTTGGCCTTTGGCTTTCCGCAAATCTTTCATGGTCAGCCCACATCAATAATATTATTGCAAAAAAAGCTCATTGGTGTTCTTAAACGCCTACAGTGCAAACTGAACAGAAAAACTCTTGAATTTCTTTACTTCTCTTCTGTACGTTCTTGCTTGGAGTATGCTAGTGTGGTCTGGGATGGATGCACAAAACCCGACAGGGACCGACTTGAAACTGTTCAGCTGGCCGCAGCCCGGGTGGTGACCGGGGCTTTTGCCCACACCGGTCTCCAACGTATACACGAGGAGACTGGCTGGGAAAAATTATCAGAGCTTAGAAGAAAGCAAAAATTGGTACTTCTGTTCAAAATTGTTAACGGGATGGTCCCAGCATATCTTTCCAGATTATTACAGGGAACAGTTTCCACACGGACTAAGCAAATACGAACAATTGGGGCCAAGAAAACTATATTTTATAATTCCTTTTTGCCGTCAACTATACGCGAATGGAACTTATTGCCCCGATCAGTAAGGATCATTGAGCACCTAGACAATTTTAAACGAGAGCTTAACAGAAACAGTCCAAAACGTTTTGAATTGTACTATTTTGGAGAAAGGAAAGTTGCCATAATTCATTCTAGAATGAGGATGGGCTGCAGCCAGCTAAATAGCGACTTGTACAAAATAGGTGTTGTAGAGTCTCCAGCATGCTCATGCGGAGCTAGTCAAGAATCTATTTACCATTTTTTCTTTGAATGTGATAAATATGTAACCCTACGAAACGAATTGCAGTGTAAAGTACTCACTCTTGGTAATTTCAACTTGAAAATATTATTGTTCGGAATAGAAAGAAAAGGATTTTCAAAAAGTCAAAATGAGGAAATTTTTGAAGCAGTACATAAGTACATAAAATTATCTGGCAGATTTAAAACGTGATCCTATTTTGGTAACTGTGTTCATGGAGTACGACTCCTTCTATTTGTACCAATGCTCACGCATCATTTCTTTTCCCTTCCGCATTCATATTTGTGGTCCTGTGCGTGACCTATCCGTTAATTGGTGTTTACAATATCTATGTAGTCTTGTCTTCTTTGTACAAGAGGCCCTCATATAGGCTGGTGAGCCTGTCGGCCAATTGTGTTAATAAAATATGTTTAAACCAACATTGGTCTATAATAATAATCTTTCTCCATCTGAAAGAAGTGCCGTAGGGGATACATGCGTGTGAATTCATTAAGCTTTCGGATTAGGGATTTTATCACTCCTGCACAACAGGTGCAATGCTGATCAGGATCACATAGAAACATTGGATATTCAAGGCAAAATTGGTAACAACAGACAGTTGTACTTTAACAACAGTTATGGACGCTTATGAGGTGTTAGTGGTGATGATTATATGACTTTTGATGACAACATTGTTACATATTGGAAAAGAAAGAGTTACCAAGTATTTTACCAAGCTTGAAGCGTCTTGCCGCACCCTCACTGCATAAACATTTTGGTATATAATTGTTCTTTTTTCAATCTTGATCAAAATCATAGAGACAGGTCAAAACGGCCCCTGTACTCATTACAATTTGAGACTTTTCGGGATAATTTGTATATTTTCCTTTAATTTAACTATTTCATACCAGATGAACAACTTTGTCTGCATCAAAGTTACATCAAACGTAACTGGCAATTCTAGATGCCCTTATGCAAGGTGTCTATGGCGAACACAGGTTTTGAATAAAAGGAATGATGAACGCATACCAAAGATGAAACGTCAGTGTACATAAAAGTACATCTCTAGAGGCTTCAAATTCATCATAAAAATAAACATTATCAGTCCAAATTTCTATTTGTTAATAAGCCACCAATGCAGTCGACAATATTGCGTGTTTCCTGCACATTTATTATACTCATCTTGCCATAAACGGACATTATGCTCCTGGAGTCAGAGTCATTACAGATTTTTGTTACTGTTTCATGTCTGTATAGGATTGTGTTATGCAAGGCAAATTTTACTGGGAATGTCATGCCAATATGCCTGACACCGGCATTAGAAATATAAATGTATAAATGTATCAATTGATTTCTAACTCCAGAACTGCTATCCATCATCAGCTACTACTGTAACTATCTGCCGGGTGGCTCTCACGATAATGCCATGCGCATAAATGGATCACAAAAGCCTTTTGTAACAAAGTAACTGTCTTAGTGAGAGTCTCCCCGACCATCATATCTATGGCAAGTCAAACCTGCAAAACTTCATAAATAGACATTATGTCTAATCTAAAATAGAGATATCTCTATTTAAATGCACATATCTTCATTTTAAATACACATATGTATATTAAAATACACATATCTGTATTTAAATGAAGATAAATTTAACTAAAATACACATATCTCTATTTAATATATATATATATCTTATTGAAATAGACATACCTCTAATTGAAATAGACATCTCTATTTAAAATAGACATATCTATTTGAAATAGACATATCTCTAATTTTAATAAAGATATCTTTACATGAATTGAACATATCTGAATTAAAGAGAAAATACACATGTCTAATTCAAATAGACATGCCTGTATTTACAGTGCATATATCTTGATAAAAATTACACATATCTCTATTAAAATCAGATATATGTCTATTTCTAATAGAGATATCTGCAATCAAAATAAAGATATGTCTAATTCTGAAGAAATTGAGATATTTAAGTAAAATCAACACGTGTTCAATTTAAATAGACATATGTCTATTTAATGTCACTTGTTACCCTTGTGAAAAAAGCGGCAAATAGAGATATGTTTAATTGAAGAAAACATATCTAAATTTCTATTAGACATATGTTTAAATAGTTTTTAAATATACATATGTTTATTTCAAACACAGATGTGTGTAATTTGGATAGAAATATCTTCAATTCTAATTCACATATGTGCAATTTGAATATAGATATGTGCAATTGAATTAGACATATGTGAATTAGAATTGGAGATATGTTGAATTTCGCAGAAACTTGGAAATAGAGATATGTCTATTTGATTTAGACATGTATATTTGAATCAGACATGTGTAACTAAATTGGACACATGCGGATTTCAAGTAGACACATGTGTAATTGAATTAGACATATGTCTAATTGAATTAGACACATCTGTATTTCACTTACACATATGTGAATTAGATTTAAACATATGTCTGTTTGTGACCTTTTGCAGGTTTGGCTTGCCATACATATCTGTCACTGTTTTATGTTAAAATATTATGTACTTGTTTCTTTTGGTGGAATAAACGTATCCTGAATCTAATAAATTCGATGGCTGCCAGTTCTGTCGAATGATTTTGTTGGAAGCAGAACTGGCTATCATAGAAAAGATTATGACTTTGAAAATTTCCATACAGTTGATTAAAAATTATTTTCTCAAAGACCTTGGAGAAGGCAGGTAAGATCGATATTGGTCGATAGTTGGTGAATTGAGATTCATCGTCTTTTTTATAAATTGGGATAACTTTCGCCACCTTTAGTTTGTCAGGAAACATACCTGTATGAAGCTATGCAGGCTACTGTTAAATTGGCCGTTCGCCAAAGTTATCTTAAGCAAAAAATAGGGAAGTGAAAACTTTTATTGCTGGTAAGTATTGCGAACTGATGGTTCGGTAAAACATTTTTTTTTAGATTGCTATTTTGTCCATCCCAGGATCGATCATCTAAGACTATAGTTCGGGTATAAAGCTGGCCTTTTCTGACCTAAGATCTCTTTGAAGTTGAGTCCATTCCCTACTCATTTTGTCGTCCATCCTTGTTTCATGTTTGTGTGTATGTTTTGATATTACTGTATTTGTGGGCACACTACCACCAGATGGCACCACCTTACAGATTTTAATTATACATAGCACATACAGGTGTGTAAACATTTTAAAAACTACTATCAAAATTGGGTCATCTTACATAGCATTTATTTGTGTATAAAACATAACTAGGTTTGCAATCTGATAGGTTTTACCTGTGGGGACACCCAAAAATGTCCCCACAAGTAAAAATGTCCCCACATGTGTAGTGCAGTATACCCGAATGTACCCACAAGAATAGTAATTATGGTACATACATACATACATACATACATACATACACACATACATACATTACGGAACGCCGTTTCTTGTTTTATTCAGTATTTGATCATATGATTGAAAATTTGATCAGAAAAAAAAATCGTGTTGATGGGGT
Source organism: Hermodice carunculata (assembly GCA_964020975.1). Lineage (NCBI taxonomy): Eukaryota > Metazoa > Annelida > Polychaeta > Eunicida > Amphinomidae > Hermodice > Hermodice carunculata. Next base: position 5,109,000 of record OZ026625.1, on the reverse strand, counting down.
GAACAAATGCATTTGTTCATGTGATTAAATACAGTACATTTGTTCCTCTGAATATATTGATTTGATGTCCTTTCAATCAAATCGATTTAATCAGAGGAACAAATATACTCTTATATGATCACATGAACAAATATATTCGTCCAGAAGATTAAATCTATTTGATCCGAAGAATAAACAGATGGTATTTGATCATCTGATTAAATCGAATTGTTCTTCTGATCAAATCGATTTGGTCATCTCAACAAATATCCCCCAACTTAATTAAATTGACGTTCCCTGTCTGATTTGTTCCGTGGATCAAATATTTATACTTCGGAACAAGTCACCTCCGCCAGTTTTTGATCCGCGCAACAAATATATCACAGACTACCAGAAGTGACGACCGGCATACCAGAGGGAGTAATTATTATCTGCTGGAGGAGAAACTTCTATTTACTCAGCAGATCAAAAAGATTTTATCACGGGAACTGATATATTTGTTCAGGTGAATAAATTGGGATATACCTTATTCTATTTGATAAGAACAACAAATTGATTTTGCCATCTGAACAAATGCATTTGTTCATGTGATCAAATTCATTTTATTTGTTCATCTGACCAAATATATTTGATTTTTCTGATTAAATCAGTTCGTTCTTCTCATCAAGTCAATTGGACAAGAGGAACAACTATACTATATTTGATCAGATGAACAAACACATTTGTTCATCAGATCAAACCGATTTGATCATGTGATTAAATATTTAGTCTGCTGATACTTATTCACATGATCAAATATTCGTTCATATGACTAAATTTATTTGTTCTTCCGATCAAATATTAAACCATCTGATCAAATACAGAAAAAAAAACAAGAAACGGCGTTCCTGAACACACACACACACACACACACACACACACACACACTTTGTGCGCACACAAAAAATATGGTATAACTAATACAAAACACAAAATGTACAGTGAGATGGCAGATTACATACACAGCCAGAGACTTGTTGTATACCTAAGCGGGGCAAGGTTATAATATCACAGTGACCTCCTGCATTTATCGAATATATCAAATTTGTTCTGCCGAAAATCCGCGGATAACGCATGTACATTCTCTCCCATTCCTTAGTTCTTTTTAAAACGCCTAGGATTTCTACACACTCTACTGGGTTGTCTATATTTAAAGCACCTCTTTGTATGTTATTTTGTAACAATTTTGCTATGTGTATTTTAAATTTCTCACTGATTGTCTGCATGTTCTGGTTAGTAGGACTTCTTGCGTCACTAGCTGAGTGTATGTCCACTAGGTCTACAAATTCTTCATGGGGAAATACATTTCCTTACATACAGACACAAATTTCTTGTACATTGCGACTGATATACCCTGATATCCTGATAAACCAAGGAGTAATTTACAATGAGAAGTGCTAGATTCCATAATGTAAATATATTGGGGATGTCCCATTGAGGAAAACTCCAGGTTTCGCAACCGTGAAAATGACAGCAGTAAGACTAATAAATTCGACTGAAGAGCACTAGGCACTTTCCTGTATTTGTTTAAAATGTAAGTGCATCTGCCAAAAGTCACCCCCTTTGTGGCTTAGTTCGAGCTTTTCCTCAAGATCAAAAGTTGATTTTAAATAAAGCTTAATAACAAGATAGTTGCTTGACGGCGTGCACTCAAGGTGATTACCAGTTAAGTACACTGCAAACTCTTCACTAAAATGACAGACATTAACCATGATGACATCAGGTATATATCCCACTTCCAGCATAATACCTGTATGCGTCCCATGTACCGACAGATACATTTGTTAGCACAAGCGGCAACACTCGTGTAATGCGACAGTTCACCACTTTACCGGGTTTTACAATGACCAGGATGGCGAGGAAAATCATTGCATGCCGAGAGTTCGTCATACTCGTCCATAATTCGATGGCCAAGCACATACCATATATTCGATGGGGCCCTGGAGGGATGAGGAGATCAGGCTGGCAACACTTGGATGTTGTGCTGCTGGATGTACGCATGCTCACTCGAGCAGTATGTGGCTGTCCATTGCTTGCTCAAGCAGTTGTCCAGGATGTTGCACGAACTATTCAGTTGCAGTTAGGCTAATCCCATACACATTGTGCTGGTCTGGGTCCTATTTACCCTGGAGAGTTCTGTTCTTCCTGTCGCCATGATTTTCCACCACATCATGGTACTGCCTCTTACATAGCAGTCATGTTTCACCACGTGTCTATCCAGAAATCTCTTGGCAGGCATATGTCTAACCCGTAATCTCCAGTCATGCAAATCAAATCAAAATCGTGACTCGTCTAACCACGCCACCGTCCTCTATTGATCTCTGGTCAAATCAGCATGTTGCAGACACTGCTGTTTGCATGGTGCCTTGTATTCAGGACTGAGGAGGAGGCACATGGCAGGGCTCTATGACCTCCGTTTGGCTGGCACCAGTCTCTTGTTGATTATACTGTGAGATGCTGCAATGTGCAGGCTTGGTGCCACTGCTGATGAAACCTCTTCCCATAGAGGAACCTGTGTCCCTAGCTTTGTGTTGTTCACCAGGTAACAGTCATCCCTCCTTTTTAAAAGTCTCGGTCTTCCAGATTCAGTTTTCCTCTTGCTTCCTCTGGTTGGTTGAAAATGATCTCATCATCTCTGTACCACTGACCTGGAGCACACCATTTATCTGACAACCTCACACTGGGAAAGACCAACCTCCAACGTGCCAAGGATCCTGCCTCTGTCGAATTCAGAGATTTTGTAAGTAACCCGTACGCCATGGCATGATAGATTCACACTGATCCCTGTGTTGCCAGTGACCCTTCATAATGCCCATAGGCACATCAGTACCAGACACAATATTCGTGCCTTTTTGCCTGTATCTCATTTAAAATTTTGTTTTTTGTGTGTGTGACCACACCCTTAGCTATCCTGTCCAAGTTACAAAACAGTCCATGTGACACTGATATTTTGTATATAAACTAATATTTAGAATAACCCATGATAAACCATGGGGTATGCCTGCTTTTTTTTCTTTTTTCTTTTTTTTTTGCAGTACACAGATGAGATGTTTCACGGCTTCATAGACTTGTATTAAGATATGAATCTTATGGTACCAGACAAAAGATATTAATGTTTTTTATTGCAAAGGCCTTTAGTCACCTTCACAATGAGCCCGTCACAATGTGCATGCTATTTTTACATTTAATGTAATGAAAAGATGTTCCATGCCGACAGCATAACTGAGAATGCCTCATAACGCGCCCCAAAAGGTAAGATGGGTACAAATACAGGGCAGTATAGGATAAAGTCGATCTATTGCACTCTATTACATTTATGTTTTTTGTAGCAACAGCAATGGAATGTCATTTAAACATATTAAAAGCACATCTCAACAATATGTTGAGCTCACATGAAATTCCGTTCTCAAAGCTTCAACATATGGAAAAGGAGAGGTACGTATATATTTGTATTATTCTGAATGAAACTGGCAATTTGATCATGGGTTATTTGTAATCGGATGTTATCGGTACATGCATACAGTATTTCAGAGTGGAAACCAGCATTGCACATCTCTCACTAACATTTTGGTGCTTGAAGTTTGCCAACGGTATTCGGCGTTGGCCAGCAGTGGACGATGTTTGACAACCTGGCATCGAGTGGCTAATGCTTTGTTGTGTTCTGTACTGGCAAACTGACTGGTATGCATGTACATTAAATTCATTGAACTGTGAAAAAAATAAATGCAAATCTGTCATGTACATGTGCGGAAACCCCCCAAAAACTTTACCATACTTATGGACAATATAACATGAGACTATACGTCTAATCAATATCACACAAGACTATAAGTCGTATTGTGATTAACTTTTAGTGCATTTGGTGAGTGTGTTGTGAAACACATAGCTCATCATCACTGATATTTTGTCTACCTAAATCTTGGTCATAAATTACAAACAAACAAGCAACCCTATTTTCAAATAATATATTTATTACTAATTTAACTACAGCAGCAATTTTAATTGCATGTACAACAGAGGTAGTCCCTATCCAAAGTCAACGTGCTGGATACATATTGTCACAATTCCAAACAAAACCACATGAACTGAATCCATTTGTAAATGAACATGAAAATCAAACTAGATGCCATCTACAATATTAAAATTTTCTGATGCAAATGGTGTCAGCTGCTTTTCTCATATATCTGTCCTAACAAATTCGTGAATTTCTGCATCTCCCTTTTTTCTGATTCTGTTGTCAATCGCATGTGGTGCATATATAAAACATTTCTTGTGAATGAAATCAATTCAATGCTGTGCCATTGCTTGGCCTTTGAAATTTTGCCTTTTTCTTGCTTGTAATATATGCCACACTGAATTTTCACATTGCAAGTGTTCTAACATGGTGGAATGTTAAGTTCTGAACATTTATTCTCCAACACTTATTTCCCTTTCCTTTTCCAAAGAGGATATGTACAACCGGCACAAACTCACCTGTAACTTTTGCCGTGGAATCTTTAGTGGTTATAAGCTTAGGCAAGAACAGAGTTGACCTAAATTTCAAGTTCAGTGTGATAAATAAATAAATAAACAAACAAACAAACAAACAAACAAACAAACAAAACAAACAAACAAAGATAAATAAATAAATAAATAAATAAATAAATACATAAATAAACAAACAAACAAAACAAAATAAAAGAGGAAGCCATTAGCTACAGTCTCATGTTAAGTTGTTTATGAGTTGTATGAGAAATATTAATGTATTGAGGGTTTCAGTACAAATACATTGCCAATTTATTCTGCCAAAAATCAATTTTTACCACGGATGAATGTATATCGCTTGAACTACATGTGAACATGAATCTGTACAAAATGTCTGGCATCCCTGTGAAAAAACAACAAGAGCTATCGGGAAGCTGTCAGTCAAAAGAATGCTTTCTGGTTAATTCTAGGCTTGTGGTGGACAATACCTAATGGCCATTAAGATGTTCCAATTTTTACATCCAGTATCGGTCCCTCACAAGAAAGGAACACCAATGTGCTAATTTGCACATCTAATAAGAAGAAAAGTCTGTCTGATGTTCTTCAGGGATCACTTTCAGTCCTATTTGTTGCTTCTGCAAAACCCAGACCATTTGGAACATGTAACTTTTTCCATTTTGGTTTGCAAATAATGTAAGGGCAATTTTAACTTATAACGATTTAAATTATATTAATGATATGAATGTGGAACTAGAATTGTCAGCAAAAATATAAGAAAGTATTTTCTGTTTCACGCCAAGATGAAAATTGCATACATAGCTCCATGCATCATATATGGCAAAAAGGTAAACTTTGCCTCTGTTTGTGATATTAGATTGAAGTAATATTGTAGATTTCAAGTTGAACTGGAGACGATGTATACTAGTATTAGGAATACATTGGAGGTGTTTTACAGTGAAGCAAAATGAAGATTGAAACTTTTTGGCCACACCCTATATTGATGGTCTCAGGCAGAGGTGTCCGTGTGGGAGCTTCCGGCAACTGTCACCCCCAAGCAACAGGGTGAGTCACTCCACTTTTCCCCCACATGACCTCACCCCAGCTTATGACTGTCGTGACGGCCGCAGTACTATAATAGGAATAAATTGAATATCCAATGTAAAGTAAACGATACAATGAACAGATATACATTATTTCTCGTTAAATTTGCCTGATATAATTTGAAAAAAAAACAAAAAAACTAGCTAATGAACTTATAGTATAAAGATTGATTGTAACATCTCCTGTGTCAATAATATTTCTGATGCTGCAACAAAATTGGATCTGCTTCTGATTAGAGGTCAAAAATAGAATCCAAAAAGTTGTAAAAATGAGACAATCAGGAGTGATTACGGTATTTGCTACGGTGTTGATATCCCAATATAACAGAGTCTCTAAAATCGTTCAACAACATGAAGTTCAAAGTGTGAAAGAACGTACTTTCCTACAAGCATGTACAAACAGCGTAAACTTAAGAGGAGATGTCACCAGTGGTCATAATCTCTTGTGGCAATATGAATCGGAAACCGCATCAGAAAGTGCGCGTTGCGGTTCTTATTCCTTGTGGCACAGGAGCCGACTCCTACTCGTAATATCTCCTCACATTACAACCATTTACAAGACAACACCAGTATCTTATATAATGTGTAACTAAAGGAAAGAAATTATTAAGCAATACAATGTTAAAGTAAGCTAGTCATGTGGTTTTTTCACAACTGAGGTAGTAGAAAGCTTTTTATTTATTTTTCCTCATGAAACATATATATTAATGACGGCAGGTGTTTTTATTTCCCTTTTTTTACTAGATTCACACAGATATATGATAGCATCTGGCCTCAAAAATAGTAAGTAGGTGAGCATAGTTGTGTGCAAATGCTTAACTTAGAGCACATTTTTACAATATAAAATAGTATAATTTCTGTATGTAAAGGTTAAGATTCAAATATACTAAAACAAACGATGGAAATAGTAAGATGCCTCCCTTTACATGTTTTCTAGTATTGTACAAGACAGAAACCTACCATGCAGCTCAAAGCCCATTCTGATTGAAATTGAGGCGCTGGCGTAGGCCTACTCGATCACATTTTTACAGGCAGTGTACGCAATTAGCTAACTTTTCATTGGTCCCAGGGGTCAGTACTTCAACATTTTCCTGGCCCTTCTTACAATTTACAGGTTCATCCAAAACAACAGTACATGCATTTTAATGTATATGTGTTCACTGTTGTACTCCTACTAGTTTACTACCATATGTCCATGCTGATCCCATCACCAGTGCGCTAAATATATCTGGACATCACAGATATAGCAGAAAGTCACTTGAAAAATAATTAATCTCTTGACGTGCAGTTATATAAGTGTTGTCGATCATAACAGATTGGCTCTACGCCACAGATTTGTGCTGGGATCCGGTGGAGTATGTCCCCTTGTTAAACCAGAATTGTAAATGATTTTAACATTCAAATAAAGGATAAGTTGATAGAAGGTATTTTATGGCTGCAGGTATAGCGTAAAAGTGACCCTTTGAGGTTTTGGTCGCAGAATCGAAATCGTTTGGGCAGCCCAGGAGCCGAGAGTCAAACCTATCTAGTCCTGGAAAACCTCTTGCCTCCTCCTCTCCTACCGCAAAACCCCATCCTACCCACAAACTACAATCCCGAAATAAAGAACCTAGAGTAAAACCACTCCGATTCTTAACAATCAACTGCCAGTCTGTAAAAAGTATGGCCAACCAATTTCATGAAGTTATCGATAACATGAAACCAGATGTTATTATAGGAACAGAATCTTGGCTTTATAATGATGTTACAAATTCAGAAATATTCCCGCTTCCTTACCAAGATAATCTGTTCAGGAAAGATCGAAATTCTCATGGAGGCGGGGTCTTCATTTCAGTTAAAGAAGACCTCCTATGCTCAAATGAACCAAAACTTGACACAGACAGCGAAATTGTTTGGACAAACATAAATTTTGTTGGTAACAAATCATGTAGGTGTTTTTTATAGACCCCCATCCAAATCTGATTACGAATACCTACAATAGTTAGACATATCTCTCTCCTGACTATCATCTTCAAATTCCCATATTTTCTTTGCAGGGGACTCCAATCTCCCCCACATCGATTGCAAATCTATTTCTGTAAGACCCACTACCCCTCGGCCCAACCTTTCCCAACAATTCCTAGACATCAGTCGTAATCATAGCCTGGAGCAAACAGTAGATTAACCCACAAGGAAAGACAATATCCTTGACCTACTTCTTACAAATTCCCCCTCATCTATCGCTAGAACAGAAATTATTCCTGGCATAAGCGACCATGACATAATCTTCACTGAAGTAGACATCACAGCCTGTAGATCCCTGAAAAAACCAAGGAACATATACCTCTACAAAAAAGCTAAATATAACGAACTCAAGACAGAAATAAACACCTTCACTAAAGATGTAGCATCAGCAAACAACACTCAAAAATTAGGCCCTGACGCACTATGGTCCGACTTTGTACATACCCTACAGCAAGCTATAAATAAGTACATTCCCCACAAACAGTTAAAATCAGAACCCTACCCGAGAAATAAAATGCCTCATGAACAAGAAAAACAAATTTTCAAAAAAAAAAAAGAAATAAGTCTGAGTACCACCGTAACAAATATATTAACTTACACCATCACATTCAAAGATAGACCAGACAAGCCCATGGCAAATACTTAGCAGACATCATTACCCCTCCCACAGACGATAACCCCCAAAACAACAAACAGAAGAAATTCTGGTCTTAACCCCCAAAACAACAAACAGAAGAAATTCTGGTCCTGTAAATGTAGTCTCTGCCGTGACTCAGTGGGCATCTCCCCACCAATAGAAAATGGCCTAACCATGGCAGATGACAAGCGGAAATCAGAAATTTTCAATAACCAATTCTGTTCAGTATTCAACAAAGATGATCCCTCCATCCCAGTCCCTTCCCTTAGCCATAGTTCTTATCCTGCACTCCCAGAATTCAATATCACCACAAACGGAATCAGCAAAATGTTATCTCAGTTAAACCCTCACAAAGGTGCCGGACCTGACAATATTCAAGCCCAAGTTCTAAAAGACCCACACAAGCCAATATCTCCCATATTACAGATCATTTTCCAAAATTCCCTAGACCAAGGCATAGTCCCTCATGATTTGAAAACTGCAAATATCGCCCCCATCTTCAAGAAAGGAGACATATTTAAGGCAAGTAATTACAGACCAGTATCGCTAACCAGCATATGCTCCAAAACCATGGAATATATACTGGTCAGTCAAATCATGAAACACGTTGAAAGTAACAATATTCTTTTTGAATGGGAACATGGCTTCAGAGGAAAAGGCTCTTGCGAAACCCAGCTCTTGACTTTTATACATGAAATAGCCTCCAACATGAAAGACCTGGATCAAACAGATATTATAATAATGGATTTCGAAAAGGCCTTGGAGAAAGTCTCCCACTGTCACATCCTAGACAAAATTAAGTACTATGGTATCTCTGGTAAGACACATAACTGGATTAAAGACTTCCTCAACAATAGATCACAAAAAGTATTAGTCAATGGTAAATCCTCCCCCTACCTACCATTAGAATCTGGGGTCCCCCAAGGCACCGTTCTAAGCCCCGTCCTATTCTTAACATTCATAAACGACCTACCCAACAATACATCCTCTTCTGTCAGACTCTTTGCCGACGATTGTCTCCTGTGCAGGGAAATCTCCTGTCAGGAAGACACATCCATTCTACAGCAAGACCTCAATACACTAGGATGCTGGGAAACAGCTTGGCTAATGAGGTTTCACCCAGCCAAATGCAATGTTCTCAGGATCACCGGGAATAAACACACCCTCACATACAACTATAACCTCCATGGACACATTCTTGAAACTGTAGACAGTGCAAAATACCTTGGCATAATGATCAATTTCCAACTCTCTTGGACTCCCCATATAGATAATGTCACTGTATAATCATACTATACCCTTGGCCTCCTAAGAAGAAATCTTAGAAATGCCACAGAGAAGCTATAAGGTTTTAATGATAAGTGCAATTTATGTGAGACAAAATTTAACACCCAGAAAACGAAAGTAATGCACAACAGACAACCATCAGTCCCTAAAACTGTGTATCTATTTACCTGCAGTGACCAAAACTTAGAAACGTCACACCTATATAGATATCTGGGTCTCTGGATCACTGAACATCTTGAAAGGTCTTACATGGCAGAAGAAGTTTAAGATTTACACATAGGGTGGACCTTCACAAGGAGGGTTGGTAGGGTCTGTTATTGCAACTGGAGATCAAAGCTAACCGCCCCTAGCTGCCCCTTTCGTTAAATTAATTGTCCAAGCTGTGATACTATCTGAAGCAAACGTATGGGGATATTACATGCTATAAGAGCCTCTGAGAACTGTTTCGACCAGGTGCTGTCGACGACGTCTGGAAATTTGCTTTACTGGACTTTGTACTTGTAATGGTGTCATATATGTTATTTCACAAAGAGAGGCCTATAAGCACAGCTATAGTAGTTCCTTTCCCGCTGAGATGTCCGCAGATTCTTTATCTTTATGTTTTCTATGTTTTAGTTGATGAATAAATAAATCATTTCAATTTCATTAAATTGACAGTTCGACTTTTTCATTTTCATCTCAATCTGAACATTTGACACCGAGAAGATTATCAGAAAAATGCTTTATAACATCAATTTACTCTACTCTCTATGCACAGACACAATTACGAATGTCGTCCTCCTGATGGGCTGCAAGAACATGCCAATAAACCATTTCGTCTTGGTGTTAAGACTACCTTTAATGATAAATTAATGTTTTCGGGGGCATGGCTTGGTTTCTGGTGCTAACTAAAGCTGTCAACATAGAATATGTTATCATGACAAGTCCCACCAAGGCCATGTGCCCCGGGAAGCACAATCTCCCAAGTTCCTCTGTGTATTGAGTTTCTATAAAACTGCATACATTCCTCTTCGTCATGATATACTAATTGAATATGCATCGTAACAAACGGCAATATAAATACAGAATAGAGACTTTTGCACAATGATCGAGATTGAAGATTTTGCAGGCCTCATAACGCTTAAATAATAGTCATCTCTGAAGCTTGAAAATTTTTAGGGTTCGAGTTCATATCACTGCCATGGTCTGTTATTTTTAATTTTTTCACTCTTTGGTGTTACTCCTTTAGGAGTACTTTAACTTTTTATATTTCATCCATACCAAAGAAATATTATGTATACTGATCCAGAGGTAGGCATGGGAATGTGCAGTAGAATGTGTTATGATACAGGGATGGTATCGTATCAGCTTCAAATAAAAGGAATTTATCTTCAATCCACTTAGATTTGCAAAAACATCTGGACACTTTTATTCATTTGGATAAACAGAGAATCACAGTATCACATATTGTCTGCAATGTGTCACTTAGTACAAGTAAAACCCTTAATGTGCAAATAACTTCTGTAGAAATATAAATTGTAGATACACCACAGTATCACCTATCTTGAACAACTTCACAGTTTGTTGAACAGAAGGCAAGCGGAGGCATCTCTAAGCACTTCAACTCTCAAAATGCAGCCGCCTGCGGGAATTGTGGCAGTCAAGGTAGTATTCATAGAATTACGACCCCAGGACAGAGGGACATGAGGTGGAGCGTTTCTGATCCTCCACATATTGATGTATTATGCTTGGTCGATAAACGGTATTTACCAAGACAGACTTTATTCTTTAAGATTCCGATATCTATGTTAGTTGTTGAGTTTAGCTTCAAATACCAAAAGAAATGCAAAACATGATACACAATTGTTTTCTGCATAACCATATTTGCAAAAAAACATAACAAATCTCTAGTCTCTTAAAAGCACGAAGGGCAACTAATTTGTAAATAAACTGGCTTAGAATTTGTCATCGTGGCATTCCATTTCAACATCTCTTATTTCTCAACCATGTGGTATGTAAACAGTTTTCCATTAAGTGAACAACAAATGAATAATATTACTTTTCTGTATATACCTATGCTGGTTGCCTCTGTTCCATGCATTAGCTGTGTATGGGTGCATATAATCAATAGGACCTTGCTACGTACCAAGTATAACATGATCATAGTCCATCATACCTCTGTAAATACCACAGTCACATTGTTAAGCTTCATGTGTGTCAATCATGTTATGCCTTTTGCGCTCAGTCTCGGACATACATTTGTGCACCTTATGAACATGTACTGTAATGACAGACCTGGGATATTAAACATATTATAAATACCTGAAAATGACTTTTTCTCCTAAAATCGATATCAAGTCAGCAGTTACCACAGGATACAACTTTTAAACTTAATAAGCCACATGTGGATCAAATGATCATGAGAGGCTGATATATCAACAAGCGTGTGATACCTTATTGCTCAGAGTGTTTTATATTTTTATATTCCATAATATAATGGTCTTTTGTAATAAACGTCGTTGTTTTCTGCAATAGCTGTTTTCAAAACATGCACCATCCAGAAAAAAAGAAGTGCCTGTAATATTGATTAAATAGGATGGCAACTAAAACAGAAAACCAGTTCTTGTAAAATCTTACAGAAATTATACGTAATTATAATAACATACCCAATTGTTTTCAGGGTAGAAAGTTAATGTTAGCAAAACTTGTTGGGGATTTGGGCCTGAGGTTAGTCCTCCCTAGAGATTCCTCATGACTACCCTCAATTCCGAATAGCAAATTGTTAATGTTCAAAATGTATGTCCCGTTTCCAGCTTTCTATACATGATCTGTTCAAATCGGAATTTAACTTTTTGAGTTATTGAGGAACAGCAATAAAATGCCAAGCTCCATAATCATTAAGTCACGGTGTCCTGAAAAGTAAGTCATCAAGTAGTCTTATGTACAATGTACTCAAGTGCAATTTTGATCTCGAGGCTAAATTTAGATTTCAAATTTTTCATCCCCTCCAGTACAGCAATCTGGAAAACATTTTACACATTGGCAGAATAGAAACAACATTGGAAGATGTGTATACACTACCTGGGTATGTATTTCCTGTTGCTTGCAATTGCTGGAGATATTCATAAACTTATTCAAGAAATAACTGTCCTTGCTGAATAAAGAGTAGTGTTTTCGGATAATTGTTTCAGTCTTCTGTTCTTGTAATATGAAAATTTAGCCTGTCCTAAGTCACTATATGTCACATACTTTGATCATAATTGTGTGGAATATTCCAAATAAACTTTACCCAGGTATTGTGGTGAAAGCTATCATTAAGTCTAGAAATGAACATTCCATCTCGTTTTCTGAAGTTTCCTTTTTACTTCCAAATCATCAGGGTGTAGCTGTGAAATATATTTTCATGTGTGTTTATCATTGATGCTTATTAGCTCATCATCAATATATGTAAATGTCAACTTAAAACATTTATCAGGGAATTTCTTCTCTTTTGACAGCTTTACCTGAAACTTAAACTTATGATGAAATAAATAGAAATTGGCCAAAGGAGGTGCACAATCGATTCACATTGGAATAGCAATTGTCTGACTAAAGATGTAATCTCCAAATATGTCAGAAAAGCATTACCGATATTCGTAAATATTAACCTAACAATGGCAGCAAAGAGGTTCAAGAGTTATGAAGACATCAATATTCATCTTCTAATAGCAATGTGAAGAAACAAATTATATGTTATTACTAAAAATGTTCAGCAACTTAAACAAGTGAGCATATTCAAATCAAAACTGATCATCATTCATATCATTACCAAAATATACCCCTTTATAAGATATGATCATTATTTAAAAGCTATTTTTCTCATATGTTTTATACATTGTTTCAGACCTGGAGGAGGAATCGTTGTATACAAAGTGGAAAAGTCCCAAGAAAAAATCTGTTTGACAGGTAAATGAACTTCTAATGATTCATTTACTTATCAGATGTGGGCAAACTTGAGTTAGTTAGCAGGCCTGTGTTGAGACTGTGTAACATGTTTAAAGATGGAAACTACAGCTAATCGTTTTGTACTGATGACCCGTTTATAAATTCATTTGGCTCTTTAAACCTTGAATTTTCAAAACATTTTAATTAAATATAATGTAATTGATGAATTATTAATACAGATCTGGTCATAAATAGTGACTGCATTGACTGTGAAATACAGCGAGTTTAGAATAAATAAGCCTCTTTTTATGGCTGACACACAACAACGCTGATCTGACCAGTTTCCAGGTATGGAGTGATTAATTAAGTGACTCTTCTATGTCACATTGTTAACTTTGCGTTTTGCTTGAAGTACATGGTTTCATTTTATTTCATTACTTCGTCGGGTAGGCGTGGTCGGGTTTGTTCTAAGACCAAACGTTCTAGGTAAGTGTAGGCTTTACTATACTTAATTGCTTCAACGATTCGATTTTTGTAGGTCTAATCATGTATGTTAGCTATAGAATTATGTTTTATAAAAGTAGTTTCGTTACCTTTTTGTAATGTGGCTAAATTTTTATGTAGACCAATCAACAAAGGAACATCATATTTGCTTTATTCAGTAAAACATCAGCTCCGGATGTTTGTAATGGAAATGCAAACATGGTGCCACCAGTTATCAAAATGATTTGGCGGGGGATTTATGGCACCGGAAGAAGTCTTGCGCTGGTTCCCCGGCGATGACCCGATCTTATAAAGGCTAATAAAGCTTAATTTTTTTTTTCAAATTGTATGATTATAATTTGTTCCATTCACAAAATAATTTGCTATGATGATTTAGAACTATGTGGTTTTTCACTGAATGGTATGGAATAGGACTTTGCTCTTAGAATATCAAACTTGATAGTGTACATGGGTTTACAGATTTATGTTTGTTCAGTTTTTCTTTATAGAATAATATACATATATATATATACACACATATATATATACATATATATATATATATATATATATATATATATATATATATATATATATATATATATATATATATATATATATATATATAATCATACTTGTTAACAACATCCATGGAATACAGTGTATTTATATTTTTGGGAAAGTGCTATCTACAACCATGAAAAAGTCGTTTACCATTAAAAAATTCCGTATAGCCTGAAATATGGCTTACAGCGTCCCCTGGTGAGAGTTTCAGAAATATCGCGATTGAGAAGCCGCCATCCAAGATGTCGTCTGCACCAAATGCCGCTACGAATGCTCTTGATATTTTGAATGTATAGAACGTTTTCTGCGTGAAAGAAACTACGGCACGAGCATCGTGGCTGGTGTTGAATTTTCTAAAACACAACGAGCACTGAAATCAAAACAAAAAAAAAACTAAAAGCCCAAGGGAGAGGAAACCAGCCAAACAAAGTGCGATCTGTCTCCGATACAGAGGTTAATATCATGTATGAGAGAGGTGTACTGGGTATGGACAATCCTGTAAGTTTACAACTAATTCAGATTCCCAGTCTCAATAATGATGAAATGCTCTAAAATAGGCCTAAGATGCATCATCAAAGGCCTGTCTATTTTGACTGTTTTGCAGTTTCAAAATGAATACTGTTAGTTTATTGCAGTTGAGTTTCGAAGATACTGGTAAGGCCTATAACAGGCTAGGCCTTTTTATTTCAATTGTGATTGACATTTTTACAAGCATGATAAATTTTACATTTTGTTATGTTGGATGAAATATCGTTATAGGCCTACGTGTATTATCGAAGACTTATCTTGTATCAAGATGTTTGGAGCTTCCTTGTAGACCTAGATGAGTTTGTAGACTCTCCAGCCTATACTGATGCAGCATGAAAATAAAATACTAATACATTTCATGTATGTGAAAATGTCTATGACAGTTTCCTTTCAATACATGTATATGAATTCTGAGCAAGTATAAGATAAATATATTATAAAATGGTTGTGGTCTATATGGGTTTTATGAATTCGTGCTGGTACCATATCATTCTTAAAGTCACACAGAACCACAACCATCATATATATATATATATATATATATATATATATATATATATATATATATATATATATATATATATATATATATATATATATATATATATATATATTTATACCTAAATGTAGTAGCTGACATTTTATACAATACATGTATGAAGCAAGACATTCCTTAAAGTAGAGAGGTGCTAGCTTTATATCGATATAAACGACTACTAACGTTTGTTGGTACCTGCCTCAAGTGAAGAGAAGAATGTGTCCTGTCTCACTGCATTTCATATTCGTTGACTAATATATGAAAATATCATAAATGCTTTGGTTTGTCTTACTATAACTTGTAGTTTTTGATTTTCTTCAATGACTGACGAGTTTTTATCAAGGACAGTTCTTTTTTGCTTGGGTTTTCAGTGCACTTTCTCTGGCTTTGTTGAAAACAGTTGTCAACTTTTATTTTCCATGACATTCATACGTTATATGTTCTCAATATGGCATCTTATCGTCTTTCGATATTCAGTGAAAAGTGTATTGCTTAGTGGACATTCAGGTCTGGCTGAAATATCTGGTGATGTTCATGTTGATTGTCAATATTTGGACGATATTCCTCTTGGACTGATTTTCGACAATGATATTAATGGTTTTATACTACTATTACTCTACGTGTGAATAAATGGATGAACTGTATGTCTCTCTATATATCCCACCTGGCTAAGTCAGATGCCTAACACAATGAAACATTACAATACAAGGTGGGAACAAGCAAGGCGTAATAAGACAAATTCATTAGCAAAAGAGGGTAGATACAGTATGAATAGCAATATCTGACAGCTATGAAGTTAAAAAGGGGAAGCAAAAACATTAGAGCAGACCCCTGAATTATATATATAGTGATATTTTACTACAAATGATCTATTATCTTTCTAATGAAAAATCTTAAAATTAATCAGAATGTTGCTGTATCAGTCAAACTGCTACCGTGCCCAATTTTTAGTATCACTAACAGGACAATATATTGTGAAATGTTTTCCAATAACCGTGCATTTGTTGAGGGATATGATCAGATCCTGGTGGGGTTTGGCTGCTTTTTATCTGCTGTTTCAAGATTAAGATTATGCTCGCAATTCTCAGTTGTATAAAGACCTTTTTGCATATTCCTACACACCGACACTCACATACATACAGTGAAAAGAAAGCAGAGGTGCGAGACCCATGTATGATTTCCCAAAGATGTATGACAGTGGATCAGTATTAGCGTCCAAATCAATGGGTTTGAAGTTAATTTGATGGCAGAGATGTAGGTAGTACATAAAGAAAAGCACACAGAATACGCTAGTGACATTTTGCAATTTTAAATGGCTCATAACACGTAAATAGTTTTCAAATTGAAATGCTCTTTAAACTGAACGTGCATCCTTGATTTGCAGTCTGGTGACTACTGTGCTTGCTTTTTATTTTTCCATTATAAAAAAAAATTCCTGTAAGGGAATTCGGATGTATGGGAGGGCACGTTAATCATATCTGCACAGACTCACGAATATTTGGACCAAGGATATAGCTCCAGTCTTGTTTTCGCGGGTTTTGCACTTTTCATATTTGTGTAAGTGTTTAAAACGAATGGATGTAGTTGACACAAGTTTTCTGATGGAAAAGTTGGCTTTCACATCTTATGCTGCTGTTCCTCCTGAAGTTGAACTTGCAGGATATGACTGGAAAATTAAATCTAATTTGTGGTATTGTTTTCGATGGTATCAAAGCTTAGTTATATTCTTCAGAGGAAAAACAGATGCACATATGCTCGGTGCAGTGCTTTAGTGATGCATATGTGGAAGTTCAACAACAGCGCTGATCAATCCCTCTTGAAACCAAAATGTATGCTGCAACGTATATATGGCTATGTTACAGCGAATTTAATGCTGGAGCACACAGGTTTTTTTGTCGATTATAGCAGCAACACGAGGAAACAATTTTCTTGAAGATGTCTGAATAAATGTTAAAACAAGGTTTGTATTTCGTGCCTAAAAGACATGTCGATTGTGCGCCAGTGGTATCGACCGTAATGGCAACTATCTACAGTAATTCAAATTGCTTAATATGAAACCTCTATTTGCTAGTGTCTAGTTTGTTTTGAATGCAACCGAAGCCACCTTATGGATATAGACACACACATGGCTACTGGTACACGACCTGATGACCTCGAGGATTTTAACCCTGGTACCAGACAACTTTCTGGTGAACACAATGTCTAGGATCTGATACTTCTAACAAGAAGGGTAACCCGGAGTTCATCAGTATGTGTAGCCACTGCTAGTACTATCGCACTTACACTTGCAATGTTCATATTGCCAGAGTAATGCAAGACTATATGGACTTCCTAATCCTGTTTACGATTTCAGCTCTGGACTAAGCCGTGTGGACTTCTACTTCTTGTTCTTGTTTTACTTTTCCTCTGTAAAGGAAAAATGGTTAATCATTTAAACATTAATACTGCAAATCATCTTGTTTTGTACATGATATTACCTTATTTACTATTGTGATGTCTACATAGAACTTTTTGTTATATACATGATGATTTCGCCCCAATCACCGTACAATTACTATATGAGTATAATAATTTTTCCTGGGATTTGACGACGTTTAGGCAAGAGTCCCTTTTTTGTTTTGTTTGTGTTACTTTATTGAATGGATGTATCAGGTATTCATTGATAGTTCCGTGACCAAACGTAAATACTGCTCGTTATCTTGCTTTGTATTTGTCCTTATCTTAATTTTACAATTGCCACTTTCTACGTAGAACTACTTTTTACCGGGCTGCTAAACACGCCTGACGGTTACCTTTGAGGGCCTGTTTTTGAATTCATTTGGCTATTGAAGCATAAACCTGCTAAATTTTGAATGGAACGTGATAAAATGTCAACTAATTTATACAAGTTCAGACATAAGCAGTAACTTGATTGGCTATGAACATAGAGAGATTGGATTGTGATATTTATTTGGGCTGAAAATATCACGGAAGATGTGGCACTGTTCCTCTTGTGTTTGTGATACTGGTTTTCCGAAACCACGAAAAAGTGACAAATTGAATGTAATTTACCATTTTTATTCTTATGGGGTTTGGAGACGTTAGGGCAAGATACTCCTTTTAATTTGTTGTTGTTACCTCACTTAACCGATGTAGCAGGCATTCATTGATAGTTATGCCTGAAACGAGAATACTGATTGTTATCTTCCCTTGTATTTGTCATTAGCTAAATTTGCTATTGCCGGTTTTAACGCATAACTACTTCTTCCTCACATATTGGTTATACCTGAAGCACATGACGGTGCCTTTGTTATTGATCATTTTTCCTATTTGATGACACCCAGGCAAGAGTTTCTTGTTACTTTGTGGTCCATAATAGGTAATCATGCTGGTTCCGCCAGAACCACTCGACCATGACCATATTAACAATTTCATTTACAATTTGTAATTTTTGTCGCAGATGACCCATTGAATAGGCGCGTATTTATTGTTGTGAATCTAAAATGATGTTTGTCACTCTTTCATATATACATTGTCAGTTCGTCTGAATTATTTAGTAGGATTATGTGACAACAGGTGTCAATGTCTGTACAGAATTGTCCTCCAGACAACTTGAAACGCGGTAAAGTATGTCTTGAAGCTAATGGTAGTCACCACTTGTGTTGTTTTAAGCGATGTCAATACCATGCACTGCTTAAATCTGACATCACTCTGCGTACTTAACGACAATTAGTATTGTTACGATGCTCTTCATGCAAGTATACAGATGGCACAAACAAAGCTAGGCACTTAGAGGAGTGCGGTCTTCAACCCGCTCTCCTGTTTTGGTTTTTATTTTTAGACCCATAAAACTATACAAATTCTTGTTGCTTGGGATCTTTACATTATATATCTGCCAAGAAAAAATTATAAAATCACTTTTTTGGCGAAAAATGGACATTTTACGAAAGGGTTCGATTTGGAGATTTTTCTCGGGATTCTCGAAAAATACAGTACTTAAAAACTCGAAAATTTGCAAAATGAAACTTTGTAGTCATGTCCAGGTTTGGTTCCTTCACTTTTTCCATAAACGCAATAGATAAATTGTAACCAATTATTAATTATGATGCTGGTGAAAATGAACACTTCTTCATGTTTAGGGGGCATGAAACTGCCTAAAAAAAAACATATTCCAAAACGCAAAAAACCAGTCCTGGGCATGTCTACGAAGTTTCATTTTGCAGATTTTTGAGGTTTTAAGTACTATATTTTTCGAGAATCCCGTGAAAAATCTCCAAATCGGACCATTTCGTAAAATGTCCATTTTTTGCCCAGAAAAATGATTTTTAACATTTTTCTTGGTGTATATAAAATCTAGAGATCCTAAGCAACAAGAATATATATAGTTTTAAGGGTCTGAAAATAAAAACCAAAACAGGAGAGCCGGTTGAAGACAGCACTCCTCTAAGTGCCTAGCTTTGTTTGTGTCACCTTAAGCACATTTTATGATCAAAATGTGCCTTAATATATCGACTGTATTTTTGTATATTGGTCACAATATCTGCTTTTAAATTGTTACTTTTCTGTCGGTTAAATTGCTCGTTTGATCATATATTCATGTCATGCTTGTTTTTAATGTGTGCTTCCAGATGCTCGTGCATACTTCTATACTTGCATTTAGAACATAGATAACATGTAACACATTTTATTGATAAATGATGTAGCACATAGATAATCATTACCGGGCTCAGTTTGACACTGGCCTGTTGAATGCAGGCTCAGACACCTCAAGATCTTGCAGTTGTAAATAGAATTGGTGATATTTTGATAACTCACGCCGCCACGCATCTTCCAATCATGATCTTTGCGCTGTATTAATAAATCGCACTGGCATTCTGATATGTGACTCAAGTGGTGTTATACGTTATATGATTCACATATGCGTTTTTCTCTTTTGATTGGGGCACTCAGCTTATTGTTCAGTGGTCATGTGTGTATGAACTATACATTTCCTTACAAATTACAAGAATTAGTAGTTGAGTGTGTACACAATATTTTCGTCTCAGTCATATATTTGTCACAGGAAGTGGTTAATTACCAGGTTACTCCAGTGTAATTCTAAGCGTTACCTCATACATTAAACTGAGAAGGCCCTGTACTGTGGACTCTTTTCTATTATGAAAAGAGTTGCCAAAATGCTTCAAGTAGTAGTGATATTAATTTTTCACAGTTAAAGCTAGCAGGGTTTAAGTGATTGGCTCTGGAAGGAACATTATGACCCTGGATGTAACAAGTCAGGTTAGTTATCACACAACAGACAGTCTGGTCTTATGCACAGGTCAGAGACCAGCAGCCCGAGTCTTGCTACTTTTCTGTTGAAATTATTACATCTCACAGGTTTAATGATATAAACCTCACGGATTGTCATTGGTTGGACCACATTTTGTGGCTGTGGTGGCCCTATATAAGGAAGGTGCACACTGTTATACAAAAAATATACAAAAACAATGACTACATCTTCATAAATTAGTCTATTGTGAATGAAAAGTACCAGGATTCCAGAAGAATTATAGTACTTTGGATGTTACTTTGAATATTACCTTGTATGCCTATTTCGAATTTTCACACCCCTATGCATTTATTGGACTTACATTTTGTGCCTGTGTACAAGAGTTTACACGTGGAATATGAAGAGACAAGTTAGTGGCTAATAAAAGGGTGAAACTGATTTCAGTGAAAGTTATTTTATCCACTGCTTGGTATCGGTACATACATTGTTGAAGTATTTGAACGTAATACGGTATAAACACACACTAATAATGTGGTACATGTCAGTTGGTCTTTGGGTTTGAAAACAAATTAACAAGTGTTGCACTTATGTCTCTCTGTCAGAGCCTTGTCCATTTATATTTGTTATTAACTATTCATTATACAATGATGAGTATTTCTACTTTGGCAACTATATTATATTGTACTATAATTATTCTAGAATACTTGTACTTTTCATTCACAATAGACATTTATTATTAAGATGTATTCATTGTTTTTGTATATTTACAGCACACTTCATTCAAGTTGGCTCCATTGTCCACCCATCGTGCATCAGTCATTAATTCACCATATTATTTTGACTTCGTCTCAAAAACTACGGGTCAGATTCATATCACACTGCGGATGTACCTTGGTTAGGTCTCTACAAAGTGTGCTAAAACCGCCAAGTTCCAGTGATTTTTTTGAAATAATTTTTAACTAAGCTGACTTGTTCGTCAGCTGAGTTTCTCTTTTAGTTCTTGGTCTGTCGTCTTCGACATCAGCATCCATTCATCAATAGTTCACATGTTCAGGTTCTGATGAAAAATCGTCAGCTTGTTTCACCTGAAACTAGGCTAGGATGTTCCTTGAGTGAGGTGTTTCCAAGTTGTACAAATGGTTTTGGTCCATTCATTTCTGAATGTTGTCTATTTTCTTGTCCTTTTTTTGCCGAAGCCGGAGAAAAATCATGTCTTCCATAACCAGCAAAACCAACTGCTTCAAAACTGCTTCAAAACTGCATAGGAACACTACGGGATCTATGAACCTAAATTTTTTTGTCAAGTGGTGCTGCAATGTTTTGTATTTTTTAACGAAGTTTTGTTCGTTTTAGCTTTGCTGTTTTGGAATTTTTATGAATTTTTTGTTCATTTTTTGGCAACATACTTGAAAAACCTCCGAAGCAATTACTTTTGTATTGCATTTGGGCACTTCTTGGGATCCCTTCACCTTAATTTGTTCACCAGGTGGTGCTGCATCTTTTTCTATTTGTTAACGGAATTTTTGTTTGAGTTTACTATTTATGACTTCTTTTCCAAAGGCATCACTGAAATTCTTCTGAAAGGGTCAAACTAATGTGTCGATAAGGTGTCGATATTCCGCATGTAGCACTTTTAACGAATTTGTCAATTTGCATACCTATCGGTTTATGTATACATTCCCATTTATTATACATATCAATGATGGTGGCAATGGCAAGTCACACGTTGATTCTCCTAACCTGTGAACATTCACGTCAAACTTGGTGAGGATGTACTTTGTGTAGATCTTTACCAATTGTGTTAAAATGGTCACTCAGCGGTGATATTTGGAATTTTTATGAGTTTTGTTCTCATGTTTTGGCAGAACCTTAGCTTCTCCAAAATGGCAAAGCCAATTGCTTTGGTATTGCATAGAATCAGGTCCGGGGACTTTAATTTGTTCAACATGTTGCGCTGTGATTATTTTTTGCCTTTTAAAGCATTTTTTTACATTTTTGAATTGACATAATGATGTACTTGTCTGATTTTTAACAAATTATCGAAATTCGGAAAAATCTGTAAAGCGATTCGCTAATGTTAGTAACGGTGATGATGGTCTTAAACAATGATAAGTGGGCCCCCAGACCTTAATTATTGAGTGATGGGGTTGTGATGTTTTATATTTTCATATCTTTACAAAATATATGTGTGCTTTTGCTATTTTCAACCTCCTCTCCATAATTGTCACTCAATTGTTCTGAAAAGTAACCGAAATGTAGTTTGTGGGAGGCTAAATAAAGTTGTTAAATAGGTGGTGAAACGCTGGATACCCGATTTTTATAAGTTTTTCAATTCGGCTACCTGTCGCCTAATGCTTGGATTAGGGTTAGGGTTAGGGTTAGGGTTAGAGTTAGGGTCGCCTAATGCTTGGATTTTTACTGACTACCTTGCAAATCAATGGTGATTGCAATGGAAAATCCCATTTTCGACTTCTATAAAACTGCCAATCACATTAGTTCCAATTTGGTGGGATGTTCCATAGGTGGGTCTCTACCAATTATGTTCAAATGGCCATACGTGCATCGGGGTGGTGGTGGGAATTAGAATGCGGTTTGTGTGTGACTAATTTTCAAGCATATATAGCTCTCAAAAATATAATTTGTTGCTTCTGTTCATGTTTGATCTGGATCTGTATACAAAATTAGTCTATGATGATTAGGAACTGTAGCTCTTACTACATATGATAGATTTGAAAATACGGAGGAGTGAAAATTCTAATTGCTGTGACCTTGCATAACTATGAACATGATGCTTCTGTAGGCCATGGGGACAATGTCATTGCTAGACATTCACTGTGGCATATTTCGTCGTCTTACTGTCCGTAATTAGTAAGAATTGAACAAGAAAAGAATACCAGGTCTTTGGTTCGTGACAAGATTGTATGGTTTTAATAAAAGACACATAGCAAGATCAACCAGTTACAGTGGGCATCCTTAAGAATGCATGTTTGTGGACCTATTTCTTCTGTTGCTACTCTAAAGACGGACCGTGAATACAGTGAGAGAACACCGGTGCTACGTGTTAATACCCCCGAATGTTTGTGTATTTGTATTCATACTAATTCTAGACTCAGACAACATTCCTCAGGGCCCTTGCAAATACTTTAAAGAAAGAATTTTACTGAGTTTCACGCAAAAAATGAACATATCGTACATCTCCTGTGTCACTTTACTGGCCCAAAATTTCATTAATCTTTATGTCTACTCTCAGTACTTGTTCCAGAAAATGCGTATGCCTGATGCAACAGGAGTAAAACTATTTTTAATCTTTTAATTCGTTACCGCTGTTCTATTATGATCAAGATGAAAAAGTAAGTTCTCTCAACATGTTGAAGTATGGATATCTTAAAAAATTGCGTAACCTTTTATCTAAAACTCAATTGTCACATTTTGTAGGAAGGTTTAAATCTGAAAAATGAAATTGTTAAAAATACCTTTATGAGATATTGCATGGTATATATACTTAAAAAGCACGCATTTTTCCCCTATCATTGTTTGTTTTCATAGTTTACATTTCCGAGTCTAAAATACAAGTGCAAACATGGATCTCTAGGTCGGGAATTTGGTCATGGTGATACATTTACTTGAACTATTCATCCCCAGACTAGTACATCACAATAGCACAAATAGTTTATTTGGTGGCACAAACACATGACAACACAATCATATATCTTGAAGTAGGCAGTGTGAAAATTGTATGACTGCAGTATACCTGTGATTTCAAAATCGTCAAAGGAATTTGAAGTGGGCTTTTTGTCATATTGCTGGCCGGCTAATGCTTTTGCCTTTAAGATAAAGATAAAGTCAGCTATGTACAAGCTGTTCCTTCCATCTTCCATTGTACCAAGAACACATAAAACATTGTTTTGGGAGGTTTCTGTCAACGAAATTGGCCAATAATCCCGGGACAGATGTATTGAAGGAACCACGATTGATTGTGGCTGTGAGTATTTCTGTAACTTGTCTAACTAAAACAAGATTACTGTAAAACAGTTTCACAATCCATGTGCTAGCGCTTTAATGGTGGATGTATTCCATTCTCAAAAGTATGTAAAATGCCAAATCATAGCGTGAACAAACAGAATGAGGCAGTTGCTGGGAGAAATGAAGAAACCATTTTTAGACATGAGAATTTCTTAAGATTTGGTAGCCAAAGTACTAGACTATTTCAATCAGATTTAATGTATCAAGGATCAGACAATTGTGCCCTAATTATACGTCATTTACAATGGATAAAACATGAACACTTTTGCTGATCTCAATTGTTGAGGGAAGTTCAATTGCCAAAACACTTTTTGAATATGTCTCGGTCATTATCACTGGATGCTGGGATTGTGTAATAGGGAAAAATCATTCACTCATAGCACGAGGTGCATTTAGCTATCAATTGCACTACACACACACACAAACACACACACACACACACACACACACACACTTTTGAATGCATTCGCGTATCCATACTTTGCAATGATGGAATAAATTGTCCACTATCCCAAAATGATGAAGAGTGTTAGGTATCAGACGGTGTTCGACCATCAAAATACATTTGGATTTTATATGCAGTTTCCTGTTACTATCGAAACTTAAACACCATTCTAAAGGAAGAAAATTATGTCAAATCTCTAGCAATCCAAAATTTGTGGTGGTAGAATAAATTGTCTGCAACCTCAATACAATGAGGCATTATGTCAGATATCAGGCGGTGTCTGTGCATTACAAGGCATTTTTGTATGATATGCAAGTTTCCTGTTCACTTTATAAGGTGTGAATTATGTCAAATCTTTTGTAATTAAAGAAAATACGATAGCCTACAGATTAAGAAATAGGAGGAATACAATAGCATCTATCTGTGGGATATATCATTCAACTGCTCAGCTGACCTTAGATGCACAAACCTAAATGGTCATGTGATGTTTGGATTATTACAGGGCCACCTATAAGACTATCTGCGCTCTTTGTGATTTCAATCTTTACTCACACAGTCCTTGAGGCATAGGTTTTTAAATGAAAAGTGACAGGACCCACAATTATCAACATGGAAGACAATGGGTCAGTTTGACCATTTGAATAAAACGTTTTTACGAAGCAGTTGGAAACCTGATTTGTGGAAGGAGAGATGACTGATGGACCGATGGTGGATGACATGACTGGTATCCTGTAATCTGAGCTGACTGACAAGTAAGCTGAGGTAAGAATTACAGACTTAAAAAAAATTAATCTGGTATAGTTTCGCACTGAATCTGGTTCATAATAAGTTGGGATTCGTTGGATCACATATTTGATACCACCCCTGCCTTATTCAACATAATGCACATGTAATGAGGATGTGTGTGGGGAGTTTGTCTAATTCATTGTATCATTGCTTTTCATATTTCACTTGGGAACAAATAGTGGTCCATAAAATGACCAATTTGTTTGTTGTTGTTGGGAGGCTGCATGCACTAATAGTGTGTGTAACCACCACACTTCTGTTAGCAGACTAGGATCCGACGTGGCATGCTGAATGTCAGCTTGGTGATCTGGGGAATTAGATTCTACTTGTCTGTGAGCCTCTCTGCCAGTTGGACCAGACTGGCTATAGGTTTTTCATACTCATCCCTGATTCTACGACCAAGCACATCCCTCAAATGCTTGATGGGGGACATTTGAGAAGAACAGGCTGGCTGTGGCAACAATGGGGTATTGTGTTGCAGGATATATGCTGACTCGGCCAGTATGTACATGTAGTCATACATTATCTTGTTGAAACAGTGGCCTTGGATATTGTTGGACTCATTTGTCAACTGTGTGCAGGATCTCATCCACATACCACTGGCCTGTTATCATCCGTCTCACCCTCTTGAGAGCTGTTCTCCCTGTTCCTGTAATTGTCACACCATGACACTGCCTTCTCCATATGGTCATGGTCAACCAGACATCCTTCTACAAACCAATCAGAAGGCATTCTTCAAGCCCTAATTCTTCCATCATGGAAATCCAAGAAGAATCAAGATTCATCTGATTACATGATGCTGTTCCATTGATTTCTGGTCCAGGCTGCATGTTCCTCACACCACTGTACTCATTGTGCCCTGTGGGCAGGATGGCAGGGCAGTATGCCTTCAGTTTGGCTGACACTAGTCTCTTGGTCAAGGTAGACTGTGATGCTCTGATGTTGTAGGCCTGGCACCACTGCTGATTATACCTTTTGGTGGAATGAAACCTGTATATCTTCACATACTGGGTCAAGTGATGGTCATCCATCCCATCTGACAGTCTTGGTTGCCAGATCCAGCCTTATTCTCGGTTGCTCTGGTTCCCTGGAAACGTTCTCACCACCTTTTTATTGATGGCCTGCAGCATGCCATTATCCTTGCAACCACCTGCTGGGAAGGACCAGCCTCCAACATCCCCACTGGCTGTTGTCTTGTTTTTAGCACATGAAGTTGTGTGTGACTGCTCAGGCATACCCTAAGCTATTTTGATTTTATTACATAATATCCCTTGCGACACCCATATTTTCCGTATAAAGGCATATTTAGAGTAACCAATATTTTACCAATGCGGTGGCATCTTTTTTTCCCCAGTAGTATATATTTTGTAACCAAGTAAGTTCTCTGCCTCTAAGATTATATTCTGCCTTAGGAAATGAAAAACTTTAGATATCCCTTGACACAATTTTATTATGACGGATTAAGCTGTTCTAATAAATGTGCAGCAGACTGAAATACTTCTTAGTGACAATACTCAGCAATGTTGATTTATCATCCTCCTGCGATGTTTAACATACCCGCAGACA
Source organism: Hermodice carunculata (assembly GCA_964020975.1). Lineage (NCBI taxonomy): Eukaryota > Metazoa > Annelida > Polychaeta > Eunicida > Amphinomidae > Hermodice > Hermodice carunculata. The sequence goes on along the minus strand of OZ026625.1, from coordinate 5,081,406 downwards.
AATTCACTGTTTCTGTTATCATTTGTAACACTAGTGCTGTTAATCTCCATATAAATTCTTTCCATACCCATTATGATTGGTATTTACTTTTATGTGTACACAATAAAACTGCAATGCAATATTAGGTTTGTGAAAGTCATGCTTGAATCAACAAACATTTCAGTGGCATTCATTTTATCCATCACTATAATCAATTGGCAGATTTAATTTATAATACAAAGAAGATATTATCTCCTTGCAGAAACAATGGGCGATGAGGTTCCCATGAGGACTATCAACTGTCGTCTCTTCTGTGTTTCGTATATCTTATCATATTTTCTGCCACATCATTTACACGTTTAGTGGGACAATTTTGTGTTTCATATAAAGTAATTCGAAAGAGAATCATCATGGATATGCGTCTAAAAAGTCTTGGCTTCCTGGAGGTTTTGCAGATTATATGACATAATATTCCTCTTTGTTTGTTTTTTTTTCACAATGTTGACATGGTTTGATACATCTTGGTTCCCGTTTTTCTCCGCTAAATGCCTTTGGAAGTCACATTTTGTTTATTTATTTTTGGGAATATATCAGCATGTAAAACATGTTCAGTAGTTTTGAGAAAGTCATTTACAGCTTAACGGAATTTTTGCAAGTACATTGTAATTACCGGAGATTATCTATCCCATTTAGGAAGTGCGGTAATGGATAGATCTACATATATTCGTTCCTTGGAAATTGACATGTTTTATGTTTTCCTATAAACAGCAATTTCAATCCCATTACTACATACTGTTTTTACAAAAACTAAAACAAAAAAAAGGCAAGATCATATTTTACGACTATTTGTCAAACGTAATTGGTCAAGCCGCTTTTTGAAATCAAACATTGCACTCCATGTGATTGTGTTCCAGTTTTCATATTTGAATCTCTATTCATGAAAAAAGAGGCATCAGTACCCGTGCTTTAGCATGCATCATAAATTTAAAACTGAATACTCTCTTATATGTTTAATCATATGACATGGATGGCTGATGTACATGGATGACTTGCGGGGCATCTATCAATTTTACTTTTTAATTTAACTCTCTCTCTGGCAGTAGCGACGAACGTCAACTCCTTAAGAGGAACTGTTCTCAGCATAATAAGAATGGTATATTCATATTTTTGTCAAAAGACCCTTCATTCCGCTACCAACATGCATATATTTCTGGAGAATTTAATAGTCGTAGTCAAACTGTTTTCTTGGATTTCGCCCAAAGTGCCCCGAGGCAAGCTAATGACCAAAGTTTACCAGTGATAGAGTCAAGTAAGGCTGTCGGTATATGTTTTTTTCTCTATTGGAATTCGAAGTTCTTAATCACCTTTATATATTTCAGTATACCGATTTTTTTTCAAGAAAAACTGTTTGAAGTAACGCTGACAAACTGGTATCCTGTCATCCTAATTCATATCGTCTTTTAGTTATCTCCTGCAATGCTTTTTACAGTATTTTCTACCTTCTATACTTTTTCATGTAATCCCGATATGTGTATTACTTGTTTGAAGGGTACAAAATTTTCTGATTTATGGGCTACATTTGATTAAGAAGCGATAGGCCATAGTAAATCAGAAGTGTTAGCAAAATAACCTTATTTAATTAGCTTGAAACATGTGTCCTTATGTACCTGTGTTTCGTATATCTTGTCATATTTTCTGCGAGACCATTTACACGTTTTGTGGGACATTTTTTTGTTTCATGTACAGAAATTCAAAAGAGAATCATTATGGAGATGCATCCAAAAATTCTTGGCTTCCTGCAGGTGTTCAGTAGTTCTGAGAAAATCATTTACAAGACGTTACACGTGATGTCTGCATTTTGGAGCTGCATGATGACATAGTGGCAAAGTAAGGCGATACATTCTTCAGCCCTTAGATGCCAGAAGCAGTGCTTTATGTATTTTAAAAATAACAAATAATAAAAATAGCTGTCAAAAGTCAATAAAGGATGATAAGAGAACTCTTTATGTGACAACAGATTTTACAAGCAACTTGCAAACATCGGCAACAGAGGCTACTTTCTGTGAAAACTATGCAGAAACGGAAACATGCGTCCCTCATTGCATGCGTATACAGTTAAAAAATTAGACGTATTGAGTTATATATTCCAAATTGCATATATTTGTGTATTCCTGTGATTTCAATATATGTAATGAGAACATACAGATTGTTGAAGATCGAAGTATGAAGAGGAGCAAAGCTTAAATTCCATCCCAACTCCAATATCCCCCAATTTACATCTTAACAAAGCATTCAGGATCTAAAGAAAAATAAGCGATCCTGCCAAGGGCGACTACAGCCATGACACCGAGTACCAGGGGTAGATGGCGTCATGTCTCTTGCGGAAAGAGTAACCTATTTAAGCAGTACCATGGCTGCGTGGTAACCAATTGCACCCAGAGCGATCACACATTTGCACAAAAACTGCATTTATAATAAAAACTATCCCAACTTTTTGTTAAGCTTTTGAAAAACCTCAGGTCGCTTGTGTAATGTCAGGACACTCAAATCGGGTTTTTCTCGGAGATCTCCAAAGCTGTGAATCCCACACTGAATAGTTCTGACCTTAAGGAATTCAAGAGTGTTTTTGTACTTCAAATTGCGTTGTTTGTTTGGAAAATGTCATATACATGTTGTCGGCCTAGTTTTAAGACATGTACATCTGTTGTGTTAGACCTCGTAATCAATCTGTTATCAAACTTGCCAACTATGATTTCGACAGTAGGTTACAATAGGTAGTATGTCACTTGTCTAAATTTCCTAAAAATTATTGGAAAACAAACTATTTTGTGTCGCCACGAAAATGCCACAATAATAAAACTGCATCCTCGACTTCAATACATGAGCCATTTTGAAATGTTGGTTGGGGATCTAGTATATGCAGCGTCCTGGCTAGCTGGTACTGTTTTCGGACCAAGATGACCAGCTTGAAATTTAGTGGGATTGGCCAAAATATAATTTATCTAAACTAATTGCATACATTCAATTGTCTTTGCTTGCATAAATATATACAAATATATTTAAAGCTGAAGCATAAATTATCAATATTTTGGATTGAGTATTTCTTTACAATTGACCTTACAAAAACATTGAAATCAATGTAGTTCGGGAAGAAGATACACTTAATGCGCATGTGTGAGAAATGAACTAAATTATCAAAAAAATGCCATCTCCAGCCTTTGTCCACTGGCAGGAGAATATTTAATTCCAAAAACGGAAACAATTTAAGATTTTTATACTATGATAAGACAATCACATTTTGGTCAATGCTGCAGATGCAGAATAATTCCTCGCGTATTTCTAAAGCACATGGACACATATTTTGCATTCATTAAACGATCAAGTTTCATGAAATTATCTATGGATGTATTCTTTCGTCCAGATTGTTTGGTATTATAAGACTCACATTTATATCGAGGGAGAGCTGAATATATGACAATTCTGTTAAATTTTCTGGTTACTTGCCGTGCAGGTGATTATTTGTAGAGTAAATGTAACAGCATATCAGCATACAGAAAGATGTGGCCGAATGGACCTGCCACATGACAGTGTCTTCTCATTTCTAGATTGCTGAGGACTTGCAATTACCTCCCAAGGGCTGTTACAGTTAAGGATGTGTGCTTACTACCTACGTACACGACGTATGTGTGCTCGTTTCCTAGTTTTTTTTTTAATTTTAGAAATGTGTCCAGGAAAAAATGTCAGTTTTGCGTGTTTTGTTAACCTTATTGTCTTATATACGTGGTTCATTCGTTTTTACCATTACGAGCAAAAAAGTACTAATTTTACCCTTTAGACTCTCTTTGAGGTTTTTTGTCTTGATTTGACTGAATTGTACTGAATGAACAATGGTCAGTAAAAGCAAGTTGCTTCATTTGTACCAGATTGCATTCCGTAAGTAGATGTCAGAACATTTCATCCACATTAAAAACATGCCTGGGAGTATGATCTGTCCCTTTATGTTGTCAGTACAATTCTAGAAAGGGTAAGCACAGGCAGGCAGACTTCAAAAGCTGGACTCACAGCAGGGTTTATATAATTGTCAGGGGGCTTTAGCAATGACCTCTTCTGCCCTTCACGTATATTAAGCAATCGTTGGACTATAATCAGCACAAGGTTAGAACATTGAATATCAGTGAGGAAAATTTGTATACAGCAACTCTGCTTATTATACGTATTATAATTTTTGCTAAGACTGCTTTAGCACCGTGATAATCGTTTCCATCATGTTATTCTGCCTTATATGAACGATACTTATTTCAAGATTTGGAATCTATATAATGTCCGGATGAGTTTTAGTTTGTGAACAAACCTTTAAAATTTCTGTTTTCATGTTGGTCACTCAGGCTGATAAGCAAACACAATACAGCTGTTGTATCAACTTTCACTGAGCAATATCTGACTGACACGCCATTTTCATGCAGTCTCACTGAGTCAACAAACACTTAACAAGCATGTTTATTATATATATATATATATATATATATATATATATATATATATATATATATATATATATATATATATATAATGTATGGGGCAAATGAAGTCGCTTTTGTCTTTATTAGGCCCTATATAGAAATGCCTGCTCTACAAGGCACGTAGACACTGTGAATAGTGTGCAGTTACCTATGTTATATAATGTCCTTTTCTTCTTCTGTAACTATACATGTTCTTAATGGGGACCAATTTACACTGGGTACTCTTTGACGGTCCTAAGAGTGTTGACTATACTCATATTACTACACTGCATAACCATGTCTCACAAATTATGATGTGACAAGAAGATTGCCAGGAATCAAAGCACAATGTACTTATGAAGCCAGTTTGCCTCCGGATCAGACCCAAGTTCTGCGTCACATTTACGCCGCATGTGTAATAGGGAAAACACAGAACTTGGTTTGCTTTCGAGGCAACAATGCAGGCACAATCATTCAAAACATAATATTTACATGAATTCTTCTCTCGCTTTTCATTCATCATCTAACTCCAACTGGAAGTTGCTGAAGATTACATTGCATACGACACGAACTTTGCTCATGGCTGTGCAATCAAGTTAAGACAAGGGATGATCTGACAGTGAGAGCAGGGAGGTGAATCATGTAATTCACCTCCAATGTGAGAGGATTAAAATCACAGTGCAAATATGTCATGCTGTATGTACATTTTGTCTGCCTGAAATTATGAGCATTACAGATTTGCACACAAGTCACTGGCTATGCTGGACCGAAAGTCAGCAATTTCCCTGGAGGGTTATAATAATGGCCTGATCCTGAGAACCCCAGCAGCGAAATGACATCCCACACGTGCAGCCTGGTGGGCATAGAGCAAATGTGCATTCTTGACTGGGTGCTTTCACCTTTATCTGGGCCAATGTTTGCGCTGTTGCAGGCAGAAGAGCCCTTGACATATCTAAAGTGGGCAATCATCTAGGATTAAGATTATTATGTAATCAAGCGTGTATATGCATGCTAAATTGTGTTGCTTTATTACACATGCTTCCAAATTTTCAGTCAAGAAGTTGGGTACACAGAATTTAGAACCTAATCATTTACAAAGCCAAGCAAATATTTGTAAAAGTCCATGTATATCAATTCTTAACTGGGTGTGTTCTGACTGAAATGGAATGAATTACCCCCCCCCCCCCCATGAGCTCACATGGTCATTGACCATTTCTTTACCTACCAAGGATCACCTGCAGTGAGCAAATATTCAACTGCATTTTGTTGCTTGTGTATCAAACCGCCGCCGCTAAACAGGCCAATTTCTGTATTTCCTCCAGTCAAACTCTGAAGTATTGATAACACAGAGCCAGATTTGCTCTTCAGCCACGTATGGATGCTCATGTTAGAATCTTATGATCTACTGTCATTGTTTTTGATTTGCTTGGTATTAAATTGTCCTATGCTCCTCACAAACCGCGTTATGCATTCACACACACACACAAAATCATTGGGAAAATTACGGTATCACATGACCCGACCAATCAGTATATATATATATGTACCTGTTTCTCTCTCTCTCTATCCATCTGTCTATCTCTGTGTGTATATGTGACAGAGTTTGGACAATTGGGGTAAAATATTCATGCTGATGAACCAGAAATTTTAGTTGGTTTGATGATACCAAAAAGTGATCATTCGTAATTTTTTCTGCAATATAAGCACAGCCTTGACGCGAATATTGTAAAGTGATTTTTACACGTCAGTAAAATTTGGTTGATACTTGGATAAATAATGGAATGTAACTATACAAATAGAAATATCCTTACAGATGTGACTATGATCGTGCCATGGTGTGTAAATCCATGCCTATATTCATTCATAAATTTGGTATTTGAGCAGCTTGCTCTTTGTATATACGTTTGTTTAGTTGTTCCCATAGGTGTCTATAGGGAGCGCTGAAGTGTGGAATTGCCTTATAACTGTTGGCTCCAAGAGAGCTCAAGTGTTTCCGTAAAGAATCTGTATCTATACTCGTGCTATGAACATGCTTCAAGTGGTATAACATTTTGGCCTTATGTAAAGGTTAAGTGTGAGGATTGTGTTTGGTATATGGTACCATATGGTTTTGCACTGTTTGAGGATAGTGTGTGGTACTGATAAAGAGCTGTTTGTTTTTGCATGAAGGCGTGACTTGGTGGATTACCAGTATACTGTGCCCATCTGCGGTTCTGCCAGCAGATTTCTACTCTCCTGTGCGTACTCTGGACCACTTTGGTAATATGCACACATTGTAGGATGAGATTCTATCATTGATAGGGACACTAACCGTATTTTCTTTGAGATCAGTTGAACGCTTGATGAGATCAGTCTTCGTCTTTCAGACAAAACAATTCAAGATAAGATCATCATTGATGTATATACTTACACCAGCCTTGCTTTCTGGCTGTCTTTCAGCTTATGAGAAACGTTCAATTCCAGAAGCTAAAGGTTATCTGAAAGAATGTTCATCTCTGTTTTGTTTTGTGCAATTGTCACTTCATATAGCTTATCTTGGTATCTATTTGGCTTCGGCTACCTGTTAATTTATGGTGGCATCTCATTATTCATTATTGACACACATATGAGCATCTGGTAAGTGTTGCGTAGTTCTGAGAGGGTCGCTGAAAAACAAAGGAAAACCTCCAGTGTTACTCTTAAAATAATTTTCATTAGCCTCATAGCTCTCATAGATTATGACTTCCTTTTAATGCACTGGGTCATAGATCTAACAATACACAGTCTCGTCAGACTGACATATTTTGCAGATTCATGTTTCTGTTATCTCGATAGCAAACCCACTTCATATTGTGTTTACAGAAGAAGGAAGGCGATATTTTTTTTGTCGTTATGTGTTAGAGCTGCGTCTACTATTACGCATCACACTTCATACAAGGACAAGTAAGATCAATCAATGTAATCATATGTACGTACACCCAAATTGTGAAAATCCAGCTTCAAGTGCTTGCAAGTTTTTAGTGGTACTATGTCTCACAAAACAGATGCAAATCACAAATTATATACCTTTCTCGGTACCAATTATAAATACCAAAAGAAGCAAAAGTCATGTGATAGAAATGGGGCTAAAAACATGATTATGTTTTTAGCTTGATATGTCGGGTGCATGCCCGGTGACATACGTATGCTAAATAAATAAATAAAAAAAATCTGACAGACTGATTTTCATCAGCAAAACATTGTGAACTGTTCAAAATTGGACTTTGAACCAAAGACTACCTTTATCCTCAGCATATTGAGAAGTCAGCTGAAGCGAAAAAAAGTTACTGGAGCATGATTTGTTGAATTGCTTTAAAAAAAATCCATCCAAGAATCATGCCCATTAATATATAGACAAAATTACCCGAGTTGTTAATCTGTCAAAGCATATCACCCGAGCTGTATGCCTGATCACCAAAGCACGAAGCAGGTTCGTGATCCAGCTAGCAGACCAGCATACAATGAAGGGGACATGCTTTAGGCAGATTAATGACGAGGTTATTTTGTATTTAAGGTAAGGTCACTTAATAAATGTGAAATCACAAGAATGTGCAAGTTTTTAAATATAAGTTCCACTAGAAATTCATCACAATGATGCGCTTTACATGCATGTATTTACCCAGAACCAGTAAAGAGGTTGATCACGATTGCAGACATTTTAAACGCAAGGAGATTTTCCGTTTCAGAAATATTTTGCAATTTTTTTTTCAATACTTGAGCATCACGGAATCAGTCTAATTATTGCCACGTGGCAACTGAAATGTAACACTGCCAACAAACGTCGCACCAGCAAACATACCGAAGTATGCTCCAGTGGAGTTAAGTTGGCTTTGTTATGAAAAATCTTGGGTTGAAAGGACCGAAGCTGAAGGTGAGTGTTCCCCGGGCGAGTCCCATTACCAGATCTTGTTTGACAATTTCTGTTTCATCTCCCCGTTTTCATCAGTTTTAAGAGCCACCTCCCCCATTACAACTGTCGTGATTCGTTTGAGCCACGGAAGCCGAACAATTTTGTCACGGAGAACCAGGCCCTGTTCATTTAACTCAACTTGAAATGGGAATACAGACGCAGCTGCCCACTTTCCCGTTTTCTTCCTCCTCCGCAGTGTATTGATCTGATTTATTGAGCCTGGTCCCCTTGTCGATTTTTGGTTTAATTCCCTACGTCTTGCCTCCAGTACATTCTTACTTGTCTCACTATTTTATTTTTTAATAAATATTGTCCAACATACTAATCCAATGTCGAAACATTCATGTTAGTTGGGCCTAACCACATTCTACGTTTTTGCCAACCAATCCACGAACTTTTCACTGTGAGATTCAGTTTGTTTCACTGTATCTTTATTTCTTTTAGAAAGAATGTAGTCCTTTAGACTCATTCTGTTGATCAGGTCTATCGGCAGCTGGCTGGCAAGGCTCACCAATGACGGGATCAGGAGAAACTCCCATGATAGCCCTCATCTGTGCCATACTGAGTGGAGCAAGTGAGTGTCTATGCAGTTCTGGCGCCGTGCTAACGGTTTCATCAAGATCAGTGTCTCCAGGGTTTACTGCTTGGAGTCTCTCTGAGTCAGTTATATTTACAAAGATGATCCATGGAAAGTTCCCTAGTATGGAAAAAGTAGTCCCCTCATTAACCCAAACCACGGTGTATGGCCAACCACATACTATGGCACATATAACGTCTTTTTCTCAGGTAATATGGTACAAAGTACGGGATAAAGAATTAGAAATAAACAAATATAATGAAACGAAAATACTGCCGTCTGGTAGCTGGAGACTACGTCAAGGCACATTTCCATTTTCCTCAGGTTTGAGATGTCAAATAAGTAAATCAATAAACCAACCAACAAACAAATAAATGTACATGTTTTACATATTTAAGTCTAGGGAAACTCTGTTGTACAATTTAGGGTACAGATAACCCCAGATGTTATCAAATGCACTATGTACCACCTATTGACCAATTTATGACGAACTATCTGTGGGAGACAACATTTTGAACAAATTTTCCCAACAGCTACCTGTGGTAAATACCGAAATTTGAACAGGATTTGGTCAACCGTTTTAAAGTCGAAAATATGAAATTGTGAACAGACAATGGACAGCAAACGATGGTGATGGATGGAGTTCCATAAGATATCAGCTGCCTGACAAGTCGACCGAGTTGAAAAAAAGTTGTAAAAATATCCAAATTGTCATAGACTTACCTCCTGAATAAGCTTGCTGTACACCATCCAAGGTGCATGCCCGCCAAGGATACGGCAAAATGTGTTTGCAAAAAAAAAAAAAAAAAAATTGTAGACCCAAGGGAAACAGATATATGGTTGGCGACAAGGGTTGGCAAACGTTCAACTGAGTGACAAGTATGGTGGACAAAGACTATGTAAGATATGTATATTGATTACAAGACTCTGTTGTATCTCAGGTCATAAACAACCATTTGGGGTTGACGATGCACATACTTGCCATGTTTATATCACATAAGTCTAAAAGTGCCCCTGGGGTATACGCCACAGCATATAAAGCTTCTGTCTTAAAGATTGCTGGAGTTTGCGACCAGCTTGTTTCATGTCACGAAACATCACTTGTCTATTTTACCATTCCTTGATAGTATGGCAGTCATTGATGTCCGTCACAAATGTACAGAAAGTTTCGACTAAAAAGTTGTAGCTGCTAGTCCAATTGCAAGTGGATCCATGAAACATGGCAGCCTTATATTTTGCCATGCATGAAAAAAAATAATGCATTATCCTTAGAATGGAACTAAGCTGCGAAAACTCAGTGACAAAAACAAATTTCCAAGGTACAGATGAGACCGCGGAAATAACATTTGATTATGTGAAACCTTACAGTTTTGTTCATCTTTTTTCTAGGGCAGTAACTATACAGCGATACTCAGCAGCACTGAGAATTCTTAAGGGGACAAAATTGTGAGAAGTTTGAAAGGAAGTACTTGTAAAAGCACAGGAAAATGTTTGCACTCCCATACAGTGGGTAATATGGACATTTTTCATCGGACAACTGTGGCAGGTTTCTGTAAGAAGTGATCAACGTGCTGATTTTTTAGATTGTGTGACCATCAATCTGAGCAAAAATACATTTTTCAGGAATATAAACTCAAATTGAAAAGAGCTATAAAATCAACAAGGTCATAGATGAAAAAATTGGTGCTTGAGGAACAAAAATCACTGCTCTGGAAAACAAAAAAAGGCCGTTTGTGAATCCATGCTGGAAGATCCAGAACCGCACAGCCGAAATAATAGCTTATGGAGTGCAAATACCTGGCCAGAAACAGAAGATGAGGACACACATCAGAAAGTTTTAGGCCAATGTGAAGAAAAACCCAAAGTGAATATCTCTATCCAGGTCAGGGACTACCCACACACACAATGGAAAAACAAATAAATGGACCGAGACCCAACATTGTTAGAATCACAAATTATATAGCTCAATGCACCCTTTACGAAGCACTCTTTTCAATCTGAAAAGTTGATCAGAGTATGTCAGAGTCACTTTGAAAACCACCATCTGTTGAATAGTGTACTCACTGGTAAAATAAAGGCTTACATACATACATACATACATACATACATACATACATACATACATACACACATACATTTTACTGTCTCTACTAAATTTGTGGAAATAGTGATGCACCAGTGATTTTTTACTGTTTCATTGTATTCAAGGTCTTTTTTTTCTTTTTCAACGGTGTCTTTGAAAAATCAGCTCTCAATACTTTTGTCAAATTGCTGCCACGTATACCTCAGTTGTCAGTCAATTGATGTTATAGGGTGGCCCTTTTTCTACCATCTTTCCGACCATAAATGTCTGTCAAGAATTCAGATTTTAAACTTCTTGAAAAACAGTCATTAACATTGCTTTTACAGGTGGATCTTTACCAAGTTTTTCAACAATAGGTGGTCCAATGACTTCAGGATTTGCATAATTTTTTCTCGTTCTGTTTCTGTTAAAGTCTTATCAAAATATTTTGCAAACCTGTTTGACTAATTGTTTAAAATTGAACAGAGCATATAATTTTTTGACACCTGTATCCCTAAATTCAATGACAGGAAGCTCTTAAGATTGTTTACAAATGTTTGTGGGCTTTCTTTTTTGTCATTTTTTATTTATTTATTATTGTTTTGTTTTGTTTCTTTCATCAAGCACATGAATTAAGCTTGACTCGATCTCTTTAATTTTTTCCTGCATGGAAGTCCTGTCATTTCCTGACTTGCTGAGAGACTTACATGGAATTTTCTGCTCAACCCACTTCTAACTTGGGAGGAGCTGTACCTAGGAATCTGTTTTATGTTTCATCAAATAGCATTGCTACATTGCTTTGTGGATTTTTTCTATTTTTTTTATAATTATCGGGAACAGGTAAAAAGTATCATGTGTCTGTTTCTTAAATGCACAAAAACATCCATTCTTGACCCATCTGATATGAATTATATGTTGTCACACAATAAGCTATTGATTATGCATGCCCTAATGGGGGTGGAGGGTATGAGTGATAAGAGTGTTTGGTAGAATCTTTAATTCCACCATCTCCACTAGCGCAAATCTGATTTTTAGAATAACTTTCCTCCCTGCTGTCCAGTCGCTTTGAATCTTTGCGTACATACTGTAGAGTTATGGGCATATTTGTATTAAATACGTGTTTTGTACTCCATTTATTTTTCAACATACGGACTTATTTTACTTTCTTTTGTTTGTCTTGCTTTTTTGGGGGGGGGGGGGTGGGGCTGATTCGGCAAATATTGCATTCACATACTGGCTTATGGCTCTGCTACAAATACACTTTTGCTTCAAATTTTGGCACATACACTTTAAAAACTTGGGGAATCGTGGCAAAGAATCGTGGGAAGTCAATATGCTATAATCATTATTGTGCTGTACCAATTTTCAAATTTCCAACGATTTCCTTCTTACTTGACTTGGCAAATATGACGTAGTGGTTTAATCTTGGTAATTTTGCATCCCAGACACATGGCTATCATTAAATATTAGTAGGAAAACATCCCGGTGAAACCTGTGAAATTGTACAGCAACCTTTTGGCTACTATCATTACGATGGTGGGTCCTTGCCCCATTCTATTACACATTAACTGCAAACATCGATGGGTTTTCTCATGGTTATGTTATTTTTGACCATTTGTGACCTTTAAACGTCTAACTAAAGGTCAAATTCAAATACTGTTCTGAATCCTAAAGTAGGCGCATGGACCAATGATGAGCACTAAGATATTACTAGAATTAATTAGACAATCAACGACCTTGACTCTTTTTAAAGGTCACTTTGGTAAACATGCGGGCCGTGAGGAGATGTTCAGTAATTTTACGGCGAAAAGCTCAATATTAGTACTGTTTTTTCTTCTTTCATGTTTTATCACATTTGGTTCCTCTGCTAAGGGTCAAGGTCAAATACTGGTCTGAATTACTCTTACTATTATTTCTACCTATTTTCAGGTTTTCATTAACTGTATGTTCGTGTATATTTAGCCAATGACACTCTAGAGGTATTATGATAAGTCCTGTAATTCTCTGCCTGGCTACATCTATACTACAGAGTCATTATGATATTTTCCTTTTCCCCTTGGTCCAGGTCTTGTTTAATGAGATGCCTTGGGCAAAATTTTTGCTAAAATGACACTAAGTTGTAAAACTATTAGCAGGCACCATCTGGTCCTGTCTTGAGAATTGCACACAGGTGAAATTTCAAACGTTGCCACTCCTTATCCCCACCACTGTCTGTTGACCCCATTGTAACTGCATATTCATTGAGTGCTAAACTGATATCCTACCTAAGTTAGTGAAGTTTTGCAAACAACTTAGGGCTACGTTGCTTCAGTCGTCGGAAAACAGATCTAGATCTGCATTTCTACCATACATATTTCACATAAAAATTTGTGGTACGTCAATTTGAAGAAGAGGACAACTTGATATTCTTGAATTATGTACACAGAATTATTCAAATTTGAATGTCTGTTTGAAAATCAGCTTGCCAAACTAATGAGGATTTTAAAAGAATATCCCAATGTGTTCCAATAGTCTACAAGTAACATATGACTTTCTGCTTTTATCAATTTTAAAGTATGGTATTGTTGCTCGGGGATACTGTCAGGATCGAATTTTCCAAAATTACAAACTTTGTTAATCTTTGTCTAATAGTCCATATGATATAAGTCTTAATCCCCTATTCACAGAGCTCAAAATTGTGAATCTTAAAGACACCCTATGTGAAATAAGGGTGAACCTTTATTCCTAATATTCAAAATTTGAAGGTTCTGGACTTGTCATGTTGATATTTGGACAGCCCTCAGCTACTCATTCCTGGTTTAGCTATTCAGGTAGAATGTCGAATACAGACAGACAGACAGACACACACACACACACACACACACACACACACACACACACACACACACATATATATATATATATATATATATATATATATAATGTATATTCATGTATGCAGTTGTTGACATTAATTGAACTATTATATTTCGTTTCATATATATGGACGTTGATTATTCAAATGAAATTAGTAATTTTAGTACCGAGCTGTCAAGTGGTTAAGTTTGGAAACCTATCCTGAAGCAACAAAACATCCATCTAACTTAAAGCTGTGATGCTGTTATGTGGTAGTGGTAGTCACTGTTTGGAGCCACAGGGACCGCTTAATGTTACCCCATTGATATTGTCATCTACCAAAATGCGGCTCTAAAATATACATTAAAACATCAGTGATAAGCAATGTTGATATTCCAAATGTTCTTGCCTGTATATGTGCAAATTTAGTCTTACTACACTTTATTCTGACCCCACATTTCAATACCATGAGGTGATTTAGTACATTGACGAGCCTGAGAGGAGGTGGCCTATGTCCATCTGACATCTATAGGCACCAGCTACTACAGCTCTAAGCCTCTACCTTATGCCGTCTAATTTATTATGTACATATTCCTTTTGGATGTGTGTGGTTGGCTTATATTTTAAAAACAAGGAGCTGGAGGGAAAATTCATTGTTCTTAAATTGAACAAATTCGATTTATCCTTGGTTGATGTGGTTTAAGATACATATTTTGCTGAGAGCTTGAAAAGCGCAGTTAGATCCAGCTATGGTGAGGGTATGAGGAGGAGGGTAGCAGGTTCTGTCCCAATGTCTGGAAACTGGTAGAACGTTTCACGTGTAGATGCTAATGAGAAGGAACTATTCAGTTTTCTCTCACATGTTCATTCAGTCTATTCATGTTGATGGTAACCGAGGATGAGCAGGGTCCCCATGTTTCCCCAAACTGCCATTCCTGACTCACTATGTGAATGCAACCACAAGCAGGCAGATACACGTATGCTACTATATGTAGCACATGTTGTTTGCCAGGGTCACAACAAAGTACTAACCTGAGCTGTTGACACTGATGTGGTTGCGTTTAGCCATTAAGATCACTCTAAAGTGGCCAAGGTATGGATAGCGTTTGGCACAAGGAAACAATTTCACTATCTGCCCATTCATGATATAGCTGCCACCCTTGGACCACAGAATTCATAGCTTCCTCCATGGAACCATTCTTTTTGAGAATGGGGATTTGGTTGAGTAGATAGGTGTATTTTGGTGCATTTCCCGTTTTAGTTAGGTGACTACTGCAAAAGGTTGCAAGTGTGAGTGTTGCTCATTCCGGACATAAAAAAAGCCTCTTCCCATGTTCCATGCTTTGACACGTTGCGACATTGTCTCCTCATTTGTTCTGCAAGTGAAGAGAACAGCCTGGTCGGTTTGGGCGTCATTGCCAGAGGTCACAAACGACCTCCTTGAGCTGTCCTGTGCTTCTGGTACTTTACCGGATGAGGCCTTTCAGTCTGAGCAGAGATTTGTCATATTATTTTATGACAAAACTAGCACTTGTTCATCTGTTGACATGGCAAGAAAAAGTTGTTTGTCAAAAGACCCTCAGTACAAAACAAACCCATCTTCTTCGGCTGCTCTAGAACAGCATCTGAAAAGCACAGTGTAACAAGGTGGTTTTGTATGGGTCAGGCATTGATTCCACATGTCATGCTTCCTTTCCAACTGATTGGAGTTGGACTGTGAATAATGAGCTATTCAAGTTCTACTGGGCAGCCTTTCCTGAGGCATCTTAAACATGTTCAGAGCTACTTTCCTGTCGTTGCAAAAAAGTGTACCAATCCTACTGCAAATGTAAACAGAATGACTGAAAATGTACAGCTCTATGTTTGTGTGAGGGAGAATGTGCACAAAATTGATTCACATATATTCAAAAGTTAATGTATGAGGCACAAAGTTCAGCTCTTAAAATGAAGTGTTATCTTTCTTTTTTCACCCATCACTTCAAAAGTTGCAAAGAGGCTGTCTGTGTGTAAGTGACACGTGTGTTCCTTGAAACCTTAACACCTGATGCAAATTTACATTAAACGTTTTATTCCATAGAATCAGTTTTCAGTGGACAAGTCCTTAACCTTGTAAGCTAGGTCAAGGTCATGAGAATATTTTCTCAAAATGATTTATTTAAGTTTTTCAAACTTGTGAAGTAACCTCATTGTACTTCAAATGGTTCTTCACACCATCAGAGAATATACTCATAAAACATTTGACCTTTGACCTTTAATGCCCCAGGAAGATCTCTGATGGCAATGCACACAATCAAACTGAATATGATTATATGTTTTCAATCTGTGAATATTAAATTTGCCGACCAATGGAACATAAAGATATCACTTAAACAGCCCATATTTAACAAAATGGACACAAAATTGAGGGGTCATTGCACATGTGTCAGCAGTGAAAGTTCAAATGTCTCCCTATCGTGAAATGATCATTACGTCCATATTTATATGTCCACAAATTTTGGTGCTTGTATCATTAAATGCACAGTCGTTACGCTATGCCACTGCACTATTGTAGACTACATCAAAAATTGAGTTTCATTCAATTTTTAGACATGTTTTGAACAAAAATATAATTGAAAAAAAGAATTTAATACCAGTCATTTAGATGATAGTGTCTGTTAACTAAACGGGGCAGACAGATATCTCCCAAAACGAGTGAATACAGAACTGGTGTCTTTAATACCGTGGAACATTGACACTGTACATCACATTGGCTGCTTATACCTAGCAAGGTTTAACCTTATTTACCACTCAGTGTTAATTGCATTAACTGCAATTACATTCAAAACAATAAGTATTCCCATATCAAAATCGAACCATTAACATAGAATTTTACATATATGAGCCACATTCATATATCACACGTGGTTAAATTCATATAATTTTGTTTAATTGAAAAATTCCAACTATAAGACGTTAAGCCCAGCACTTTGATTACTTTGGCCAACGCACGATCCCAACGTGCATGTTACAAGTGTGGCTACAAGAAATAACCGCATGATTAAATACCAGGTATAATCCCATTAAATTTCACGTGGGTAAAGTAAAGACCTGAATAGTCATAAAAAAATTGGAATGAATCGACAGGAAATTGATCAGAACTTATTACTAACTCCATGTACCTGTCATTAATGTACAATGATTGGGGAAACATGGTCCCAAGGTGCCCGCAAGCAGGTATTGTGGACTGAACTCTTCCACTATCAATAAACAGGGATGCCAGTTGACAAATCAGGGGGCCTGCAACAATTTTGTTTGCCCTTATATATGTGCAGGAATATGCGGGGATAGTATACATATTTAAATTGCCATGGTAACTGTCAATCAAAGTCGGCCATGTACAGGGTAAAACCACAATGAGACAATGGGGGAAAGGCAGCAAACGGGTGAAAAACCTACGTCGTAGAAAGAAATACAAGACAAAGACAAACCTGACTCTACAGCAATATATATATATATATACATACATATTATTTTTAGAAAAATAGAAATAAATATGACTAATCTGTATTTGACACTCCTCTCCCCACCACACACACACTCTGGATATTTAATGATATGCTGAATACATGTATATAAGATGTGTACCACTGAAAACCGATGAGTGACAAGCAGCAGCCCGAAAATCACTAAGTGTGCCTTATCCTTATCCAGCGGCCACCTGCGCCTGTTTAATATGAAATTGTTCAACCTTGGTTTTAAAGTTGGTCTTTGACTCATTACCTGACAAATAACCAGTTTTACCTATAAATCGCACGCAAATATTTGCACCTTAGACCCCCCCCCCCCAAGATATATTTATATAGAACCAGGGACAAAATAATTCAAAGTAAAAATGCATTTGAGACCCTTCCAACTTAACTGTATTAATCACATTCTTAAAATAATCACTTGAGACCCTCTTAAAATTTACTTATATTAACCATGTATAGTAATATGACTTTTGGTAGATTTTAGCCTGTAAAAATAAGTATGTAACCTGTATGAAAACTCTGAAAACTATTGTAAGCTATAATATGCCAAATTGCATCACAGAATCAGGATAACATACTTTTTAGGTTTACCCGTCAGCTTCTAGGCGTACAAGCTGAGTTATTGGGCGATGTAATTGTGTAACACTTGATTTCACTAAGACGGAGCAAACTTTGCCGTCATCACCTGAGAAAACTTGCTGTACATATGCAAGTGGCTAGAGATTACGAGGTAATCCAGAATCATGAACCAAGACCAAGTCTTTAGCCTTAATGTTACGATTCAACCCTCCACTTACACCTGGCATTTACACTGGGTATGTACTCTTTTACCCAACGTCTCCAGAACAGATTTGCTAAGTGCTGGACATATTTCCAGTGACTTCTGAAAGCATTCAAAGCTGAGCTGCCACCTGATGGAAGATCAGCAAACTGCTGAAGAGCAAGCAATGTGTTAGGCGTCAGAGAAGTAAGATCCCTACGATCCTAACTAAGTTTAGTCAGAGGAGAAACATTTCATGATCCAAACTAAGTTTAGGCAGCGGCTTACCATTGACAATGGATTCAACTTCACAAACTGTGGTTTCTAATATTTCGTCTGACATTTGTGAAGCGTGGGGACTTACAGCTGTGAAAACTCTCTTGATTGTCCCAATAAGTCGTTTTCAAGATCCACCGAAATGTGGACTCTTAGGTGGTATAAAAGACCAGTCTATAGATTGTGTAGCTGAATACTGTCTCAATGTGTAGTTGGAGTGAAAAGGAAAAGCTTTACGCAACTCTTGTTCACCTTTGACGTAGTTTTCTGCATTTATGGGGAATAATTTACATAGTGCACCTCTCCAAGCAATAAAGCAATGCTAGGCATTCAAGAAAGAATCTGCGTCAAGCCTTTGTGACACAGTATTTGCTGCGGATTAAGCATTTGGTTTATTTACAACCCAACTGACCATTTCTGTGATAATTTCATACTACAGCCTGAGAAAGAATATGAGAACAAGGAAGCAAGATAGGATGCTCGCTGGTTCTTCTTCCAATCCTCAAGATGCCGTTTTCATCTGGAAACAGATTCAAAGATAACATACTACTTGACTTGAGTAAAGGTTTGCCGGAACGAAGTTGTTGTATTTCACGTACATAAGCTTCATTTTGGATGTGCTTTATAATGACATCATGAGTAGTGTCAAACTCAAATGCAGATTATGACTGTTTTGTGGATGTGTGTTTTGAATTAGACAGTGCAAATCGATGTACCCAAGCAACACATTTAATGATTTTAGTCAATGTGGAATATTGCTAACAGATGAGTTGAATCCAAGATTTGTCATGCACTTCCTCACTATGAGTACTTAGATTTATCACCTTGGAGTCATTCTTGGGACCTTTCACCTCGGGGTCATTTTTGCAAGCTGAATAGGATACCTACTTGCTCTTACTTAAAAACATGGCATAATTTTCAAACATGTAGGGCCTTCAAGCCACAAGTTAACTGCCCCTTGTCGGTTAAGAAAACTCTGCTTTGTTAATAAGTTGGCTGGATTTTTATCCGATGAAATATGGAGCCAGCTGCCAGCATCAGTGTTGGAATGGGTGTTAATGATCCTGTTTTCAACAAACGTATGAAATCTGCATGTATCGTTTGTTATGTGTCCTAAGACAATGGTCGAATCGGACCAGAAAAAATGCAGGTACAGTTTGAAGACCTAAACATTCTTGAAGCACAGCATATATGTTAGCTACACAATTACGTGTCTGTAATTCAAGCCCTGGAACTGCACAACTTGTCTTCATAGGTGCAAAGTGCTCCTTATAAAACGAAATGAGATCTCCCATTTGATGTTGATACACCTGAGGTAAGCACAAGCACCAGGAGTTATCTGAAAAGAGTCGGCAAAGCTATAATATTCATAATATTCGTTGTCAAAGTTACAAGGTTTGATGCAAAGTGGTAAACTGATACTATAAAGTGTATTTAATAAGACAAGCCAAGCATCCCATTCCCTTTGTATGTCTTCTACTAGGCCATCATCCTAGTTCAATTTAAAGTGGGTTGCCTCTTGTAGTAACAATTTACCTGCTAACACCCAAGGAGTTATATAAAACCCAAAGGGTCAAAGATGGATGTCACAAAACTGAACACAGAACGACGAGTCACCTTACCTAATCCCATTTTTGGCACAGTGAAACAGAAACCATCGTCCTATATTATCCATTTTACACCCAATGATCGACAGATAGAATCAGGTGAAAAAATATGCCATTCCATAGCCCGATGTTCAACATGTATTTCACCAAGGAGTTCTTTGTCGTTTATGGCAAACTTTGTCATCTCAAAACCATCAGATTGAAATGTAATTGGAAGGTCTACCATAGTTTTACACGCATCATGCTTGTTAAGAACTGACTGGGTCAGGTCATCTAAGTACATAGACTTGAATACTGCCTCCTTAACCAAAAGATGAACATTGGCATTGTCCATTATTGTTCTTCTAAGTGCATGTGTACATAAGCTGGCATATCAACTTCCCCAATATAAATGAGAGCACATGCGAACATGTACAAGCTTTCCATCTGTGTACCACAAAAAACAGAGGGTGTCTTGATCATACATGGTGATTAAAACCTGCATGTACATTTGTCTGATACCCCTTGAATCGCTATACCATGCAGGAGGAAACGTAAAAGTACAAACAACAACTTTTTTGCAAGATCTGGCCTTGAAGGCAACGTTCATTGAGTGAACGACCACTGTAGGAAGCTGCACAATAAAAGACAACACCGATTTGTCTGGTTTATTTGGGTTCTTAACACAATGATGGGGATGATACCATATGCATTTTGCAATCCCCATTGCTTCATCGGGGACAACCAAGGAATAAGAAGCGTATAGTGACCGTTAACTTTCATACAGATATCGTCCCACAGGTCAATAACTTTTTTTATCAAGTACTGACAGGCCAGGTTAATCAAAAGCTCCATTTTCCAAATCCCACAATTTGTTTATATCCACGATGGGAGCTGAATGATTTGGTTCTCTTTCAACAGGGCAGGCAGACACAAAATTACAAATGACCACATTGCTGACGTCAGTGTGGGAATCTTACCACTGACAGTACAACCAAACTTGTATTCTATGCATCGCTGCCCCTGTGGACTTCCAGTGGGATCAAAGTATCTGAAAAGTCCTGTCCTATCAAAATGTCAATTTCTTGACAATTTATGCTAGCGGTCAAATGAGTCCGTTGTAATCGAGAACACTCATTGGGGTCTATGGTACCTGTTGATGCAGGAATATGAGGGATAACTTTCACTCCAGACAAAACCATGGACTAATGACCTGATGTGACCTCCAATGAATCCTGTTCTGAAATAGTGGGAGATGTACCACTCATGGTCTTCAAGATGAAATGCTGGTTTGCACCTATCAAGTGCAACTGGTTAGCAAGATTTTCTGTGCAAAATGAAGATGACGAGAAAGTGTTGGAAGCCGCATTAACCGATATTTTGCCATTTAGTAAATGGTAGCATATCGGTTAATGTGGCTTTAATAAAGTTTATTTTGGCGAATGGCCAGCGCGAGCCCAGCATTTACTTGTACTGTGACTGTCGACATGAGGCCATTTTTAGCGTCAGTAGTGAAGTTCACAGACGCTTGGTCGGTATGCAAGAAACTTGTAAGCTTGCATTCACAAACAAAACATCGGGTCTTGCTTGTGCATTCAGAAGTTTCATGATTGTTATGCAGCAATTGTTACATAATTGATGTTCCTTCACAAAAGCTATGCAGGCACGAACTTTCATGCCTCTGAACTGAGAGCACCTGATGATAAAATGTGATGAGTACACAGTTTACAAGGAGATATGTGCGGGTTGAACACAAAGCAAGTTGTTCATGAGTGGACCCATGAATTTCAAAGCTGGTTCTGGGAGCGTGAGCTGAAGTAGACTCTTCACCATGATCACGAGAATGGACTGACACGTTACTGTATGCACCATGATCTGTACGTGCATTTAGTTGTGTTTGGGCATTACGAGACGTGAACTGCCTTGTTTGATGAAAGTGATCAGACCGGGCGGTATTCCTGCAAAGCGGGTTATTCATCTTATCATTAATCATTTCTACCAATTCAACCAAGTCCTTGAATTTTAGATAAGGTTCTGATGTTCTTTTGTTCTTTAACTCTTCTTTACACCACCTATTTTGTACAAAGTTTGGCAAACAAGCTATGATGTCAAAAATCGCAACTTGTAAATCAGCCTCACCCAGACAATTTATGTTTTGTAAAACCTGAAAGGAATTACGCAACTCGAAGGACAAAGTGCGCATGTCAGATGAAGATTTGACTATTTTATAATTTCTGAGTGTTTTTATAACGTCTTGTGCTACCCTGTGTTGGGACCCATATAAATTTCGTAATGTATCTAAGGCATGTTTGTAACCACTCTCACCACCGAGGAAAATTGAGCCACAGATGGCTTCTTAGCGTCACCAGCAGTATACTGCAGTAAACAAGTTAGTTTCGAATCTGGGTCAGCGCAGCATTTCTCAACGCTTAGTTGAGAGGCCTGTGATATGGCAACGGATCACCTAGAAACACTTCTAGCTCTAGTTTTGGCAAACACAACAGGTTAAATACCTCTGGACATGGAACCAAATTGAATCTGTCTTCATGAGCCGGCATTGGTTTTATAGTGTTGGCTCTACTCAACACTTTTATGGAGTTGTACCTGTTCAAAATGCGCATGACGATCTTCCTTTTCCTCAGTGTCACGATTCACTACTTACATGTGTAAAGCTGTAAATTCACAAAATGCCTGCTATACCTGTAATTTCAGATAGGTTGGCGTCCACTGCGATAAACTGGGAAACCTTGTTACATAACCTGATCACCTTTGCTTTGACACTTTACGTACCGCTTTGCCCTCTGCCAAAGTTGGCATGGTGTGTGTAACGTGTGTTAACACACACGCACACAAACAAGAACAATACACCTATATAATTCACACAATTTCAGTATCAAATATTGAAGAAAAATACCACAGACCTAAAATGAAATCAATAGTAAAACGTCCTATGGATGCAGCTTTTTCGGCGGCAGAATGTCCAGAACTGGTGATGCACAAGTTAGTTCATATTAAATCGTGCCTTTATTTCCGTGCTTGTGGCCATTATCCATTTGTAAATCCTATGTTAGTTCATTTTGCAACGTCACTGTTCCTTTAATCTTTCTGTCAACTACACGGGACGGATAGATAACTACCACATCAAGCTTAAGGAGTGCATAAAGACAGCTGCCTTCAATAACGTGAAACACTGACACTGTACATCACATTGCCCACTTACACCTTGCCAGGTTTAACCTTATTTACTGTTCAGCGCTCATCTCATTAACTGTAATTAGATTCATAGCAATTAGTGCCTCCGTATCGAAATTGAACCTTTAACATAGTATACTACATATATGAGTCACATTCATATATCACATGTAGTTAAATTCATATATTACGTTTAATATAACATGTTGTGCACTATTACCAAACCAACAATAATGTGTCGTATGTGCAAATGAACGGCACTAACGCATATTACAAACAAAAAGCTCCAACTTGTGTGAAACCATCAAATAAATACTAATAAAGCATATTATTTGATAACACGTAACAGATACATATTTTACATCTGAAACTCTTTCTATAAGCTAATAATGTATGCGTGTGTATCACCAAAGTTTAACCAAGCAGTGCATGAAGTTTGAAAACTTCATATACTTCGTAACTCGTGATTTGTGACTTTATATTGAAACAAACTTTATGAGATCATATCTTACCGTTACATGTAAAACATTACCGGGAAATGTTAGCACACTTTAATGGCAAAAAGCATGACCTAGTGAACGCATTTTTCACGAGTTACATTTTTTAGAACGACGCACACATTTATTTATGAGTTTATATATATTATGTACGTCTTATATTAAAATATCAAATAAACGTCTCAACATAATTACCGGAACACTATTGCAGTGTCTATGCTACAACAACCCCATGTTAGTTACAGAAGTAACTGTTCA
Organism: Hermodice carunculata; assembly: GCA_964020975.1. Taxonomy (NCBI): domain Eukaryota; kingdom Metazoa; phylum Annelida; class Polychaeta; order Eunicida; family Amphinomidae; genus Hermodice; species Hermodice carunculata. Next base: position 5,057,448 of record OZ026625.1, on the reverse strand, counting down.
TTGGCCAATGCACGCATCTAACGTGCATGTTACAATGTAAGGCTACAAAATAAGAACTACATTATTAAATACCAGGTATAATTCCATCATATTTCTCATAGGTAGAGTAAAGAATTGAACACTCGTTAAAACCTTGGAGGCAAATCGATGGGAAACTGCCCAGAACTTACTATTAGCTCCATGTGCCTGTTATTTGTATACAATGGTTGGGGAAACATGGTCCGAAGGCACCCAGGAGCGAGTAATGTACACTCAACTCTTCTACTATCAATGAACGGTGATGTCAGTTGACAAAGCAGGGGTCCCCAAACAAGATTGTTTGCCCTTACATAGGTGCAGGAATGCGTGGGAACGTATACTCATTGAAATCGGCTGAGTCACAGTCAAACAAGGTCAGACAAGTACAGGGTAAAAGCACAACGAGACAAAGGGAGAAGGCAGCAAACGGGTGAAAACCTACGTCACAGTACAAAATGCAAAACAAGGACGAACGTGACTGCACAGCTGAAAAAAATGACTTATCTGTATTTAATAGTGTGTTTTTGAATGATTGGCCATTCTGTTAATTATCCAAAAACCATTTGACCATGGGACCTATTGGAAACATTCACGTCTTTGAAGACATATGGACGTACACAACATTGCCATGCATACATCAAAATAAACCAATCTGTTCTATATTTGACATTAAATCATTATTTTCTACATGTGAGGTATGCCTTATGTGCCACACCGGACCATAATTGTTAAATACCTTAACATTGGATATCCATCATATTAATCTTTACCCCTTTTTATTGTGTACTTAGTGTGGTTTACAAGAATAAAAAGAGAACCATGACACGTAGAGTTGACAATGGGCCTACGTCTTTATTGGATAGCACGTAGCAGTCCATTTTATAAAGCTACAAGAAAAATATCAAACGTAGGACGAAGTCCAGAATAGTAAATATTACATGTTATGAAAAAAAAAAGTATCATTCTGACCGGCATCATATGTTCAATTACTAGAACACGTGTACAAGAACTTTAAATATTGTGTAATAGTACTTCTATCGTATTAATAGTTAAGATACATTTATACTTGTTGCTTACAGGCGACAGTGGTCTCTGCAGCTTAAAATAGGAGGGAGATTCACCTTGCCCTTTTCTTTTGCTCTCTGCCCTTTTTCTTTGCTCCCTGCCTTTTTATTTTACTTCCTGCCTTTTTTTTGTGATATATACGTCATGCTCTGGTGGTTTATGGTATATTTCTTTAATTTTGACAACAAATCTTCTGTGTGCAAGCTGGATTCAAAGAAAACCTGCAGAGACCACTGTGTGTGTAACAATCAAAGGTTTATAATGAATACCTCTTCAGCTTGCAACACAACCTGTAAACCTGTAATATCTGTAATACCTGTCAAGGCCTAAGTAAAAGCCAGGGCAACAAACGATAGTTACGCCACTAAACGCATTATTATGACACTTTAATTCTAACTCCACACTTGAAGAATGTAGAATTTAATATTTACGCGCAACTCTGAATTAAAACAAACTTGTACGTTTGCTTATATCACATTAAGCACACCCGTTGATTTTACTGAAAATATTAATCAACTTGGATTCAGCTTTACAGTGATGGGACAACAAATTTGCTGGTGTTAAATCGACTGCTCCTATATAAATTAACAATATACCAGTGCAACAAAAGGCAAGCGAAACTTGCAAGAAAACGGTGGCGGCATGATTTCTCTAACATGCCACCATTGGAAACCAAAAAAGACCTTCAGAACCTTTGTGTCTAATGTGAACCAGCTAAAATTAGAAAGGCTAATACTAATCGGTTACAGGGCCAGCATGACGCAACGAAACTACAAAATATTTGTAATAAATACGACGAATTAATGTTCAAGAAAAAAGTATTTACAGGAAAGTTTTAACACCAACTCCTCAGGCAAACTGTGAAAGGTACAAGAGACCACATATCGACGTCGCAAAACAGTTTTGCAGGTAATCAAATACATAGCCACAGAGCTAAGAAAGCCGTTTGTCCACACAACCATATGGTCAAGCAAAGTGCTCCATGTGAGCAAAATAGCGACTTTATAAAAAGCATGAACAATACAAGGGTGTGGATGCGACCGTGATTGCTCAAACTCCTGCTGGTTGAACACCAGCGATGGCACTGGAGTCCTTTTCCGAACTCAACTACAATACGTAACTGCATGACATAACTATGAAACAACAATAAAATATAAAAATTATATATTGCCGCAAAGAGTCTGATATTTCCCCTACGCTGGATTCTCATGTCCAGAACTAGCAATAAACACATTTATAAAATGTGTCCGAAATACATGAATACGTAAAAAATAAGTAACATACAATTGGAAACTGATACTTGAACTATTAAGCTTTAACACATCCAGCTTGATCAAGAACGTTATGCGCAATTACCTATGGTACAAATATTACCTTACAACACTACCCGCGCTAATGCCATTCTCCTCACACCGTAAAGTATATGCAAACGAGTCATGAAAAACCTATACAAAAGTTTTATCATACAAAACTGGTCATTACCAAGTACCTTGTTTTCGCCGAACCGTAGATCACTTGTAACAACACAACACCGGTGAAACACTACAAGTGAATAGGCACCTAAGACCCTCTTACGATTTACCTAAGTGACCACTTTATAGGCACCTAAGACCCTCTTACGATTTACCTAAGTGACCACTTTATAGGCACCTTAGCCCCTCTTAAGATATACCTACAGGCGTAACATATTGGAAGAGCCTTACGAAGTCACTACTACACCAATTGGCGTACAACAATTGACACTAACTCTCCAACTTTGATATTTGTTGACTGCTTTGTCCACTTAATCTTTTATGAAGTTGGGGAAGATATTAACGAATCCACTTGCACCAAAATTCTTTCGCAGGATGCTTTATATACTTCCATCGACCAGGATAGAGATCACAGGCTGGTCCCACAATGGGGGGGGGGGAGGGGGAGGGGGACATAAGCACTATGTTGTAATAGAAGCAGGCTGCTGTTGGGTGAGAGTGGCGTTAAATGGCTAGGATCGTCACACAGTTTTATCAATGGCCGACTATTAATAATAGACACCGCTTCACAAAAAGGAGTGGTAAAAACTTCATCAGGGTGGCGGGTTACTTTGATAAAATGGCACGAAAAACTCGCTTGATTGTACCTACCATTCTCTCCCAAACCCAGCCCATATGTGGCACTGCAGGCACATTAAAAGACCACTCAATACTTCGTGACGTTGCATATGTCTGCAGCGTGGGTTTACAATAAGGTAAGAAGGCCTTGGGTATTGATTGCTCACCTCTCACGAAATTTGTACCATTATCGCAAAAAAAAACTTTATAGGTGTAGTTCTGCATTAGTTCTGCATGCTACAAAACGACGGAAGGCATTGATAAAGGCTTCCATATCAAGAAAATAGAGCTTTTCATATTGAAATGCTCTATTTCAATATAAAATGCTCTAGATGCCATGCATGTAAAAATACAACCATAACGCCTCCTTTCAGATCGATAAAATTTGGTGTAAAATATCCCAAAAGCATTAAGTCCAACATAGTTGAATGCAAGTAAGTTAGGTTGTAGGCACTTTAGAGGTAAATCATCCATAATTTGACAGGATATGTTAGAAAACATTTGTTTTGCACCAAACACACTTATGCAAAATGCGTCAAACCAACATGCGAGCCTTAACAATCCATTATTTTGATCCGATGAAGCTAAGGGTTCATTCACACCCAAGGTGGCTACATTCATGGTAATTTTTTACAATTGCTTTTGTGACAGTATGATCATGAGAAAGCAGGATCAGGTGCATGCCAGTCTTGCCACTTATTCTGAGTAAGCCCTCTCTCTCCAGTGTGTGTGTGTGGGGGGGGGGGGTGTTCAAAGATAATAATGTACTAGACTTACATAAATTTTTTCCAGCTGCAAGATCATCCAATTCTTACAGGTAAGGCTGCCTTGGAACATGTCTTATGAGTATGATGCGTGTTTCTTTAAGCTCAGACGCTAACAAAAGGCTGCATACTTGATCACGTCTTATTTCAGACAAAACAAATCTGCGCATCCAAGTGACACTCCTGACCACACTCGTCCGCGAGGTAAATACTCAGTTACAGACTGTAAAGTAGTTTGGACTGTCCGTTTCTGTCGTAAAAGTAGGAATTTTGACTTCTGAATCATTTTCTGGTATAATAAATAACTGGGCGTCAGTGCGGGCCAGAAAAGTGAGAGTTGTTTCAGCCAAATTGGGCCATTTGGCCGGAGGTCAAGGTTCGCTCGTTTGAAAAGGAACCAGGTTTTGTCAACAAGTCCGCTAAATTGTCTTTGGACAACACGTGACGCCAATTTTCTACATTAGTGAGAGCACAGATGGCACTAACTCTACTCTTTACAAATGATGGAATCTGTAGGGAATATTAGTTACGACCCAACTACAATCATGGAATCGGTCCAGAGGAATGTAGGAACCATACCTAGCCCAAGTTCAGCGCGCCAAAATACCAGACATTTTTGCTGCTTTTATAGCAGCTTGCAGCTCAAGCCTGGTAATGGTGCACTGTTTAATTGGGGCAACATGAACTGTACTCATCAATTCTGTTTTTTTATTAATACACCTCACATAGGCACACACACCATAGGAAACTTCACTAGAATCTGCGAACAAGCGACATTCGCAATAACCATGGTCGAAGGGTATAGGTTTAACACAGCATGGAAAATGGAGCTGCTGGAGACTACTCAATTAAAAAGTCCATGAATTCCACTTAAGGACAGGTAAGACACCAAAAATAAATCCCACTTTAATCAATCCTAGCTCAAAATGTGTTTGCGTTAGGATACAAATCATATATGTGTGTAATCGTCATACCCCAAAGAATTTATATGTCCCGTATTTGGATGTCTGTGATGTTAATTGTTGAATAAACAATTGAAAGTTGACTGCACAGCATCCACCCCGTAAATGTCGATATAAGTCACTAATCATTTGAGATAAAACATGATTACATTTGCATTTTAATTCTGACATATTGGCAACAAAAAGCGATCCTGTGATTTTTTTGGTTTAGTTTTTCTGTTATGCATCCTCAACGTTTGACGTTTCAACTTTCCCTTTGAATTCCAGCATGTTCAATTACTTCATTTCATAGAAAAAGAGCGAAGCAAAATTTTGAAAATAGCTGAATCGGCAGTTCAGATTTTACAGAACCAAAAGCGGTTAGCTGGATTAAATTTCGCCCAGCCGTTTTCTTGGAATAACCATTCTTAGATGGGGTTCTCGTCCTATTACCCTTTCTGAGAAAACAAGCTTCAAAGGCCTTTGGTGTTATAGTTGGTGTTGACCATTTACCTCTGAAGCAATACCGTTTGCTCAAGTTGAGCTCATGTTTGTACAAAATGTAGTAAACAGTGTCCCTTACCATTTGGTGATGTTGTCAACCAATTTTTGGCCAATCACATGAATAAAAGAGCCCTTGAAGTAAGGAAAACATTATTCAGCGATCTGTCAAGCGGCGAGAGTGACAGTGTGGTTTCAAAGCGGCGTGATGCCATGGAGGCGGCCCTTCCGGCCCCGTTACCTAAAGCCTTGCAACAAAAGTTGTGTTGCCTTGCTTCGGTGGGGCGGTCTACGGCCGCTCGTGGTCAGTGGATGGATGGCAGGTTTGAGTCTTCCGCCTGCTACCTTTTCATCCCGTTTTTAGGGATAGTATTTTATTCTATTTATTCCTATCTGAATACTTTATGTAGTTAGCTTGTTAGACTTGTTTGTACAATTTACTTAGTTAGCTTGCCATTATTTTGTAGTTATTTTCTCAATGAGTTTTCTTTCTCTTTCCAAGCAGAGTTTTGTGTCGCTATTTTGTGTTTTCTCTTCTGTTCAATTTATGCTTATTTTAAAGTGTTTCTTCTTACTTTTATTTCCTCATCCCTGGATTTAGATAAAATATTATTATGTAAATGGGTATTGTTGATTAAAGTGACAGTTTTTCCCTCACCTGTCTTTGGTGTGCAGGACCACTGGCGTAATACTTTTGTTTGCAGACGATACTGTTGAATGTGAGGACACTGTAGGTCTGAAAGTTAAATTAGATAAAAAAAATTATTATGGTTTTCAGAAATTGAGGTATAATGAAAAAAATGAACTGTGGTACTATGGCGTGCAAAATTACAAGTAACGCCACATCATAAATACTTAGGTATCTTAATTTCCACCCGTCTTATTTGGACACCTGCATTGCGTACATTAGCCTCTCAAGCCCAGAAAACTGTTATTCTTATCAAGAAGATGTTGGGCAAATGTGGAGGGCTATCTGGTAGTTTAGCTTTTGAAATTTTTGATGAGATGATTGTCCTTATAGTAATTTATGGAGCTGAAGTCTGGGCCTTAAAATTTGCTTAACATATTAAAGTAGCACAGTTCATTTTTTAAAATATGTTTCAGGTACATCTTCACACTCCAGTAAGGTAGCAGCGCTGGGTAATTGTGGAAGATAACCACTATGTGTACTTAGTTATAAAAAGTGCATCAAATATTGGCTGAAGTTACTTAAGATGCCTAACACAAGGTTACCTAAAGCTTGTTAACAAATGTTGAAACAACGTCTTCATAACACCTTGTCCTGATCCAAGAACTGAGGTAATGAATTCAAATCTTCATCTTCAGGAATAACTTGCCCAACTTTGTTACATAATTATTTACTTTACCTTTCGTGCATTTTTATAGTCCACTAAAGAACCAATATTACATAAAAAAAAGTCAGACATAGAGTAGCCAAAACAAGTAGGCTTTTAGTTCATGTGATACGCATGCGAACTGTAACTTGAATAACTGAAAGAAAAAAGTCACTTCATATATGTAGAAATAAGCTGCTGAAAAAAAAATACTTTATTGAAACACAGCAATGGGTGACTAGCATGCTTACTTAGTGATCAAGCACTGAAATCACGCATAGTTTATGGTGGGATAAGTCTGATGACAATGTATGACATGATGAAAGTTGTAACCAAGGCTGTGCAGAATGAACACAATTGGCAGAACAGGTTCATGACGACAGACTGACAGAACAGGTTCATGATGACAGACTTGTCGAATGGACATGAAACGTAGACAGAAATGAAGTCTTCGTTTTCTTCTTTATTGTGTGGTTTTCCATAATAAAAAGAGAACCATGACACTTAAAGTAGCGAGATACAAAACACCCGAAATTTCGGCCAAAAAAATGTTTTTTTTTTTTAATCTTTGTATGGATGAATATGTTATGTATTTCTCATGTAAAAATCAAATTTCTGCTGAAATTGCAAAACAGAAAGACGGCGGTATATAATAGAGCTTCTTGCTGAGCGTCGTGAGTCGCGTGGACCGTCTTTGTTGTTAATGTGAAGGGGATGGGCTTGAGAAAGTAGTCACTTGACCGGCCATGACAACAGCTCGTTTAAAAATGGCCACCACTGTGTCCGCTCTAGCAATGATACTGATACATTAGCCCCATAGTTCCCAAACCATATGGTCATATATTTATGCGATAGGTCGCTATTGTTACAGGTACGTGTTTTCCCTATGCTCTCTTGAGTTTTAAACATTTAATCCAAAGAAAAGTGCTGAAGACATGCTGTACAGTCAGCCGAGATCATGACATGACTGCACGTCCTAATCCCACTTCAAAGGCGTTGCTGTTTCAACTCCCCCTTTCATCACTGATGTGACAGCGATTGTTTTCGTACCCAAAGCAACCAATAGTTCTAATCAGATTTCATAATTCATGCACAAGTTCTCTTTACATTTAAATTCAACAGAAAAATTGAAGCCTTTGTCAAAATAGTATCTCATGTTCTTGCCAGCTCAGAACCCGCACTTGAGATTTGGTATCGCTAAACTAGCACAATCAGTCTCAAAACACCTAAAGTTAGGAAGGAAAAATCAGCGATGCAGCCAGCAACAAATACTTCGACCAACACAAGAAACAAATGTGACCCTGGAATACGTTTTCCAGTTGAACTTGTGGAGTGCCTTGTGCCACAGTATGTGTCATGAGGTCCGACTTCATGATAGGGTACTTGGCTGCGGTATTTTGCAGTCGTTGACTGATCTCCATATAGGCTGTGGGGGCCACACTGACCATACATATCCACAATTTCACTGCTTGAATATCCACATTGTAATTTTTGGAATCAGCACTCATCAGACGGAATGTCTGTGAAGAGGGTGTCAACTTGATCGTGACAGGGATCCCATTCAGCAATAAATGAGGTTGTTGAAATGTATCAGAATACAGGGGACCCGTCATGTCCACGCTTTGACCATTTCTTGTGAGATTGCTACATAACATCAGACCAAAATCCAGACCAACCAAGGGGTCATTTTCGTCCATGTAATTTACATTGTCTTTAAAGTACATCTGAGTTTCCAGTTGACTTTCTTTGGCATCTTGAGCATAATTCAGCACGGTATCCATATATGCCTTGTATGGATTCAGCCTTCCGCCATTCACCAATCTGTTTTACCAGTACACTTGGGCCTCTGACCACAAACTGTGTAAACTCACATTCACTAAACCCACTTTGGCCCCAGCAGCAATAGGAGAGCCGTCATTCTTGTTGATGCGTCACTTTACGTAGAAGCGCGTTTTTTGCAAATCAATCAAGTCAGTGCCAGTGTTGTCTATGTAAAATTCCACGGGGCTACCTTCGCGTAACGGAGCCAGAGGTAACTTCTCTATCCATTGAATTCTTTGTATAGGTTGAGTCTCGTGTAGCTTATCAAAATTAACAAAGGCCATCCTGAAGTCTCAATTGCTATCCCGATTTCTGCTTCCCTCTACTTATAAACTTTGGAGGATCAAGTGTTTGGTCAATAAAGAGACACCAATGTTAATCCCTTCTGTCAATACTACAACTAGATGTACATGGCTGACTCGGTCCCGTGTTGGCTAGGTAATCCCTTTCACCACCATTGTCTGGTCAGACCTTGCGACAATATTATATGGCATGCGTGCATCTGTGTTTCACCACAGCCACAGATCATAATATGCATAAATCTAATTTTAGAAATTGTAACCCCCAAACGACCGCATAAATCTATTTTTAGAAAACGTACTCACCAACAGGGCATAATGTAGTATGTGGGGCTGAAGTAACGACCATAGCCAGGTGGGGGGGGGGGGGGTAGAATGTGGGGCGAAAGTGACAACAATAGTAGTTACATGTTTATTGGACCACGGGTAGCAATCCATTCCATAAAGCTAGAAGAAAAATATCAAACTTACCACGAAGTCCAGAATAGTATATGCATTATGAGAAAAAACTGTATCATTCGCGTCATATATTCATATACTAGAACATGCGTAGAAGACCTTTAATATCGCATAGTCTCACTTTTATCATATTTAGAGTTAATATGCATTTTTTACTTGTTGCCTACATGTGTGTAACAGTCATAGGTCTATAATAAATATCTTCACCTTGCAACACAGCCTGTAAACCTATAATATCTGTAATACATGTGAAGGTCTGAGTAAAGGCATAGGCCACAAACAAGTAGATACGTCACTAAATGCATTGTAAAGACAATTTTTGATTTGACTCGACTTGACAAACGTAGACTTTAATATTTACGCGCAACTTGGAATTAAAACAAACTTGTATGTTTGCTTATATCACACCAAGTGCAACCCTTGGTTTTACTGAAAATATGAACTAACGTGCATGCAACTTTGCAGTGACGCAATGACAAATTTGGTGGCGATAAATCAACCGCCAATATAAATTAACAATATGCCAGTGCAACACAAAGTACACGAAAATTACAAGGAAACTGTGGCAGCAGCATTGCTCTAACATGTCTTACAACTGGCAAACCAACAAAGACCTTCAGAACCTTCGTGTCTTCCTTGAACTAGCTAAAATTAGAAAGGTTCATACGAACTGGTTACAGGGACAGCCTGCGGAGAGAAACTACAAAACATTTGTAATAAATTCAAGGAATTAATGTTCGAAAGAAAAAAAGGACTTTTATGAAAGTTAAAGACCAACTCCTCACCCAAACTTTGAGAGGCATAACAGACCACATATCGATGTCGCAAAGCAATTTTGCAGGTAATCAAATATATAGCCACAAAGCCGAGAAAGCCATCTGTCCACACAACGATATGGTCAGGCGAAGTGCGCCATGCAAGCAAACTAACGACTTTATAGATAGCATGACAATACATGGGTGTGGATGTGACATCGATTGGGCAAACTCCTTCATACAACTAAATACCCTGTCACAACACTTGAACAAAAGCACAAAAATGTGTATATACTGACTTTTATTATGTGCTATTTTAATCATTGCCATTTGTTCTGGAACAATACAACCAAAGCAAATTCTGTAAAAATTGAGAAACTCCAGGAGCAGGCCCTTCGTTTTGTTTTCAGTGATTTCACCAGTGACTTCAAACACCTTTTGGCTAAGGTAAATATGCCAAGCCATAAAGTCTCAAGACTACGTCAACTGAGCACTGAAATGTATAAGGCTTTACATTGACTTAGCCCATCCTTTATCTGCACCATGTTCAACAAGAATTACAACCCAGAGACCTTGAAACTGTCAATTCCGTGCCCATGTACCACCAAATCCCTAGCATTTCTAGGACCAAAAATCTGGAACAAACTTTCTAATGAACTTAAATCTGCCCCAAACCTCCCAGTGTTCAAGAAGCTAATCAAAACCTGGAGAGGACCAACCTGCTCCTGTAGCTAGTGCAGATCAAACATCTATAACGCAAATTATTTCAGTTAAAATCTTTGTACTTCCTAATGTGCTGTACAAAAAAAGGGTCAGTCCATTATGAATGGTTTTGTCCCTACATCTACCTTTATTAGACTTTTTAACTCAAGTTGTGTATGATCTGCCTGGTTGTGCTTCCCATGCTTGTATGTATCATTGATTGTTTTCCTACTTTTTTTATTCTTGGTTATATATATTGTATGTATCATTCTTAGTTTTAGGTCTCTGACCATTTTTATGTACATTAGGTATTGAATTCGGATAATAGCTGTTGAGCTAATGTTGTACTGTTTCTGTAAACCTAGGATAAATAAAGCTTGAAATGAAATGAAATGAAAAAAATGAAATGCATGTTGAACACCACAGTTGGCGCTGGAGACCTTTTCCGACCTCAACAACAAGATGCAACTGCACGATATAACTATGAAAGAACAGTGAAATATAAAAATGATGTTTTGCCACAAAACATATGACACTTGGTGTGCATTTGTTTGCTTAGTTATCATTTTTCTTAAAGATGGTGCCTTTGATCTTCCTAATTTTGTGCATTGCAGAAAAACTTGCTTAGTTCAATTTATGGAAATAAGTCTGACGTTTTCAAAGCTTTGCTGTCATTCAAGGTCCGTTGTAGAAGAGGGTTTGATATAGGGCTATTTCCTGATTCCCAATTGTTTGTTTGTTTGTTTCAATAAAATATGTTTAAACGAACGTCCATTCCACTGTACGCCCAGATGGACTGACTGGGAAATGCATTATTAAAAAATACAGCTAGTCACATCTGCTCACCATTCTCCAAACTTTGCAATTTGTCATTGACTTCCGCCATACTTTTATCGCAGTGGAGGAAATGTCATGTGCTTATTTTAAACTGACAGACGAGAATTTTAACAACCATGCTATTTTGTTTTCCCATGTTATGCATCAAACCTTTGTGAGAGTTTATTACTTCAGTATTTTTATGGATATGCATATAACGTATCTCTCTGTAAACATAGAGCTAAGATGGTAACCAAGGTCAGCAAGCACTTTGCTCCATGAAGCGACTGAAATATACTCTGGGCTAAAAACCAAGCATCTCCCATCACCAACATTGGGTATGCGTGTGAAGATGTGTGTGGAAAGTTGCTATTGTACCACTGCTTTCTTGCCTCTTTCATTTATTTTGGGAGGTTGTGGTAGTCCTAAAAAGTCCTTTATGTTTGTTTGAAGGCTGTATGCATCAGTAGCGGGTGTGACCAGCACACTTCTTCAAGCAAGGCAGGCCCGTCTGTGATATGCTGTTGCTGTGCACGGCTATCTTGCCTCGGGGAATTTGCTTCCAGTGGTTTGTGAGCCACTGTGCCAGTTGGTCCCAGATGGCTGCAGTTTCGTCGTATTTATTCCTGACCCAACGGCCAAGCACATCCCATAGATGTTTAAAGGGGGAGAGGTTAGGAAATCGGACTGGCCATGGTAACTTTTGGATTTGGTGCTGCTGGAGACACTGCATGCAGACTCTTGCAGTGTGTGGCTGTGCATTTTCTTGCTGGCACAGTAGGCCAAGATGCTGCTGGAACAATTTGGCAACTGCTGGCAGGATCTCATCCAGATAGCTCTGTCCAGTTCGAGTCCCATTTACCCTAAGCTACTTTGTTCTTCCTGTTGTCAAGACTGCCCCCCACGCACACACACATCATGAGTCTGCTTCCTCCAAAGGGCTAATGTTCCACCATGCTTCCATCCACAAGCTCTCTGAAGGCACACTCTAACCCATGTGCACCTATCATGAAAATCAAGGCAAAATTATATCTTCTGTGACCACATCACACTCTTCCAGCAATCTCTGGCTCAGTCAACATGCCCCTGACATCACTGTATCCATGACGCCTTGTGTGCAGGACTGAACAAAGGGGTGCATATGGTACGGTGGTAGGCCGTCAGTTTGGGTAACACCAGTCTCTTCTTGATTGCATGCCAAGATGCTCCAATATTGCAGGCCTGGTGACCGTGCTGATAAAAACTCTTTACCAAATTAAAAGGAAACTGGGTCTCTTAGTTTGTGCACCCGATACTGGTTGTCCCTTCCATCCTTCCCTATTGCATCCTTGTGTTTCTTGAAAACAGTCCCACCACATCTGTACTGCTGAACTAGAGACTCTCATTCTCGTGGTAATTATAGTTTGGACGTACAGGCCAGCCTCCAACATACCAATGATCCTGCCTCTCTAGAATTCTGAGAGCTATGAGCAACCCATATGCCACGGCCTTATGGATTGACATTGATCTTTGTTTTGCCGGTGGCTCCTTATAAAGCCCACAGGCACCCTGACTGCAAAGGACTACATTTACATTGCGTGCATGAGCTTATGGCCTGCAGGGCTTGACAGGAATTTGCAGCATGGTTCAAATACCTGTCCATCATTGCAGGCTATAGGTGCATGCTAATACACACAGTGCAAGTGAAGTTCATTTCTTTAACGTTGATTAAATTGTGTAAATCATTTGATCTACATAGAGAGGAGTTAATGTGAATGCTCTCCCCTTTTCTCCAATCCCTTTTCACTTGGTGAAATAAAGATATGCTAAAACTAGCTAGGCAGTGAGAAATCGAACTCTGAAAAAGTCAGTTGGATTGCTTGAGCAAGATGATGAAGGAGTGTCCTAAGGAAGAAAATACTCTTGTGAAACGTTAGGACGCAAAGACACTTAATTGAATGTATAGGTTAATTGATTGTAGTTTTTTTTTAAGATATTTAGAAAGCCCCTAGAAAGTTGTAGTTCCAACTAACATACCTTTGGCGACTTGGAAATATCATAAAGGAATAAACTGACCACAACACTTACATGGGAAGAAGTGTCCTAATGACCCATCTACATATGGTTGGTGATTTTCAGTCTGGTAACCAAAGTCTATTAGAGATGTGGGATGTGGACAGCTTACTGCTTGCGCACCTATAAGATGCATAATATCATGTTAACAAGAGGTGTAGTGAACCATACAAGCTAAACCAATAGCTCTGCATCATTTTGTTATTATATTAAGAAATAAAACATCCCTCACACTCATATACCCAGGCTCACCCATCTTAACACGTGAAGTAATCATGGCTGGCCCATCCATGACACCTGTTCACTGTAGGAGATCAAGCTGAGAGTACATATAGCTGCTTACTCTCCACACTTCTTCAGTGCTTCCTGGCAGGATGCCCGATAATATGTGCCCTCAAATTTAGAAAATGCTTTGTCTATCCTTCATCTTTTTACATTCTTAGTTATCAATCACAACATAGCTTGTGTTGATTCAAATTACTATAACGGTAGTTGATTCAAACTCCTCATAATAAACCATCTTTATTTCTTGTTGCATCATGATGTTTTTTTAAAGAAATATACGACAGCTGTTTCCCTGCTTTCAAATAGTATTTTATCATTGAATATTATTTAAAGATAATTAATCGAAGGGAGAAACAGATCTCCAGGTGCACACTTTCATATATTGATAGATGTTTCCACAAAGTTGCATGGTTGAAGCCCAAATACCTTTTGAGATACATGAGACAGAAATGTGACAAGGCTAACGTAGAATCAACATTTTCCCTATGCTAATGAATGATTAATTAAGACTGTATAATCAACCCAGAGACAAACAAAACCCTAGGTGCACGCCTTCATACATAATGATAGATATTTCCACAAAGTTTCATGGTTGTACCTCAAATGCTTTTGGAGATATGCGCGACACATATGTGACAGTTTTTATGTCGAACGGATGGACAAGGGCAAATCTATAACACCCCCCCCCCCGTGGGAGCATAAAAACTCAAGCATCACTTGAGCATGACCATTTGAACGAATGTGGCAGAGAGCCACTCAAGGTACTTCCTCACCAAATTTGAAGTGGATCTGGCTGATAATCCTGAAGACGTTCAAAATATGAAATGAACAGCTAGGCGGACAGACGACCGGGAGACGGATCACCGCTCTTTTAATAAGACTCTTATGAACCCCACTGACTGACAAGTCAAAAACTAAAAATCAGTGTGGCACTACCATAAATTCAAAGGTTAAAAAGGTATGTACAGTAGAAGTCTAGACGGATTTTTAGCCAGTAAATATACATCACCATGCAGGTAGTGGTAGTACAAACACATTCAACAGTGAATATATATATGTATATGTATATTTTCATATATATATATATATATATAAGTATATATGTATATATATATGTATATATATGTATATATATATAGTAGTTTCACGGATTGCCAATACTCAATATTATACTGCATTACGTAATAAATGTGGCAATTAGTGAAGGTTACAGACTACAGTTGTGATTGGCTGGTTGCGCATCCCAACGGAGATAGTCCGTAATTGCAAAAATACTGTGTTTTCAGCATGCTGTAGCTTCTGTTTAAATAAAGTTAGCTAAGTCAGGTTTGCTGCATCGCAGAGTTGCTTCATTGGAGGTCATATAGGTGCACTGTCTTCCAGGCCAGGTGGGAACTTTATGGTGGGGAAGGACAATGATGTGACCCTGGCAAGAGCACAGTTCATACACCTGTATAAAGCTGACATTCAGGTGTTGTTTCGTATTTCAATTATCACAAATTAACGAGCTGGGAATTGTATGACAAAAATCCGTCCACATTTTTCTGACATTTTTATCTGTAAAATGCCGTTAACGGAATTTCAAAATACCAAAATGCTGATTTTTTAGACTGAAAAATGCTAATATGAAAAATAGAAGGATTTATAACTGTAGTCTGTGGCCTGAAAAAGCCTGTAAATTTTAGTACCTATCGCTCGAACAACAATTCGAATTAGTAAAAGTTGTTGGAACTTCTAGTCTACCCACCCAACTATAATGGCCAGCGACTCCTTTGAGTCGCTCCAACACATACGTTTTATTTAACATTTCACAATGGCTAAATACATATTAGCTTCGTCCGGTCCACCACAGAAGATCTAATGATAAGTAAATATCAGATGAACTTATACTC
The DNA here is from genome assembly GCA_964020975.1 of Hermodice carunculata. Taxonomy (NCBI): domain Eukaryota; kingdom Metazoa; phylum Annelida; class Polychaeta; order Eunicida; family Amphinomidae; genus Hermodice; species Hermodice carunculata. The sequence continues at coordinate 5,041,654 of OZ026625.1, read as the reverse complement.
TAACAAAACTTCTATGATGGCCAGCTCTGGATTCCTTTGCCTCACTTGGTTCAACACACGAGTTTATAAATAATATTTCACAATACATAATCATTTAATATTGGTAACAAAGTGTGTTTATCACTAATTACAGGGACGAAGGCAACATGATTAAATTCAGGGAACCGAGCAAAATATGCCATGGGAATATCCAATTCCAGGTACGGTATCATGAGCACGAAAGTCTGTACCTTGTCTCTAGCGGGAAACAGGAATGTGACATCTTCGCTCGCAGACCGATCTCCTCCCGCATTGAAGTTGCAGACATGGTATGACGAGCCCGGTAAGAGTCCAAGCTATTTTCTGTGTCCACAAATCAGACATTTTGGTTCATTTTGTTTGCTGTTGCAGAACGACATACTGCGCAATGGACAATATACCACAGACACGCTGCCCTGAATCGTGAAGTTAAATTTAGCAACATGATGCGCTAGAATTGCCCGTATGTTTACTTTTCAGTTACAGTCAACACAAAAACATCCGGGTTTTCAGGATTCAGCGAAACAAGTGACGCATTTCGCTTTAGGTCTCACTAATTCGCCGTATCTCATTGCTTTAAAAACAGTTTGATTCACATTTCAGGAAAGCTGTTTTCATATTTGCACGTTGATTGAGAATTTGTGCTCCAGGTAAGGATAGATGTCATTTTTCGTAACGCTTTTAATCTTTCAGCTCTTTGTGCATGTAAATGTAGGGGAGATTATGGAGGGGAAAAATAGATGAAGGAACAACGCCACTGTATATTGGCCAGACGGTGTGACCCCACCGTTCCTCCGTCAAATTTCACGAGGCCCTAGGCGTCACTCATCCGCTTTTATTGGCCCTTTCAACACGAGATATTTCCGGCGGCTGCTTGGGCATCAACCAGTGACAGTGTTCTGGTCATTTCACCGACAGATGGCCTCTTAGACCAGACCGTTCCTCTTGCGATTGTGAGTTACGAAATGACAGGCAGTCTGACGAGAACTTTGGATACAGTTGAACATGCTGCACAGGGGCAACCAGCAGAATGGTTGTCATCATATTCTGGTCAATGCGAACCCATTCATACGGACCAGCAAGGTCACTGTCCACTGAAAATACTGATTAGGGTTAGAAGGGAACAAACAAAAACCGGTGCCCCCCCCCCCCCGCCCGCTGTTTTCCTGTTTTAAACACCTTCTGCTGCTGGACAAATATAACCTATATACCAAAAGATTCGTGACAATCCACTCTTTCGATCTCTGGCAAGTATTGAGTTGTCGGACATATGTTAGCGCAATTGGGCCACTTTATTGCTCGCAAAGCGTCTGGATTCCAAATGAGCCACTCATCGTTGAAAGGAAGTGACCCCCGCGTAAGGACTCAAACTTCTCCTTCGCTAGAATTGGCCACCGGTGAATACATTTGTATTTTCGTTTACTTTATTATTTTATTACGGACGTGTTCTCAATTTAGCGATTAAAGTAAAACTGATAAGTGAACGAAAACACACATTTATTCACTGGCGACCCATCAGAACGAAGGACCCAACTAGCAAGATCACATTGTGTAAACATTTGAAAAACATTCAGCTGCATATTATAAAAATATTCTTGGATAATGTCATAATCATATGAAAGTGTATGGCGTTGGAAATATCGCCACAATATTAAGAGGAAATGTAATGAAAACGTTACAATAACATTCTAAAAATGATTTCAATTATACATAGTTATAACATTAGGTTAATATTGTTAAAACATGACTGGAAAATATTTTAAAAACCTGTTGAAAAAACATCACATTAACGTTAAAAACCAATGTAATGGAAATGTTAGCATAAGAGAGTTAACATGTTTTCTAGCTATGTTGCTACAACATTCTTTTAACACTGTGAAAATATGACATAAAATTATTTGTGAAACGTTATGAAAATATCATACAAATATTGTAAAAATATTTTGCAAATAATGTTAATGTAACATTTCCAATGCCAGCCACTCTATATCATTAAAATGTTAATAAAATATCACACAAGCAAATTGAGTATGGAATCAAATTTTATAAAAGTAGCTAAATACACAGGGATATCAACAGTTCAACTTCTGTTGGACACACTGTAACCACATCTCTGTACAAGTGGATCCAAAAAACTTGAGCAATTGGAAACCACCTTCAAGTCTTCTCTGACTTCAAGTTGTTGAGTGCTAGAAGTGATAGACTAAGTCCAACCAACATCCCAAAAAGCTATCACAGCTTTCACCAAGAGTTTAAATTTAGCTGCTCTCCGCCTGTGCATCGGATTCTGGAGTCTGGGGCCTCGTTTTCTTCTTTTTCTGAAATTAAATAGGCACAAGAAACAAGAATAAAAGATCTTTTCACGAACTGAAAGACAAGAAAATAGGGACTTGTGTGAGCAACCCTTGTATAGCTTTTCAATTCTTTCCGTGAAAGATTTCATTCTTCTTGCAATAGGGAGCCAATTGATGGCCATTAACAATTTAACTGTTATAATATTAATTTTGCTTTCTACCATTCAAATTTTGTATGCAGTCATTTTTAACTGTCATTTTTGTATCATATAATCTTATTCTTGTTAATTGGAAAAATTGCATTCAATGTGTATGTAAATATGCCCTGTAGTGAAAAGAGTATTACTTAGATACAGATGCACAGCAGTACACGAAGTAGAAAACTTCTTCCACGTGTCAGTGTCTTCAAATATACAGGTCGCTAGATTTGTCAAAAAAAATCATATTTTCCATCTGTCACAATGAAAGGTCACGTAAGTGGTTCTCATAATTGATATGATTTTATGTGCCAAAAAATATTCTTTTCTTTTTGAAGACTCCTTGTAACTTCATAATTGCAACTTTACGCCACTAAAATTGTTCAAAGGTTGAAAAATACTACCATGACATAAAATTCCATCCATCACAGTCTCGTATTCCCTCCGTCAAGCTGGAACCAGCAGACTAGAGACCTTTCAATGTTATACCTTTGATAGTCTTTTCTAATGAAAATTGTATTGTTTCGAGCCCAAAGGGCCAAGAAAGGGTATACAGAAAATCATACCCATCCAGTTTGAATACTTTCATAGAATTTTAGACATCTGTCAGCAGTTTCAAACACACAAGCTTTTATCAATTCCATCCTCAAGCTGACATTTTGTTGAGAAATTTCCCAGAATTTTAATCTGAATGTTATGCCATTGTGATATTTTAGGAAACTCTGGTATACCTCTATACTGGTCTAAATTAAAACTCATGGTCACTTCAGATAACACAATAAGCACACCATTTGTCACCAAATTCTGTCCATCACAGAAATAGCTACTTTGAATTTGACCCAACATGTGCACTGTCAGCAGATTACCAGTTCATTTTCTTTTTTCTTTTTGAACAATTTTGAAAAGAATAAAGAACTGGATTCTAACAGCCCTATATCCTATGTACATGTAGATAATCATGATAATGTAAAGAAATCACCTTTTGGAAGTTTATACCTCCTGGCTGATTCGGTGCATTCCTTAGCACTTCCCCAATCTCGTATAACAACTCATTGTCCTTGATGTGCCCTTTTCGTCACCTTCTTCAGTGCTTCTGTAAAAATAAAAAAATTAAATAGAAATTCGAAAAAAATGATAGCTTTTACATGAACTCTATCTCCTAAATATCCTTAGTTTACAAAACTGTCACCAATCTCTTGTTATTTACAGAAGCTACCCTTACACTAGTACAATGGTGAATATGAATGTCTCACATACAGCTCTTTGGTTTTCTTTCTCTTTGTTATTAAATTTTGTATCAATTTTCATGTGCAGTCTTTGAAAAGACAGCTGGCCATATACAGTGCACAATGCATGTAGGTGCATGCCAACTAGCTTTTTTATAAGCAAAATTTATTACTATATTGATTTTCTTGAAGACTAAGAGTCCAAATGTTCAATGACAGATTTCATTTTTTTTTAGAACAGCACTTCATATCTAACAATGTGCATGTACTTTGCACTTAAAAGCTTCGTTTCATGTCTTTGTCCAGAAAAAAATAAACATAAACAAGTTATATTTAGTACATGTAACAAATAGGGAAGGTCAAGCTTGAAAGACCTTGAGAATATTGCCAGAGGGTAGAGTATGGTGCAGGCTAGGGATGTGTGTTCCCATTGCTTACCATTACAGTTCAACTTCTAATAAAGGAAGATGCACATGAAATTCATACATAAATAGCAGTGTAAAATCTGTATAAGTAGACATTTCTTAGAACATAATATTAACGTGTGATTCAATGGAAAAACACAACTGTAGAATTTTTATATTTTTTTCATTTAGTTGAATACACATGGTTTTGCTAAAAATGACCTCTCTCATTGCAGTGGTACTTTAATTAAACACAATTCCTCTGACATCGATGAAAAAAAGCTGTCGAAGCCGATGTTTATATTTAAATATTGTCTCTACTCACTCACTATGACTCTAAAAAGGGTTGTCTCTTTAAAGGGCACCTTGCCCTTCTGGCCAGTTAGGCTGAATTTGCTGAGCAGTCCATTTGTCATGAGGGCCCTAATCATGGCCCTACAAATGGCCCCCACATCCTTTCCACCATGGATTAGCATGAGTTGACGTACCTATGAGAAAGAAGACAATTACACTAATTCACAATTGCATTTAAAGAAAAAGACATGAACGGATAGCATGGAAACCATGACAGTCCTCTGCTCAGTAGCCCTTGTATCCAGAAACTGACGTTTACCAGCATTAGATTGTGATGAATAATAGAGGACTGAATATGTTACTGAATAATGTATAGAACACTAGTACATGTCTATAACAGTAGCATCTCTAGAGCACCTGCTTCAAATCTCCAGTACTAAACAGAAAGCTTCGTTGTGATGGGACTACTTGTATTTCCCAGTAGTGACTTAGATAAGCATTTGTACATATGCTAATATAGACTTACGTTTGCTTGTATGACCACTGAGCATAGCTATATAATATTCCAGTATGGTATTTTTGCACTGGAAGGACACGCATACAGTTGTTTAATTACAGCACTACGCTACTGTACAGTAAGGTAATAATTTAATAGGAGCCACTGAAAGATCACGCCATATGCAATCAGCCTCCTTGCCACGGTGAGAATCACAGAGAGACAACTTACCTTTAAGTGTGCATATTGAGCATAGCTCAAAACAGTGTGACCATTAGGCAGTGGAATAGTGCCATGGCGGAATAGCTACTACTACTACTACTACTACTACTACTACTACTACTACTACTACTACTATATTGTTGCAAAAGGGGTGAGGGGTCCTCCAGAAAATTTTGCAATTAAATGGTGCATTTTGACGCATCCTGAGCAGTCATAATTTTATGACCCCCCCCCCCCCGCCCCATATGAAGGTCATGGATTTTTGTAATCCCCCCTGTCAAGGGACCACAACATTCAAACCAGACGATTTCTCAGCCCAAACTTGTTGGCTTTTTAATGCAAACCTGCAACAAATATTATTTGGGACAAGCCTAGAAGATTATTTTGTTGATAAAATTAAGATACTTATGCATGAGTTCTGTAGTTTAACCCCTAACATTTATGACCGGGAGCAAGCGTTCAAGATTTGTGTCCGTCAATGATAGACTCAATTCACACTTGTTAATAGTTTGTCTGGCGCTATATTTGAGTTAAAACTCAGACAGCACAATGCCAGATGTGCTCAGGTACTTCATTATTTTTGTAAAATCACACATAGAACTTGATGGATCTTTAAACTGGGAAAGCTCCACATGAAATTTGTCCAGCACTTTTCCTCAATAATCATACCTGTGCATTATCGACAGGAATAGAGCTTTTACGGCAATATAAAAGCCCAAATCACCCGTGTAGTAAAATTCTCCACCACTACAGAAGTAAATTACAAGTACAAATTAGGGGAGTTCATAATTGTTTAGGTAGGCCTATGGATATTGTACGTATTTTCCATGGCAACTCAACCCCTGCAAATCAAATTTTTAATTTTATCCAAAAAAAAAAAAAAAAAAAAAAAAAAATACCTACCTACCTGGAAATTCACTTACAGAAAAAAAACCTCCCTACCTACTTACCTGGAATATTTTGAACCTAAAATGGAAAAAATAACTTTTTTAGGCCTAAGGGAGTAAAGCATTTCATCAGAAAATAAACCTGTTGCTGAGACTACCACCCAAAGACTTGGGATTTGCATCTACCATGGTGGTAGTCTCAGATTTCTTACATTAACTTTGTGAACTTGAAATGCAAGGAAGTTTAATTCACACATGATATTGACGAACACTTACCATACAGTCCAGTAACTGACTCAAATATCTCTTACATGGATTGCGAAGCAGGCCAAGCCTATATTAATCACTCTCAATGGCACAGATCGTGGCGTATACTTCCTACCTGCATGTTGGGTGGAGGAAACCGAAGGACTCGGAGAAAAACCACCTTGCACAGTCAGAGTAGTAGGAACTCTTTCCACATGCTTCCCCGGCCGTGAATCGAACCCGGGCCGCAGAGGTGGAAGGCGAGCGTGTTGCAGCTCGGCCAGAAGGTTTGGAGAAGTCACAGTCATTTACAAAAGTTCGAAAAATTAATTGTGAATGCTGTTTCCCCGGCTTAAATCTGTAGAGCTAGCAATAAAATATGGACAGAATGTTGCGTAAACGTTGTGAAAATATTCCAATGCTCCGGGAAAAAACGTGGGCCACAAAAGTATATCAATCGTTTCCAGCACTAGTTTGACGAATTCCAAAATAATCCCCCCAAACTGTTCAAACTGGCTGCATGGTTCTAGAACTTCGTGGGCTAGGAGGTTACAAGCCCAAAACCGAATCATTTGCAAAATGTTTCATTCAGTTATTTTGCTATAAGCTGTCCTATTGTTATTCCCGCCAAAAAATATTTCGAGCTGGTTAAAAAAATATTGACACAATGTTGTGTAAATGTTGCGAAAACATAATTTCATGGCCCTGAGCGATAACACGTGAAACTGAAGTGGTGACTGTAAAATGTCCTTTCAGTGTCACTCTAGTACTTGTCAAACATTCAGTTTCACAGGGTACACGTAAGGTCAGTCATCTATGGGCAAAAATGAATTATCTTACCTATATATGAGAATTCGACAATTCCCAGTCTGGGCAAATTTAAACGAAGTGAAGCGTATGTGACGGCTGCTATGCCCTGCTGCGTGCAGACGGCTCTCACAAATACAGCCGCCGTAGAGTTAGTCCATGTATTCAACTTGTACCTTCGTAAATTTATTATTTTCCACAGACTCCCTGACCATGCATCTTGCAGTCGATTTTAATATCCTGGCCTAACTCAGTGGATTTCATATAATTTTCTTTCAACTGATCAGCTTATTTTTGTTTGACGGATTCAAGTACGTGCCATTTTCCCCAAGCAAAGCTATGCCATGGTTTTCGTATTATTATTGAATGACATTATAAAAACGTTTTAAAAATATTCAACAAAAACCTGACTTTGCAGATTTCCATACCTTATACCCCTTCATTTAGAGGCCTGGTATATATCTTTGACAGTAATGATACAGAAATACGTTAACAGCTAAATTAAACAATGGGTCTGCAGATTTACGTTATTCTAACTTTGTAAACTTTTCGAGGAACTCAACGAATTGAAAGCGTAGGCCTATAATTATATGCCCAGAAATCAAGTGAGCGGACGAGGGTCCAGCAAAAACTTAAGGTTTCATTGCTAGAAATATGTTAGGTATTTCAAAAAATAGGTTCTGAAGATTCACGTTTGTCTTCGTAAAGTTTTCAAGGAAATCATCTTAATTGCAAAACATTGGCCTACAGAGGAAAAAGACGAGCAAAAAATTAAGCCTTCCATGGCTGAAAGATTTCTGTAGATCTGAGACCTACTCATAGGTACACCTTTAATTCATGCAGAAAAAAATTGTTCTTGATGCAAAATATTATTCAAGTTATTTAAATATTCATGTATAAAATTTTGTTTTCAAGCTGGAATATTTTTTCAACAACATTGTAATGCATATATAACACCACCAAAATGTTGTCTAAGTTTTCTCTTTGTGACATCAATGAGGGCCCCAAAGGGAGGTGGGTTGTGATCACGATTCACGGCAAAACAAATGTACTTTTACGGTTTAAACCAAATCATAAAAATTACAATCACGAGAATAAATACTTATAATTACAAATCACGGTATAATAATCTTCGATTTCACAGCTAACGAGAAAAAATATAGATGATAACGAATCACGCAAATACTTAAAATCACGAATCACGCTAAAATAATCTTCGATTTTACAGCTCACAAGAAATAAATATAGATGATAACGTATCACGCATATACCCCTTGGTGGCCCTCTTCAATAACCATCAGTATCTGATATATATACTAACTTACATATGTACATTCTGTGGCCTTCACATTTTGCAATCTGGAAATAACACATCAAGGATATTGGCTTGGAAGTTCATTTTGGAAATGTTTGAAAAATATTGTAAACACATTTATCATTTTGCATGAAAAAAATGTGCTTGTTGCATATAAATATATATATATATTTATATGCAGAAGATCGGAAAGGTCTTGGCTGCAATTGTCAAAGAGAACAAACCCATATTCCAAAATTGGGCGGACCATGGATAGGTATAACTTTTCATGGTTTTTTCTAGATAGTTTAATTTAAAGTCTTTGTAAGAGGGACAGACGTTTACTCGCTTTCGTGACTACGTTACTTATGTGGGGGTGCTACTTTAGGGCATGGGAAAGACTAATGCCTAAGTGGGTGTGGCTTGTGCCATCGGGAATTGCTGAGTCACCAAGGTGGAGAGTAGGATGGTTTTCTTTATCTCTTTTGCAAGAGAACAAAACCGACAGAGATTTGGTAGCGCTGAAAGTCATTTTCGGACGATCCTAAACGATGTGGGTTGGCCTTCAGGAACCACATCTTTGTGATATTCTCCTGGAAAAACTTCAAAGATTCCTTTTTAAACATAGATTAAAAGATATATTTTCATGACAACACATGAAAAGTATAGGATTATAAAAGTACTTCTCACAAGACCAGTGTCAATCAAAAAGAGTGAGAACGTAATTCACAATGGCCAGTTTACCGCTGCCAAACAGCCAGTAGCATTAGTCAGCCGCCAAGGTTGGCCACCGGGTGTCCCTTGGTTCACAATGAGAACATGGCTTATGCTTTATTAGTATACTTATTGTGGAATAATGAGCATGACCATCGTTGATTACCAAGATAGAACATCCACCTGGTACATTGTATCTTGTTTATATGAGTACAAGTTCAGTTTGTTTGATATACAACAGTATAATGTCATGTTTTATGTCTGAGAGTGTAAAAAATTTGTTAAAACAATCAGTATTGCTCTTAAGGGAGGCTAAGGGTATGCGTTGTTGCAATGCATAGTCTGTTATGACAGATGGGCTCTGTAGCTGGCACAAGATACATATGTATGTGTAAAGCTGAGTAAATTCTCTAAATGTCACCTGGTATTCATGAAAGAACCATCCGTGCTGAAAAGCCACTCATTGGCCACAAAAGACAGGTACAACTACAATATAATATACACACACTATCTACCATACAAGACCTGTCTCTCTTGTCCTGCTCCAACTCTTGTTGCTTTACCAATTATGAGAGATCATAGTTTGAGATACACTGGCCCCTGTTTTGAAAGACCACCCTTAGTGTTAGTCAAACTGTGGTCTCTTAAAGCAGGGGGGCTTTCATTAGAGGCACAATAACATGGAAAAAATAACACAGTATTCTAAGAGAGTGATATGCAGTCTCTGATTGGAGGGGTCTCTGAAGACAGGTACTACTGTGCAGCAAAGTGGTCTCTCAAGAGAGGGTGGTCTCTTAAGACCCACTCTTGAGATACCACTTTAACTAACTTCAATTACTTGTTTTACCATATTAATTTACCTGTTATGGGAGACCACCTGTTTTATGAAACCATTGAACTTTGCAATGAGAGTGATCTGTCGAGGCAAAGGCTAATATTGTATAACATTTGCTATAAGAGACCTCCCTTTCTTGAGAGACCACTTTGCTGTTCTTACCATGATCATTTACCTGTCATGAGAGACCACCTGTCTGAAAAGACCACTGTTACCTTGGTAATACGGGTGGTCGCTCTAGCAGGGATAAGTGTAGATTGATATTTGCATAAGAAACCTCCTACTCCGTCTGGACCCGAAGCCAATTCCTGTTATGTGTTAATGTACCTGTGATGTGAGACCATCTATAAATAAGACCATTTTAATTTGGTAATAAGAAAGGTCTCTCCGGGCAGGAACCACTGTATAGGTGACATCTCTAGTAAGAGACTTCTATCTCTTCAGGGACCACTTTGTGGGGTTCCAAACAATGTTTTTACCACGTGAATGGCCCCGTCATTATAAACTTATAAGACCACTGTAACTTGGTGATAAGGGAGATCTGTCTAGATATGAACTACATGTTCTGTACTGTTGTCGACACAAAAAATAGTGAAACAAAGGTAACCATTATGGATGACCAGGTGGCAGTTTCCTAGTTGAGGTGGTCTTTCGTAATCATAGAAAGCATTGTAAAGTATACTTGAATACATAGAATTTCACGACAGGTGGTCTTTCATTCGTGTGGTTTCTTAAGACAGGAACTCTGTATGGATTCTGGTACGTCAGATCACCCCTTCTATTCAGCACAGCTTGTTCTACATAGTATTTAATATGCACGCTAGTTAAAGTAGCAATGAAATTTATTGGAAGGGTGGTCTCAAAAGTTGAGCTGGTCTTTCATGACAATTGGTCTCTATGGCAGGTACCAGAAATTGTTAAAAAAACATTTGAGAGTGGTAAGTTGTCTCATGAGTTTTGACAAGGGTATGATTACAATACAGTAAGTTCTGCCAGAAGGGTGTACTCGATTACCACTAAATGTGGTCTTATAAGACAGGTGGCCTCTCATGACAGGTAGATTTTCATGTGAAGAATACGATTTGGTGATCTTCCATGTGGTCTTTCAAGAATAGTTGTATCTTATTACAGGGTCAAGAAAAGAATCACTTCAACCTTTTACTTGTATTATAATCAGCTAGGCATCTTATGCTATAACCTGCATCAAGTCAATATTCATCTCTGTTTTGTGGAATAAAATTCCATAATTTCCACATAGACATCACCTCCAAGAAAAGTGTGGGTTTTTTGGGGGGGGGGTCTAGTCTATTTTTTCGGGGGGGGGGGGGAAATGTATAACTAGGAGCTTTATGATCCCGAAACAACTTTTTGTACCTAATTAATGTGAGGGCTTAATTATTGTAAAGGCATGGACTGCTGTCACGTGATTCTCCTTGTAACAGTGCTGCCACCAGTGGGGACTGACGCTATTAGACCAAAATTGCATTTTTTCACAATTCACATAAAAAAGCTCTTGAGAATATACATTCTTGTCTAGAAACGGTATTTGGCATTTGTAGATATTTTTATATTTTGTAATTTTTTTCAATGGTGAGGTACACGAAGTGAAAATTTTGATACAGTGCCTCTTTATAAATAAAAAAAATCGTCCCTTTTGCTTTAAAAAAAAACAACAAGAAAACCGTTCTTAGATATTACATCAAAGTTTTATTCTACTAAATTTGAAGATTTTAAGTTAAATATTATGGTTTGTTGGCCCAGAAAACCTCTGAAGTGTACCCCTTTGTAATAAATCGCCTATCTCCTCGAATAACGAGAAAATGATGATTTTTTTCTTCACATAATGAAAATATAGATTAATATCTAAAAGAAAATGTATGAGGGGGGGGGGGCTAATGGTAATATTTTAGAAAGGAGAGTAGAATAAGATACCACGGCGCTATATATGCTGAGCTTTACAGACGGCCCCTTAATTATGAACAGAATAGTTTGCAAAAGCGGATCGATACACCAATACTTCTGTAATTGTCAGTAGGGGGGGCTTCTTTCTTATTGATTGAAAGTAGGACGTTCTCCTGTACACAAATAGAAAAAGAGCTACTTTGTTAAATACACTCCTAAACCAAGGGGTCAGTACATGTACTTCAGACCCGTGTTGTATATTTCATTTAAAAGACCGTCTAGTGTAGGGATTTTTTTTATCTTGTGATAGCCTTTTTTTTATCAGAAAACCTGAAGTTCAATTCATTAAATATCTCGATATTTCTCTTTGTTGTTTGGGAAATGGATCAAGAACATGGTTATCAATGACACTTACTTTATCAAATAGATTTTCGAAGGGATTACTCCAAAGAGAGAGGCCAATAGCATTACTTTGGTTGGACTTGGACATACTATTGAGTTGAAAACAAAGTTTCCAAAATGTACACAGGTTTTGGTCCTCTAAACTTCCCAATTGCTTCACTAAGTTGGCTTAAAAAGAATTTTTTATCTTGTTTTTTGTTTTAGTTTGTTAGCTTTTTGTAATCCCCAAATCTGAATAGTGTAGGTAAATGATAATTGAAGGGATGGGAGTGGAGTGAAATAGATTTTTTATTTGTTTCAAAATTCCTTACAATCTTTTCCATGCCATTTTTTTATTTACGACTGGCACCTTGTTAAGTGTGTTTAAAGCCAATAGGTGTTTATTTATAATGACCATTTTTGCAGCTTTTATTTACAGACTTCTAATATCTGTTGGTGAATACTTTTCAGTTTTTGCATGACATATAATTTGGTTAATTTTAATTTGCATCTATTTAGTCATGAGGGCATCTCTGTATTTCAAATCATCCCCAGATCTCCAAATGTACTTCAGATGTTTATAGCTGTACCTGTCACATTCCCTCTTATGAGCAAAAGGCTCCCGCCTATTTCGGGATCATGCAGATTCCACAAGTTTGTTTTTTTAAATGACAACACGAATGGAATTATTGCTGCCTATTTCCTTTCAATTTGTTTTTATGTACCTTTCGTAAGTCTTCATAGGTTGGTTTGAATTCAATTTATTCATAGAAAACAATTGTGGAGAAAGGTAACAAATGAACCCCTTGTGCAGGAAACAACGAAATAATACGGAAGACGTTACATCACAAAGCCTAGTAGCGGGCCTATGGGGTTTGATACCTACGGCTGGTTGGTTTAGTTCTAGATTTTATACAGTGACATATGTGGTGATATCGATGATCGATGTTGAAAAGGAACGTTTAAAATTACATTTGTGTTTATTGATTGTTAGGTTGCCTGTTTTAAGTTTTTTGTTTTTTGTTTTTTGTTTTTTGTTTTTTTTTTGTTTGTTGTTTTTTTTTGTTTTTGTTTTGTTTTTGTTTTTGTTTTTGTTTTGTGTTTTTTTTTTTGGGGGGGGGGTCTTGCCTATTTAGTACAATGGAAAATCGGTGACTTCTGCAAATGGTAGATCAAAAAAGGCTTTTGAACTGTTTCCAACATGTCTGCAAGCCTGTTAAACTGCTGAGGACATTTTCTCTTTAAAACTTCACCAGAAAATCTTTGGAGCAGTTGTGTACTTCGGATTTGTACTTTTTTTTCGATATACAACGGGCAGAACGAACAGACCTGTGCATAAATCATTACGATGTACAAAGTTACCAAAGCATGCAAGTTACCAGCAGAAACTGTCAGCAGAACTCACCCGGCTAACCTTCAGTTTTCCTCTGATAACATTTAATAAGACCTCATTTTTAAAAACCTTGATGATCACTGGTAGCGACCAACTACTTGGTCAGTTTCCATTCGTACATGTGGGAGTACAAAGCTCTATGTGAGGGTAGATTATCACTTCTGTATGCTTCACCCAGTGGAAAGATAATATAACATACAATGTTAGATGCCGCACACAACTATTTATCTAGGTAAAATATTAAGGGGTGACAGCAGTATGTGTAATGAAGTGCTTGCTTGGAATAATACTGAAGCAGCCTAAAGCTGTTTGAAATTCATATAAAAAAGTTGTGCAGAATTTGACTGTGCGAAGTTAACCCTGTTGCTTGCCGTAAAATGCTTGGACAATGGTCAGTTACCGCAAAGGGTAACGGTTGCGGTAATAGCATATTTCCTAATAAAAAGGTGTATTCACGATTTAAATCTGACCATCAGTGTGCTGTTGTGCACAACGACCGTACATTAACTCTAACCCAAATCAATTGTGTGCACAATAACTCCTTTAAATTTATCCGAAGTAGAAAACGCGCATGCACAGAATTTAAACTGAAATCGTGTTTGATGTGGTGCACAGCGACTAAAACATTACTGCTAACCGACACAATTAAGTCTATAATACATGAATCACCATTTCAATTTGTAAACACAGCGGCCTTGCAATTGTTCGCCTTCGTTGGAAGTTCCAGTTTATTACAAAGAAGCATTTCATTGGTTCAGCAAATATGAATGCCATGACCTTCACGGTTTGTTGGAGCACCAGGAGCTTGTTTCGTGACAATACACACCGAGCGGCGCGAGATGGCCCCAAGACTGTGTTTAGACCAGTTTCGTGACTACAAACACCTAGCGGGGGAGAGCGGGTGGGTTTAGCTCAGCTGACTTGTCAGTCAGCTGAGCTTATCTTTATGGTCCTCCGTCGGTCGTTCGAAGTTCTTTTCCAAAACCATTTGCCAGTTCCACTTCAAACTTGGTGGGGATGTGCCTTGGGTGGGTGTCTACCAAGTTTGCTCAAATGGTAATGGTCCAGTGATTTTTGGATTTTTAATGATATTTTTTGTTCTTTTTTGGGCAAAATCTTAAAAAATCTTCTTCTCCGAAACCGCTCACCAAATTGCTTTGATATCACACAGAAACACTCCTTGGGACTCCTAGTTCTTAATTTGTTCACCAGGTTGTGCTGCAATTTTTCTATTTAAACAAAGTTATTCACTGTGTGGGAATGCTGCGGATTCCTGATTTTTAACGATTTTTTTTTTCAATTCGGGTACTTATGGGTCAATGCAGCTTTCCCATTCATTACTATGGAAGTCAATGAGCATTCTTATACAGATTCACATTCTCGACTTCTCCAAAACCGTCATCCAGATTAACTTCAAACTCGGTGGCATGTACCTTGGGTGGGTTTCTACCAGGTTTGTACAAATGATCATGCTCCAGTGATTTTTGGATTTTAAATGAATTTGTTCTATTTTTGGACAAATCTTAAAAAATCTTCTCGGAAACCGCTTACCCAATTGCTTTGATATCAAACAGGAGGACACCTAGGGACTCCCTTGTTCTTAATTTGTTCACCAGGTGGCCCTGCAATTTTTTTTCTAATTTCTATAATTTTTTTTTTTTTACATTATAGCTTTTCTCGACTCCTTCGCCAGAACCGTCACTCAGATTAACCTTAAACGTGGTGGATATGTTCCATGTGGAAGGTCCGAGCAATGTGGTTCACTATGTGGGAATGCTGCGGATTCCTGATGTTTAACGATTTTTTTTCCAATTCGGCTACTTTTCGGTAAATGTACCTTTCTTGCTGATTACTTAGTAAGTCAATGGGTACTCCAATGCTAATTTGCATTTTCGACTTCTCCAAAAAAACCGTCATCCAGATTTACTTCAAACTTGGTGGGGATGTACCTTGGGTGGGTGTCTACCAGGTTTTTTTCCAATGGTCGTGTTCCAATGAATTTCGGAATTTTTTTTTTCAAAGATTTTAACACAACTTTTCATGGGAACGTTTAACACGGGAATTTCTTGTTATGGTTATAACTTTAAAAAAAAAAAAAAAAAAAAAAAATGGCCAGATCTACTTCAAACTTGGTGGGGATGTGTCTTGGATGGATCTCTATCAAGTTTGTCCAAATGGTCACGCTCTGTTGATTATTGGATTTTTTATGAATTTTTGTTCTTTTTTGGGGGCAAACCTTAAAAACTTTGTCTGAAACCGCTCACCCAATTGCTTTGATATCGTACATAGACACTCCAAAAGACACCTAGTTCCCAATTTGTTCACCAGGTGGCGCTGTCTTTTTTTTTCTATTTTTTAGTTCAGCAGATAAGTCAGCTGAGCTTTTAGGAGGGTAGGCCATCTGTCGTACATCCGTCCGTCGTCCGTCCTTCCGTCCACAATTCACATTTTCGACTTCTTCTAAAAAACCCGTCTGCCAGATCCGCTTCAAACCTGGTGGGGATGTGCCTTGAGTGGGTCTCTACCAAGTTTCTTCAAATGGTCACGGTCCAGTGATTTTTGGATTTTTTATGATTTTTTATTTTGTTCATTTTTGGGTGAAATCTTAAAAAAATCTTCTTCTCCGAAACCGCTCACCCAATTGCTTTGATATCATACAGGAACACTCCCTTGGACTCTTAGTTCTTAATTTGTTCACCAGGTGGCGCTGCAAATTGTAGGAGGGTCAAACAAAGTTCTTCAAAAGGTTGACTCAGTTCATTTTTTCATTCATTTTTTGAAAAAGTACAAAACAAAGAAAAATTTGTATGAGACCGGAATTTGGAGATTTCTTGTAATGGAAACAACTTAGATAATTTTCGCCATGTTTATGTCACACTTTGTAGAAATGTACCTTTGATAGGTCTCTACATATTTTATTCAAATGGTCGCACTGCATTGATTTTTGCATAAATTTTTGGGTAAATTTTTAAAAATAAGCAGATGCATGTCAGCTGAGCACAGGATCATCATGATCCTCCTGATTATGAATTTTTTGTATGGTTTTGCTATTTTTCACTTGTTCTTAGAATCGTCACTCAGATTAAGCTGAAATCTGATGGATATGTTCTTGTGGAAGAGTCAAACAAAGTTGTCTACTAGGTGGCACTGCTTTGGATTCCTGATTTTTAAGGATTTTCAATTCGGGTACTTATCGGTCAATGCAGCTTTTCTATTGATTACTGTGTAAGTCAATGGGCATTTTAATGCTAATTTACGGGACAACTGACACGAAATTTACTGTTTACTTGATAACTTGAGATCTGTTTTGAGTTAGTTCTGTGATGCAGCACATGTTAATGTTTCTGTATGAAGGTCATGCTTAGACAGTACATGAATGACCTTGACCTCGTTTCTGGGGTCACAGTGCAACATACATGAATTTTACTCTTCATTATAACTTGAGAACTACTTGAACCTTGATGTTGCACATGTAAGTGTTCTTCTATAGAGGTCAGACTTAGTCAGAAAATGGGTGACCTTGATCCTTTCCCAAATTTCATAGAGGTGCAAGTGTGATTAATGTCAAGATCAGCTGAGCATGGGCTGTTCACACGTGCACAGCCCTCTTGTTGTTGTTGTTTTTTTTTTCTAGCGCTGCTTCAGAGTTTTCACGGAAAAGAGCGAGAAAAGGTGCATATGGCGAAATAGAGCGAAACGAAACGACAAACGTCAAAGGATTTGGAACCATTTATTCTCACCCATTGTAGGAAACAAGAAGAATGTAGTTTTGCACTTCGCTAATGTCTACATTTACCAAAAGCATATTCCTGCTTGATTATTGTTAAAAACGTACTGTAAACTGAATGTTATTTATGATGCAATTTATATCCCGATCTTTATCGTAGTATACTGCCCCACCACTTTTATGCCCATGTACCTGGTTGAATGTTTGTCAAACACTGGAGTCGCCTATCCATAAATTCGCTCATACCTAAGCGTGTTAGCACTTCTGACATATACGACGCTTTATATTTCACCAGTGACACACATTTATCAGTCAGGTCACCTAAGGACGAATTTTGATGAATTGCATGGCAGAACGAGAAAACAGAAAAGTAAACGAGCAATTTTAGTCTTGTGTATATTTGCAATATGCATAAACATGTAGAACTACTGACAGTATAGTGGAAGAGAGGGTGTCTTTGAAACAGAAATTAGTGAATTCGAATCTAGAGTCGTCCTTTTCTTCCATTATAGGGCCTTTATTTATATTTTCAATGTCAATGTAATATATATATATATATATATAAATATATATATATATATATATATATATATATATATATATATATATATATATATATATATTATGGAATGCCGTTTCTTGTTTTATTCCGTATTTGATCAGGTGATTAAATATTTGATCAGAAGAACAAATAAATTTATTCTTGTGAACAAATGTTTGATCAGATGAATAAATATTTTATCAGAAGACTAAATACTTAATCACATGATCAAATTGATTTGGTGTATTTGTTCATGTGATCAAAGACAGTATATTTGATCTTCTGATCAAATTGATTTGATGAGAAGAACAAACTTATTTAATCAGAAGATCAAATAGATTTGTTCCGAGGAACAAATAAAATTAATTTGATTACATGAACAAATACATTTGTTCACATGACTAAATCCATCTGTTCTACTGCTCAAATAGAATAAAGTATATCCCTATTTATTCACCTGAACAAATATATTTGTTCCCGTGATCAAATCGATTTGATCTCCTTATCAAATCGGTTTGATCTCGTGAATAAATACAAGTTTCTCCACTACCAGATAATAATTACTCCTTCTTGTATGCCGCGCAGCACTTCCGTTAGTCTGTGTTGCCAAGGGACACGCAAGAGGTACAATCTCGAACTTTGTCATTTTCTTTTATAGCAACAACAAGTAGGGGCTGGAAGACGGATCGAGTTACATCACAGGGTTAGGTTGTCATCATCCACTGTTCCAGAATCCCATTTGACAATGCTTGATTGTTTTAGGTTTCAATTACTAGTTGAAAACATTTGGAGAAAAAAATTCAGATTTCTAGCTGCAGACACGTTATAATTCTTTGTGAAGAAAGAAAGAAAGAAAGTGAGGAGGGAGGGAGGGAGGAAGGAAGGGAGTGAGAGAGAAAGGAAAAAATTGCTTACATCTTTCCAAAAGCAGTCCCTACCACTGAACGTTAGAAAGAAAAAAAGTGAATGAAAAAGGCTCATATCCATGACCATGAAAGGCATGGCAAAAAGCAATGCCTAACCAGGGAAAGAAAGAGTGAGAGAGAAAAAAATCCTCACATCCACCCCGAAAGCAATGGCGAAAGATCATGCAGCCACTGTCCAAATTTACATTGAATCCCGCCAAAACACGATCATATTTAAATGATGAATAATAATGATGCTTTGTGCACGGCCGGCTTTACCCGCTTTAATCTTTAAACAAAGCCATAGAATGTCCGCGTTGTAAATGTCCGCGAAGTCCGTGTTGAAGATATCGCGGACATTTCGTACCTTTTGCGTGTTTTACTATTTGTTGCCGGGATCAAAATACTGGCGGAAGTGATTTGTTCCGAAGTATAAATATTTTATCAGGGGAACAAATCAGACAGGGAGCGTCAACTTTATTAAGTTGGGGAGGGGGGGGGGCATTTGATGATGTGATCAAATCCATTTGATCAGAAGAACAATTTGATTTATTCAGATGATCAAATAACATCTATTTATTCTTCTGGCCAAATCGATTTAATCATCTGAACAAATATATTTGTTCATGTGATTAAATCGATTTGATCAAAAGAACAAATCTGTTTTAATCAGAAGATCAAATCAATTTATTCACAGGAGCAAATAGACTGTATTTAATCACGTGAACAAATGCATTTGTTCACCTCATGAAATCGATTTGTTCAAATGATCAAATATTTAATCACCTGATCAAATACTGAATAAAACAAGAAACGGCGTTCCATAATATCTATCTATCTATCTATCTATCTATCTATCTATAAATACATTTTATGGACAGCTGATTTTAGCTGCAGCCCATATTTCAACATCAATTTCAACATCACGAGAGGGTTTCATATAGGTGTTGCCTGCTCCCCAATCGTTTTTCTTTCACGAAATAAAATAAGTTTAAACCTACATCAAGAAACTTAACGTGTAAACATAATTTTGCATACATAAATTTTGGGGACCCACAAGTCTAACTTGGGTTTTTTAATCCTTCGTCACAGTTTAACTTAGTTTATTTATCTGTTATTGCTTACTAATTATACAAAATTGAGCGTGTCATGGCAGATCTATAAATTCGTTTTATTTGTTTATTAATTAATTAATTAATTAGTTTATTAATTTATTTATTTATATGTTTGTTCATCCGTCCGTCCGTTCATTTATTTGTTTGTTTTGAATGACGGCTCCCCAATTTTTGATTTATCACAATAAAAAGTGCTGTTATCGACTGGTACTCACTTTTTTTAGCGAATGACAGGCCTTCTATTTTTATCCCGTGTTGCAGCTTTATATTAAACAAAATTGAACTTCATTTTGCATTCAATTACTTCGTGAAAAGTGATGCTTGGGAGCCGAATTACCAGAAGTTTCGCTTATTTCTCAATCCCTTTTCTTGCACTTTCAAACAAAAGCATGTTTAAAATAATGTTAAGTGTCGAATGAAACTCATCCCTTGCATAATGACATGGTTTCCTATTATCATTATCATTATTATTGCACCGAGGCAGGCAAGATACTTACCCAGTCTTGAATTCAACACACAAAGACTCTTAAGAGCCAGGTATGGTTAATATGTGTATCACAAAACTTGCAAAGCTGACTTGCTAGGAATGTAGCGGCTTGTACAGCGTGTCTGGCAGCGTTAGCTAACACGTGAATTGGACCCAACAGGTCGTAATACTTGCTACAATTTCAGGATGAGATGCCCAAAGTATTCGATTTGAAGATACCATCGACCCACAAGAACTATGTAGCTTTAGGTTTGACCATGGAAAATTTTTCCACATAAAAACTACTGAAGATACTGAAAAATATAAATATTTTTGTAATCATTAAATTAAGTGTGTGTGTGTGTGTGTGTGTGTGTGTGTGTGTGTGTGTGTTTAGAATCTATCAAAATAAATTGATATTGCTGTAGTGATTAATATGCCAACATCAACACGTATGCAAGATTTGATTTTTAATCGATAAGTAAATTATTTTGAAAAATAAAAATCTTAAAAATTTCTGGTATTAGTAGTTATCATGAAGAAACAAAATCTGGTTCAACTCAAAGGTACCTAATTTTTGGGAACAATTGTTAGGGTCAATTGCAATATTTGAAGCACTTCATAACTGAACTTTCAGTGAGAATTTGGACCTGTAGGATCCGATTTAGGCGTTAACAAGCGTCAGACACTCTATACATATCATGATATTTAAAGATTATAGATCGTTTACACCACATGGGGCAATATAACCTCTCCAGTCACTAAAATGCAAAGCTGCTTTTTTCATAATGAAAAAAGTATTGCAGCCCTATATTTCACAAATTTCCCACTTTTTCATTCCTCTTATGTCTGACGTGTATATAATGTTTATGTTTATCTAAGTACTTCAATACGCTTTATCCATTTGGGGGGCTTATTAAAAATATAAATGTGGGACACGGTCATATCAAGTTGATCGTAAAATGAGTTAAAGCGTACTCTGTATAATAGTTCATATTCCAATAAGACTGATAACGTTTCAATATAAGCTCAAAGCTACAGGTATAAACACGTTATGGCACATGTATACATGTTTTTATTTCTAAAATTAACGATCTTGTTAAATTCAAAAACTTTTAACCCGTCCATACAGGAGAGCATCTGAGTTTCTACTATGGGTCACAGCTTCTCTCTTTCTTTCTTTCTTTCTTTCTTTCTTTCTTTCTTTCTTTCTTTCTTTCTTTCTTTCTTTCTTTCTTTCTTTCTTTCTTTCTATTACATCGTTGAGCTGCTCCATAAGACTTGTATTATTATGTCTCCCGGTGGAAGCCGGGGGACATATTGTTTTAGTTCCCGTTTCTTCCGCTTGTTGTTGTTGTTGTTGTTGTTGTTGTTGTTGTTCAGGTTCTTCAACACTTGGTTTCCGTGCGATAATTCTTGGAGGGCTTGACAGAATTTGATTAAACTTGGTAGAATTATGTATCTAGGCAAGACCTAGGTTGGGATTGTATTTGGATGACCTTGAGCGAATTCTCAAGGTCACAGGATCACTTATGTGAAATTGGTTTCCGTGCGATAAGTCTTGAAGGACTTGACAGAATTTGATGAAACTTGGAAGGATTATGTATCTAGGCAAGACCTAGGTGGGGATTGTATTTGGCTGACCTTGAGCGAATTCTCAAGGTCACAGGGTCACTTATGTGAATTTGGTTTCCGTTCGATAAGTCATAAAGAACAGGATGGAATTTGATGAAACTTGGCAGGATTATGTATCTTGGCAAGACCTAGGTTGGGATTGTATTTGGATGACCTTGAGCGAATTCTCAAGGTCACAGGGTCACTTATGTGACGTTGGTTTCCGTTAGATAAGTCATGAAGAACAGGATGGAATTTGATGAAACTTGGTAGGATTATCACAGGGTCACTTATGTGAAATAGGTTTCCGTTCGATAAGTCACCAAGAACAAGATGGAATTTGATGAAACTTGGTAGAATTATGTATCTAGGCAGGACCTAGGTTGGGATTGTACTTGGATGACCTTGAGCGAATTCTCAAGGTCACAGGGTCACTTATGTGAAATTGGTTTCCGTTCGATAAGTCCTGAAGAACTTGATGGAATTTGATGAAACTTGGCAGGATTATGTATCTAGGCAAGTCCTAGGTTGGGATTGTATTTGGCTGACCTTGAGCGACTTCGCAAGGTCACAGGGTCACTTATGTGAAATTGGTTTCCGTTGGATAAGTCATGAAGAACAGGATGGAATTTGATGAAACTTGGTAGGATTATGTATCAAGGTAAGACCAAGGTTGGGATTGTATTTGGGTGACTTTGATCTAATTTTCAAGGTCACAGGGTCAATTATGTAAAATTAGTTTCTCTGCAATAAGTCTTGAAGAACTTGATGAAAATTGCTAGAGTAATGTATCTAGGTGAGAGCTAAAATAGGATTGTAATTTTCAAGCAAACTTGGTCATTTGTATTTTGTTATCACCTGTAGCTTATTCAAACACATAAGTGTTCTACCGGGAGACATTTGATTTTTTCTTGGAAAATCAGTCTGTTCTAGTTAAAGTATATCATATAATGATGAAGTGAGACACATGGATTGGAACCCGTCGCCATGTTAATGTAAGCTATCCACTCTAACCATTGTGCCACACAGGTTCTTGACACTTTCGGTTAGTTGGCAGACAATTGGAAGTGGTGCTATAATCAACGCTGTACCATAGAGCTAAGAAGATCAGCGAATTACTATGAAAATTAAGTTAATATTGATAACAACATACACATCGTTTTTCAACACTTTAAGTTTGTTATGATTTAAAGAGAATATGCGATGCAAGTCTGATAATAATATTTATACTACTACTACTAATGCTAATGATGATGATGATAATAATAATAATAAAAATAATGATGAATACATGATAATAATCATAATAATTTATTGCACACCCATTGTTTGGTAAAATAAAATACAGCAAATAGATCTAAAAAATATAATTACGTTGACCGTCATTTTGTTGAAGGTACTTTCTCTATAGTATAATAGATTTCTTGTGTGATGGTAGTAAATAAATAAATAAATAAATAAATAAATAAATAAATAAATAAATAAATAAATAAATAAATAAATAAATAAATGATTGTTATAATAAATAATATATATGAATTAATTAATCAAGAAAATATATAAATATATAAAGGAAGGAAGCCGAAAAAAGTAAAAAATCCTTGTGCATTCTAAGGCATGCTGATTTGAACGCGCTACCCATACTACTAACGTACACCGTCCTAGCCATTATGCCACATAGCTGTCTAGCTCTCTAACAATATATTAGAGTGAGCATTTGTAACGCATATGAATCCCCTTTGAAAATACAGCAGCCAAAAAGAATTTCTTTTTTTAATTTTTTTTTTCACCTATTGATTTAATCATCAGTGGCAATGCTATATCTTTATAGGTCTATAATCACCGAATGGTTACAGCATTTTTCCCGTTGTTCTAAAAAAATGACAATAGCAAATTACATGTCGCCTTCGGGAAATTTTGAAGCAGCCCTAATTGGTAATGATCCAGATTGCACCACTCATCGTTTTGGCGGCTTTACATGTCACTCCTGTGGAGGATATTATTCAGTACAATTATTTTATATATCTTATTTTATTTTTTATTTATTTATTTCATTAATTTTTTTTTTGATGCATCTTTGAGAAAATCATAATAGGAAAGTTTAATTTGGGAATTTGTAATGGTTACTAGTTAAATAATTTTGGTAAGATTTGAGTCAAACTTGGTAAGGATGTACCTTTGATTATTTTCTACCTGTTTGTGTGTAAGTGGCCATGCTCGAGTGATTTTATGACCTTGAACTCATTCTCAAGGTCACAGGATACCTGGCCTGAAATTTACTGTTCATTTGATAATTTCAGATCTATTTTTTGAGCTGTGCCCTTAATGTTTCACATTTTAACATTTCTCTATGAAGGTCATGCTTAGACAGCACGAGGGACCTTGACCTTATTTCTTGGGGGTCACAGTGTGAAAAATACATGAATTTTACACTTTTCTATACGTTGAGAACCATTTGAACATGGACCTCGCACATATCAGTGTTCTTTTATAAAGGTCCGACGTACTAAGTACATGGATGACCTTGATTCTATTCCAAGTTCACAGAGACATAAGTGTGATGAATCTCTAGGTCAGCTGACCATCGGCTGTTCACACAGCCCTTTTTTGTGCTGTAACGTTTCTTTCGTACATGTATGTTGAGCTTCAAGATGCTTGGCTTGCGTGACGTTATGTTCAAATTACTGGCACATGCAAGATTTCGGGTATACATTGGGCATCCGAGCTCAAAAAAGTATTTCAATTGCATATATTTTCGTTTCAGTTTTAAACAGTTAAATGGCTTCATGGATACCCCAGGTCTTTATCCACATACTTACAACCAACACAAACACTACAATCAACACAAAGACTTATGCCACTTGACAGGAGGCACATCATTTTCAGACCAAAAACTACAAAATTGAATTATTTCAGTTTTACTTTCATATTGCTCAACTAAGTTGTCTATGAACAGAATCTGAAAAATTCGTTACTTTGCGATGGAAATGCCAATTGTACGTAACACATCTAATTGAAATGATTTCATTGAATACTGCTATGTATGTTTCAAGCATTATCTGCTTCAAAGGAAAGTCAGGGATTGGGAAATTTCGAGTGTAAGGGGTTTGCAAATTAGTGCTCGAACATTTCTAGCTTCTTGCCAGGCTTGATTTTTTTCTCATGTTGTTTGTC
This sequence comes from Hermodice carunculata, assembly GCA_964020975.1. Classification (NCBI taxonomy): domain Eukaryota; kingdom Metazoa; phylum Annelida; class Polychaeta; order Eunicida; family Amphinomidae; genus Hermodice; species Hermodice carunculata. The sequence goes on along the minus strand of OZ026625.1, from coordinate 5,016,502 downwards.
TTTTTTTTTATATTACAGGCATGCAACAACAAACACAATACGCCCCACAAGTGCAACCATCAATGCAGCCACAACATGTGGTTTATGTTCAGACTGTGCCTGCCGCGGGGCCAAGCATCAGACCCAATTTTGCCGCCAAAGCTGCAATGGCACTTTCAGCCATTCAACTCGCAATCGGGATCTTATGTCTTCTACTCAACAGCATAGCCATTGGTGTTTATGGCTATGGCAATAGCTATGGCTATGGCATGTATACTGTGAACCCGGTTGGAGCTGGAATATGGTGTGGAATATTGGTAAGTGAGCCAATGCCAAATGCGGCTGTGTATAATCACTATGCTCGTGCTTCCCACAAAAAATTCCCCCCCTCCAAAGAACTTACGAATTATATCCCATATCCCCAACCTAAATCCCAATCTGTGTATTTGTTTGAAAAAAACATTTAGGTCACTCAAATAATTGTTACTATCCTAATCCAGCTGTGTAACATTGGGGGTGGGTGGGGTTCGAATGAAAACAGCGCCTTTCCCGCGGTACATACCCAGTACAATGCTACATGGGAATAGTCCCCCACCCACCCACTCCCAGGTCTCTGCACACCGAGCCCCAGTCTCATCTCTATCCCACGTCCCTCATAGATTCCATGAAATAGTGTTCATTCATACTGTGCTACTGTGTTTGTCTTGTGCTGGGTCATGCTATAGTGATACCTCGTGGTGGAGGTTGTACTTTAGGGTCCCGTTGTACAGTAACACAGCCCCTAACAGCACAAGATTAAACAATTACGATTCGCAAGTTTTGCATGTAAGTGATTCATATGATTGAAATATCTTATACGTCCACTTTAAGAAGCTGGATTCTGCATGAAAAAATAGGATGTAAGACAGAAAGATTAGCAACTGCGCCGTGTCATCCGATGAGGCTTTGAAGCGTCTTTTCTCCAGGCGGATTGAACGAAAGACAAAGCTGGAGAAATTCATTACAGGGAAATGCTGGACAGAATTCCCCCGGCCAAATGATTTTAATTTTCCTAAATTCACAAGCACAACAGCATACATGTTTTCCTTTTAGTCCTTCATTGTTTGCTGTAAAATGAAGAAAACTGAGGACACAGAAATCAGGGTAAAAATGAAAGTGTCAAAATTTGAAGCTCATTTGTAACCAAACTAACCAATATCAATAATAGTAGTAAAATATGGACCCGTATGTTTTACGTAAATTGCGAAACAGACCAAGCCTGTATATATCACTCTCCGCGGTGGCAAGCGTGTACTTTCCTACCTAATTGTCAGGTGGGTGAAACCGAAGGACTGAACAACAGCAACAATCGCTGAATCCTGTTTTTCCCTGAAAAACATGCTGACTTCTAAATAAATATTATATTTTATGTCCAGTGGATTGTGAGTTACTCATTAAAAAACGATGCATATATGATTCCAGCATGCTACAAGCAATGCATGCTTATTTTTATGGAGCTGTGGATTTTTTTTTCTGGAGCATCTCCGGCCCTCATCCCATCTCTGACGTAGCTATGCTCTACCCAAAGTAAAATGGGAAAGGATTTGTCATCTATGAAGTAGAATAGACCACGTTTTCAACTGTGTAACTGTTTTTCTGAACGTAAGCCCGCTACTGCTAAATAAGATTCCCACCCTTTAGAAAACAACAAACTTGATATAGATTTGTTGAAGCTGCTTTGGACGAACTTTCCTGTTATGCGATCGCTTAGTTGCCTCCGCCAATATGCAGGAGTGTCAGCTTAACACATTAGTGCCGTCACCGTGCTCATGCGTACAGTCAGGCCCACATGCGTGTTTCTGGGTCAATCTAGTCTTAGGGGCTCTTACCAGGTACTCGGTTTGGCATCAGGAGTGCCCATGTGACCATTCACAAGCATGTGGGCCCGACTGATTGTATGGCATGCCAATTAATTAACATACTAGTAGGGTAATGTCTCAAGCCTGAGGACATTAATGTTGTGTGGGCAAAAGGATGTACTGCAACCACTGAAGTATTTGTTTAGTTTAACACTGAAATGAGATAGATATACAGGAAGTCACTGAATATCATATTTCATTTGCCCCTAAATTGAAATGAAACACATTTTTGCTGCATCTCAGAAATTATTATTTGTTAATTCTGTGAATAGGAAATGATGTTAACGTGTTGAAGTTCAGAAGACAGATACATGCATATTATTATATCTTAGTATAGGTAGGACTCAGTGATAGAATTTTGTATTTTATTTATCAATGACTCACACAGCTAGGGATCACTATTCACTCAGTGTCATATCTTTTTTATTTATAGGTGTCTGTCATCCTTGATTGGGCTATCATTTTAAGTTTACTTGAACTCTTTTACAGTGAAACCTCTCTTGTAAGACCACCCCTAGGGATGACCAAATTGTGGTGTCTGAAGACAGATGGTCTCTCATAGGAGGTAAAAATAACAAGAAAAGTACTGAGCAAAGTATGTTGAAAATGTGGTCTTTCAAGAAAGGTGGTGTCTCAAGGCAGGGAACCAGTGTATTTGTGTGGAAGTGGGGTATAGCTTGGTTTTATTGAGTTATAGTGTAATCAAGGGAAGCTTAGACACCTACAGATGATGTACAGACATGCAAGGATGTTTTTAAGATCAGGTGATCATATCACCTGAGCTGATACCATAGTCTCAAAATCTGTCGTCCGTCCGTTGTCCATCCGTCGTCCGTCGTAAACTATTTACATTTTCGACTTCTTCTCCAAAACTGCACGCTAGATCTGCTTCAAACTTTTTGGAAATGTGCCTTGGGTGGGTCTTTACCAAGTTTGTTCAAATGATCATGCTCCAGTGATTTTTGGAATTTTTATGAATTTTTTTGCTCTTTTTGGGGGCAAATCTTAAAAAATCTTCTTCGAAACAGCCCACCCAATTACTTTGATATCCCACAGGGACACACCTGGGGACTCGTAGTTCATAATTTGTTCACCAGGTGGCGCTGCGATTTTTTCTATTTTTCTATAATATTTTTGTGTGTTTTTTCTTTTTTTCTTTTTGACTTCTCTCCAAGAACCGTCACTCAGAATAAGCTGAAACTTGGTGGGTATGTTCCTTGTAGAAGGGTCAAACACAGTTGGTTCACTGCTGTGGATTCCTGATTTTTAGCGATTTTTTTCAATTCAGGTGTTTGTCGGTCAATGCAGCTTTCATACTGATTACTATGCAAGTCAATGCACATTCTAATGCTAATTCATATTTTTGACTTCTTCTCCAAAACAGTCATCCAGATTGACTTCAAACTTGGTGGGGATATACCTTGGATGGGTCTCTACCAAGTTTGTTCAAATGGTCACGCCCCAGTGATTTTTGGATTTTTGATTTTTTTTGTTTTTTTGTGGGCAAATCTCAAAATATGTTCTCCGAAACCGCTCACCCAGTTGCTTTGATATCTCACAGGGACACTCCCCGGGACTCTTAGTTCAGAATTTGTTCACCAGGTGGTGCTGCAATTTTTTTCCAATTTTTATGATTTTTTGGTGTGTTTTTGCTATTTTCGACTTCTCCCCCAGAACCGTCACTCAGATTAAGCTGAAACTTGGTGGGTATGTTCCTTATAGAAGGGTCAAACACAGTTGGTGGCACTGCTGTGGATTCCTGATTTTTAGCGAGTTTTTCAATTCAGGTGTTTGTCGGTCAATGCAGCTTTCCTACGGATTACTATGCAAGTCAATGCACATTCTAATGCTAATTCATATTTTTGACTTCTTTTCCAAAACAGTCATCCAGATTGGCTTTAAACTTGGTGGGGATATACCTTGGATGGGTCTCTACCAAGTTTGTTCAAATGGTCACGCCCCAGTGATTTTTTAATTTTGATTTTTTTTTTTGTATTTTGGGGGGCAAATCTTTAAATATATTTTCCGAAACCGCTCACCCAGTTGCTTTGATATCTCACAGGGACACTCCCGGGGACTCTTAGTTCAGAATTTGTTCACCAGGTGGTGCTGCAATTTTTTTTCCAATTTTTATGATTTTTTGGTGTGTTTTTGCTATTTTCTACTTCTTTTCCAGAACTGTCACTCGGATTAAGCTGAAACTTGGTGGATATGTTCCTTGTAGAAGGGTCAAACAAAGTTGTTCAAAAGGTTGATTTGGTTCATATTTTCGTTCATCTTTATAAAAACTACAAAATAAAAAAAATTAACTTAAACATGGATATTTCTTGTAATGGAACAACTTAGATAATTTTCGCCATACTTATGTCACACTTTGTGGAATTGTACCTTTGATAGCTCTCTACATATATCATTCAAATGGTCACACTGCATTGATTTTTGCATAAAAGTGTTTTTTTTTTAAATTAGCAGATGCTTGTCAGCTGAGCACTAGATAATCATGATCCTGTTGTTGTTTTTTTTGGGGGGGGGGCAAATCTTACAAAAAAATCTTCTCTAAAACTGCTCATCCAATTGCTTTGACATCACACAGGGACAATGTTAGAGACTCTGCGTTCTTAATTTGTTCCCCAGGTAGCGCTGAGTTTTCATTTTGTTTTTTTGTTTTTTTTGTTTTTGTTTTTTTGGATTGTGTTCGAAATAATTGCAAAGGGACAATTCTCAGAGCTTGACTTCTTCAACAGATGGGAGGTTTTTTTCTTTATTTTTCCCGTTTTTTGCGCATATTTTTAGGTATTTCCTACTGCTTGTCCAGAACTTTTACTCAAATTGGTACTGAAACTTGCAGGGAATATAGCTTGTGAGAGGGTTAAACAAACTTGTTCAATGGTGGTTATGCTACTCTAGTTTCCTGCTTTGTAGCGACTCTTTTTTTAATTCGGGTATCTGTCTGTTAATATTTGCATTCCCATTAATCATAATACAAGTGACTGGGAATTCACATCTTTGACTTTTCTGAAACCATCAACCAGATTCACTTGGAACTTTTTGGGAAGTACTTTGGGCGAATCTCTACTAAGTTTTTTTTCCGTTTTTTTTTTTTGTTTGTTTGTTTGTTGATTTTTTAAAAATAATCTTTTGGTTCATTAATGGGCAAAAGTGTCTCCCAACCGCCGAACCAGTTACTTTGGAATTGGATAGGGACACTTCTGGGGACTCACAGACTTTAATTTGTTCAACAGGTGGCCATACATTTTTTATTTCAATTTGTTATTTTTGTCCTTTTTTCTGGTTTCGACATCTTTATCAAAACTGTCACTCAGATTGTACTGAAACTTTATGGCAGTATAGCGTATGGAATGGTTAGGGAAATCTGTTCTTTCGGTGATGATACCCTCAATTTGTGATTTATAATAAAGTGTCAATTAGGGTAAGTGTCTTTTAATGCATGTTTTCCTACCTATATGCTGTGCAGGTCAATGGTGGTTGCAATGGAAATTCATATTTTCGTCTCTAAAAACGGTGAACCAGATTCACCTCAGACTTGGTGGGTATGTACTTACGGTGGTCTCTACCGAGTTTGGCCGAATGGTCACGCTCCAACAATTTCAATATTTTTATACCAATTTTCTTGTTTTTTGTTCAATAAAGCTTCTACAAATTTTCTCCGACATTGCTCAGTCAACTTCTTTTGGATTGGGACCACTATACCTTGATAACTTCAATAGGTGGCGCTGCAATTAGTTTTAGCTTCTTGAAGACGTTTTTCCTTTCTTATATTTTTCTCCTAAATCTTAATTTGAATCCTGTCTGAAATTATTTGTAATGTATCTGTTGCTGCCATTTTCTGATTTTTAACAAATTATCAATATGGGGTTGGGGGATATGTACATGTTGTCAGCAGTGATGATGGTTTTCAACAAAGGTGACCTTGATATCGTTCTGAAGTTTACAAGTCAACTTCAGTCTTTCAATTTGACGTCTGCTGAGCACAGGACTGTCACATTCCATATAATTGAATATGTAATAAGCCAAAACATTGCATTGTGTATGGCCTGAAGTGACATCGATATAATTTACTCAGGTAACTTATAGAATTCAAATATGGCATGAGAGAAACGACCCCGTAGCAAACGCTGTTGGGAGCAATGTTGGATACACTTTTGGGAAGGTTATCCAATGTTAATCAAATGTTAGTCACGTGACGAATGTAATCCAAATTCTTTGCCTAGGGATTGTGTATTTTAACTGGTCAGCACGTTACCTGATGTCATGAGTATTTAACCAACAAATTTGTGCATTCAACTATTTTTCTTTATCTGCACACTTCATCAACTATTTCATGAGTGTGTCTTTGTGACCAGTGCCAGTTGAAAAGATGTCACCCTAGCATATAATAGTTGATATAAACCCCAGCAGGTGGATATTAAGACAATGTAGTAGCAAGGGTTCCGCACCGACTGTTCACCTTTCAGTCCCAATGTAACATGATTATATTCAAGAACAATGTGCAAAATGAGCATGGCTCAATCTGTTTAGCTGCCACGATTTTATAGAAATAATTATGTGGTTGTATGGAAAGTGAAATGATGACCCAAACATTCCAGTCTACATATAGTATGGGAGCCAGGGATCCATTTTAGGATGGATGTGACCACCTCTGGGGAATGGATGAATTTTGTACCAAATTAAGATTACGTTCAAGGCTTTTAGTTTCTGTCAATGACACTCTTTTTAATGTGTAGCTTCAAATCTGCCCTGCTTGTCAAAGTATGAATGTCAAATATTCAATAGAACGGGCAGAATTTTTCTTTACTATATAATATAAAACATGAGAATTAAAAAAAATTATGGCCGTTTCATGGGAACCCCTAGCACTAACCTTACCCCCATTTAATAATTCTTCTTCATTTTTGCAACTTTTAGAGTTTTCCTTTGACAAAATATTGCTGTAGAGTGATAGTGACTGTAAAACGTAAAGATTTTTCACATTAATGATGTTGAAAACATATGTTGCTTATAGTAGGGAAGATTCTCATACTTTAATTCCTGTTTTAAGCTGTCTACAACTTTCTTTGAAAGGTGTGTTTCATACAGAACACAAGATATGAACATTTTGTATTTACAATGGATGAAAATATATTCCTGAGATATTGTCGAATTTATTTTTCTAATCAGTTTTAGTTCAATCTAATAATGTTTATTTAATGATATTTTTACAAATGTCATCTCTATTAAAAGTGAAATGTAAAATTGTGTACACAATTTCACCCTTTAAGTGATAAAAATTTACCCCTACCCCTTATTTTATCACTCCAGGCATTGATTTCTCATGTTCTTTAGTTTACAAAAATCATACTACAGACTGTTATAGTTTATAGAAAAGAAGAAGTAAAGTTTTCCAAACTCTAATCACATCGTACAAACAATACAGATTTACTTTTTTTTTCAAATAGGGGCCTTGTCCTAGCAGGTTTTGCCCTACGCACCAAATAACCATGTTTTATGAGGTGTCTGATAGAAACAGCTTAAAAATTGACAAAATACATATTTTCGGCATTCCAACATGTTTTAGGACATTTATAGCGTGGTGCATTCTTTTCGACAGGTATCTTTGATAAAAATAGTGCTCTGCTTGTAGTAGTTACATATATTTCAATTATTAACAATCACAAATGAATACATATTCTGGATGTTGCAGGGGTAAACATTTACCCTTACCCCTTCTTATGCATCCCCCGTAAGAGGGGATGCAAGTAATGTTTAGTCTCTGCCGCTAGTGCACATCTTATTTTCCTTATATTTCTGTCCTCTCTTGACCTATTGCCTCCGAATTTTGTACAGATAGTCTATGGGTCTGGGGAATTTTTACATACAATATATAACCTGGAGGTCAAAGGTCAAGGTCAATTCCTTGTTGCATTTTTTTGCAAACTCAGCAATTTTCACATGTTGGCTTATAAATGTACCTTCTTGAGGGTGCATCATAGGCCCAAGGTTACTCTTAAATGTGAATAGGAAAGTACCTATGGACTTTAAATTTGCGTGGTTTGTTTTTAACCTGAGTGACTTGAAAGGTCAAACTGCATATATTCCTGTTGATTACTATGCAAGTCAATGGGGATTGCAATGCTAATTCACATTTTCCACTACTCCCAAACACTTGGCCAGATTCACTTCAAACATGGTGGGGATGTATGTCAGGCAGATATCCACCATGTTCGAATGGTCGTGCTCCAATGACTTTGGGATTTTTATTTTCATTTTATTTATTTATTTTATTTATTTATTTATTTATTTTTTTTGTGAATTTTTGCATTCCTATTGATTACCATGTAAGCCAATGGGGTCTGCAATGGTAGTTCCCATTATGATTTCTTCAAAACCGTAAGCCAGATTTACTTGAAATTTTTGGTGCAGATGCTCCAAAGGTTTTGGGAATTTTTTTCATGCAATTGTGATGCCCTTTTTTAAGTCAGAGGACAAGGTAGCAAAGCCTTGCAAAATAAAAGTGTTTTCCTGCCACATCTTCAAATAGATATGACTGAAATCCATCAAACTTTGTCATCATTTACCCAGGGTATGCTTTCCTTACAATTGCTGAGAGGTGACCTTGAGGTCAAAGGTCAAGATCAAACATTCTACAGCAAAATGGTGGCCCTCTTAGAAAGGTTGCCTCTGGTGAGAGGTGCCTGATGGGGGGATGCATGGTTTTCGGACAAAAAAACTCGCTTGTAGTTTACCCAGTAGTTACACATTGCTACCTCTCTATTACCATTATCTAGACGTCCATGTCGTGGCTACGATGCCCCAGCACAATTGAGTTTGGGCCCAATTGTTTTGAAAGCCTGGTGGTCCCCATCACCACTGGGTTCCTATGGAGGCAGGGGGGATAAGGTTCTGGTGCACTTCCACTTCTCTTCTTCCTTCCTCCGCGGGCACAATTTCGGCTTGATCTAAGAGTTGGGAGCTCCCTCAGCTTTATGTCCAGAGAAACAGTTTTAGTGGCATGCACATTACCTCTACTGAGGAATTTGCTTTCTAAGCTCTCCTGGTCTCTTCCAAGATAGGGACAGCTAAAATTTGACCTGTGAATTCTTGAAGAATTGTAGAAGTAGGGCTGGTCTTGACTAGAAACCTAGCTTTTCAAAGATGGCGTTTGGTGGGTAAATCACAGACAGAGGGAGGACAGTGGCATACAGGCAATCACTGTGTGGCAGCATGCTGTGAGTGTGGAGCCATCAAGTCTGACTCTGCTAAATCTTCCCCCCCTGCCATGCAACTAGGGAAGCGGAAGCAGAAGCGAAGCCATGCTGCTTGCAGGCAGGCTCAGGTGGTTGCTGCCTCTTCACTCATAATCCCTTGGGGAATAGGGAGAGGAGGCAGCATAGTTGCAAGTGCTGGGCCACAAAGGAGCCATTTGTGAGGGTCCTGACAGATTCGTCAGTCAGCAGGCCCAGGCTACATGCTACCAGCCAGCGCCCAGGCTGACGTTGCTCAGCTCAGAACAGACCTGTAGCATGCATGGTGCAGGTAAAACCCACTTTCGCCAAAATGGGTACTACTCCGGCACTGATTCAGGGCTTTGAGCAGGTCAAAGCTCTCATGCGGGGCCTAATGGGTAACCAAGCTGTGTTTGCTGAACCGGAGGAGGGGAGAGGGGCCATTGTGATGTGCTTGTGCTGCCAAAAATTGTACTTGCATGCCATAGGTCACCGATCCCATTCTCACCATTTGTCCCTGAGTTTTATGACCAGCTGACCACCAGGATTCACAGTACCTTGGTTCTAATGGAGCTGCTGATGTCTGGCTATCTTAGGCAAGGGCAAGTTCTCCCCTGGCAGGACGTCTAAGTGAAATATTTATTCTGCCCCAGAGCAGATTTACTCCTCCGAGTCACTTCTAGTGGATTTAGATGGGTAGGATTATGATGAGAAGGTGCCGAAGGCTGTTTCCGCATCCTTGGATGCCTTTAGGAGATTAGGGGAGGATGCTGGAGGCTCTGTCCTCACTGTGTGTTATACCAGTGTGTCACTGTTGGCTGTGAGGTCTTTCTTGGATGACCTCCAGCATTTGGCGCAGATCTCAGAGGGGGTCTGGACTGGCTTGGTCAGTCAGCCTCACTCAGCAATTTAACTGTGGTGGGTGGTCAACCATCAGATCAGGAAGAACTGCACTCTGGAGGCAAACATGTGTTGTTTTGCAGTGACACTCTTCTCTAGGGTCCGAAGTTTCCTGACCTATATCTTCCCCTGAGCTGGGGACATGAACCCTCCTCTCTAACATGCTGTTTGGAAGAGACATGGCCCATGTTCTTTGACGAGTGGGGACCTTCAGGCCTGATCTGGAAAATGGACCAAGACAAAGGCTTTGACCGACTGTGTTCAGTCACATTCCTCACTAGCTGCTGCTGCCCCGAAGCATGCCACCCAAAATGCACCCACTTATCCCCCCTGCCCAAGCCACACCTCAGGCATTGCAAGGGCCTAAGAAGAGCGAGATATGATTTGGGAAGGGCAAGAATGCTGGTAAAGGCAAGAAGTCAGGGAAAACGCAGGACTTCTTACTCTTGCCTTCCGTAGCGCACCATCTCAGGGTTCCCCACCACCACCACTACAGATGTTTCCAAGTGCCCAGTTGCCTTTCTACCTTTTGCTTATTGTTGTAGTCTATCAGAGATGATTCGTTCATCATAAATACCCTTAGACAATGCTATTTCTGCCTTTCAGTGAAGACAAGCCTCTGCTATCCTGTGAACCAAAGTGGTTCACACCCCACAGAAAGAAGGCTGAATTATCATCGGGGGGGGGGGGGGGGGTAAATCTACAGAGCTGAAACACCCAGTAGGGCAGAGGTTGGCATCTGGTTACAGACCATTTATTGCTGATCAAATGTTTAGAGATTCTGCGGAGAAGACACTGTCACTGGCGGTGGCCCTGTGACCCCAGGAGTAGATTATATCTTTGGTGTGGATTACATATTTGGACCACAAGGAGGAGTTCTTCCATGTCTCTATAGCAAAGACATCCTGGAAATTTCTGTGGTTTGCATTCTCAGGCCAAGTTTTCCAGTTCAGGGCACTTCTGTTTGGTGTTGCCGTGGCACCTCTGGAATTCGCTCCGTTCACACAGGTAGTAGTCACATACCGTCACCAGAGGCCAGTGCTCATTCATTTGTACCCAGACGACTGGCAGGCCAACTTTGAAGAAGAGAAGTCAGGCGGTAAGGACAGAGTGGTGGCTCCACTCACGGGTCACTCAAGCCATGTTGGCTTAAGTGGGGTACTCCACACATGGATCTGTTCGTGACAAGATCAAACACCTTACTTGTGATCCGCCCTGGATCCCCAGGCCATAGCAGTGTATGCTGTAGCCATGCACTGAAGCAACCTTTAGTCTTATGCCTTTCCTCCTCCACAGATCCTCCCAAGAGTCTAGCTGCAGGTTTGGTCTGATGACTGCAATGTGATGTTAGTGGTCCCCTGGTGGCCAAGGATGGATTGGTCCCTCAACCTTCTGGAATTAAGCCTTAACCCACCACTACGTCCACCAGCATGGCCCAAACTTATGGATGAGTGTGTTTCACAGGAATGCTCAAGTGCTCAACCTCCATGCTTGGCAGTGGTTGCTTCTTAGCACATCCACAACAGAGGTTTCTCAGAATCTGTTGCAGATGGAAAGGCCAGAGGGGGATTTGCAGACTTTGGAGCAGTTTTCTCAGCTGGATGGAGGGGTTTTCAGACTAGTGCACTGGTTGGAGAATAGATCTGTGGTCTCCACATATCGCTGACATCACAGACTTTCTACCATACCAGTGGGAGGTCCTTGGTAAGAGCTTGAGAATTTGGGGTGCAAGTCTGCTATCTCCTCAATTCTGGTGAATGTTCTAGACATTCGTATCAGGAGTGATCCTTATCTGTAGGTGTTCATAGTCTCTTTCTGCACAGGTAAATGGGTTGAAAGGCAGGTCCTATCCCAGAGTGGACCTCCTGCTGGTCTTAATCTTACCCGACCATTTACTTTAAATTGTGAGTATACTTACCTCTTGACCACCACAGAAGCCGACCTGACCTCCCCACGTCTGTTCCACAGTTATTGTCCACTGACCAATCACCAGGAAGGAAAAATAAGGGTGTATGCACACTGAAAGTCCCCTCACACCCCCCTCCCCACTGCCTGCTTCCACAGAACAGACTATTGACCAGGACTGCTAGATGTTTAGAACAATTGAGTCGTAATGCAATTGTGTCTAGCTTTGTTGCCAAGACATGGAGGTCTAGGCATGGGTCATCGAGAGGTAAGCAACTCAATGATACGAAAAGTACTGAAAATTTTACTTATTTCTTCATTTGATTACAATTTTCAATGTTTACATTTTGAAAGTGTGTTTCCAATCAAAAACATACACTCGAAGTTTTCTTCTGTATCCTCACATCACTAGTCAATTATTTAATGATGAGGCTCCTTTTTTTAAATCCTAGGAAATGAAGGATAAGTTCAGATACAGCTTTGCTTACAACTTATATTTGGTCAAAAGTGCAAAATAATAAAACTGTAAATATTAATAGGATTTCAAAATATTGTGGAACTTAAAAGATGTTCTTTTATTTTTGAACTCGTATGATCACCACTAATATGGATAATTTGTTGATTTTACATAGGTCTTCATAATCTGTAGAATAGTGTAACTTGAGACAATATAGAGTTCCTGAGGTATAATTGTTACCACCAACCCCTCATACTTTTGCTATTTTATTTAAGAAAAATGATTCAATATTAATTTAAAGTGCCAAAATAAATGCACGAAATTAGTGTATGATTTTCAAAATTGTGAGGTTTTACAACAATAGTCCATTGTATACTTAATTCTGTGAGAATACAGCACCATATATTATGCATTGGCAAAAATCCTGTTAAAAGTTGATGAAAACATAAAAAATGTGACTGTTGAAAATTAGGGGGTAGGGGTACGAAAGTGCTCTTTAACTGTATACTGCACAATCATAGTCAATGTTGCAATACATTTCACATAAAACATAATAATTGTGTATTTAGAGCAGTTCAGCACACTCAGAGCTAGATGGGTTGTTGAACCCTTGTTGATAAGAGCAGAAAATGTGAAATACCTGGTGAAAACTAAAATTTTGGAATACTTCATTCTGAAGCAAAAAACCCTCCCAAGCTAGGTTTATTATGATGAGATAGGTTTAATGAATTGTATTTATGCGTTATAATCATGACCTATGCAATTTCATTTCATTGCAAAAAAATATTTTGCAATGGAGGACATTGCTGAGCTCAAAAAGTGATAAAAATCCTGGAAATGGCATAAAAGGAGAACATAAAGGGTGGGGGTATTTTGTTGGCCCAAAGGTACCCAAATTGAGATCAATACCCTATAAATTTCCTTCAGAATGACTTTCTATGTTCCACTTAAAAACTTCAATCACTAAAACATTTCAAAAACATGACCAAGATATTATTTATTCGTCTTATGCAAAATAGCATATTGTAGACCACTAAAACAAATATGAAATTATTGGAAATGCTATTTTGGCCAAACCTTACAATGAAGCCAGAATAACACCAAGCTACACTTTTTAAATGTTAGAACTACCTAATAACAAATCCTCTGACTGTGATCTTCCAAATGATGTAACTTTCATTCATTTTCCCGATGTGGCCACGATACTCAATTTTAGGGCCTTTCTGGGGACCTGGCTTCCGTACTAATAAATGGTATACGCGGTTTCAGTAACTTGAAAGTCATCCTGCCTGTAGGATAAGTAGAGAATCTTGCATGGATGATAGTGAGTTACCTTTTTTCTCTCACGAGGGATAGCTGTTGTGGTTTCAGTCATTCGTGATTTGCCCCCACCAACTGCAATCACAATGTCCAGACATGCAAGATTTTATTTATTCCATGTTTAATTGGACATTCATGGCGAAAATATGCCATGGACCTACTTTCAACGCCGGCCTGGTGTACCATGTTTGTTTAAGTTTGTCGTACTTTTTCCATGTCACTGGTGACGTATAATCAAACGTCCCTTGCGCACATTTGATTTTGTCTATGATGTTAATGCACTACGTCACGGATGCTGGCGCGTCATAATTTAGTTGTAGCAATGTTGGTGATGTGATCTGTAAGTAGTTTTACCTTTACATGTAGTTCTTCCATGGTAGAGAATTTTTGAAATGCTGGATTTAATATGTAATGTCTCAGAAGTGTGTTTATCCATGTTCTATTACTGGCGTAACAGATGCAATTTTGAATATTTCAATTTGTATTTTTTTCTACCTCTGAGGACTCCATAATGCAGATAATGTTTGTCTTTATCTTTAAAAAATGATAGAGAATCACTAGACAAAATGCAATTTTAACTTTAAAAATTGGTAGCAGCTGGACAAAGATATTTGCATTGATGTTATCCATACCCCTTAATTAAAGTTAACAACAGTCACGAAAGATGGGTATGCATGTTACTTGTAATTTTTTTTCTGATAACAGAGTTTGCAACTACACCCTGTCTGAAACAAAGCACATGTAGGGTTTTTTCTACCATTCCATGAAGTCATACCTTTTCTGTATGTGATGTAGAACTAAATCAGTTTTGTCGTAGCCTTGGTCCTGTACTCTGACTACTGTTGAATCTCTCTGTCGAAAATAATAATTCACCCCCAAACATAGAATAAACATCGTACTTTGAACTTATTTTGTAAAATAGCTTTTGACATTTGTTTCAGTTTATTATTACTGGTGCCCTGGGATTTGGAGCAGCAAAATCCAAGACAAGCTGCCTGGTGAGTATGCTTTGAGGTGATCTGAGACTGGACACCATGTTGGCACCTATGCAGAGCAGGTCCCTACAAAGAAAGACATTTTTCATTTAAGATCTTAACTTTCCCGATCACAATAATTGCTACAGGCAAACTATATTGCAGCAACGTTGAGTCACCGCTAACGCGAGCCCAATGTTGTGTCAATGGCGTGAACGTTGATCAACCTCTGATCTAGTACTATGTGCCTTGGGAGGATAAATTGCATACGAACAGTGGGAAGCCACGAAACCGTTACAGCGTCACGATAATTTATGTGTCCTCACTGATTTTGACTACCGAAGCAATGACGGCTGTGCAAATCTTAGTCTTCAGCACTGTGAGAATGCAAGACTTGGCATATTTTAGCTCTACTGACTTGTCAATCATCAAAATTATAAAATTCGTTTGTGTCCGTCGTCTGGGCAATCTTTCCATTAGACCATGACTTTTTCTCTGAAACTATTGTTAGGAATGTTTTGATTATGGATGTTTCCCAAGTGGTTTGATACAAGTTTGCAAAAGTAATATTTGTGGAATAAATTTACATTGCTGTAATATTTTTTAAATGTATTTCTAATGACAATTTCTATTAAAAAACTACTGGGCGGATTGCTTTGATATTGTATACTGGATCACGTGGGTTGTTTTCCAGCAAAATTGTTTTGTCAAGGCATTAAGTGCAACATTAGAATGTCCTCACATCTGGAAAGTCTGTTTTCATGTATGATTGAAAACTCATATATACTGCTCTCTCTGTCTCTGTCTCTATCTCTCTCTCTCTCTATCTATCTATCTATCTATTTACGTCTCTATCTATCTTCCCCCACCCACCGGAAACTCTTGTCCAGAGTTAAATCAAGGGCTGCAATGGGTATATAAATTCAACGTTTTGTATGATTATACCTCTACGCGTGCATTTCGTTTTTTGTATGCACAGGAGTCATATTGTTCAAAATAATACAGACGAAAGACATTCGGACTTTTACAAAGCCCTCAGGGAATCATGTGTTGGGCATGCCGTTATGATGCCCGAAAGAATTATGTCTGCCTGCCAACACATACTGCAGCAGCCAACTTCATGGTATCAAATTGTCGTCTGGCCATGCCTTACTGTCAACAACTGTCCACAACTGAATTGATGGTGAAATTTAAAAGTGTACTGCAATTCCGTACAACTTCTTGCTTAGTGGACCTCTTTGCCTGCCTGCACTCG
The DNA here is from genome assembly GCA_964020975.1 of Hermodice carunculata. Classification (NCBI taxonomy): domain Eukaryota; kingdom Metazoa; phylum Annelida; class Polychaeta; order Eunicida; family Amphinomidae; genus Hermodice; species Hermodice carunculata. The sequence continues at coordinate 5,000,591 of OZ026625.1, read as the reverse complement.
ACATTGTTTTGATTTGAACTGTTTTACTTATTACCTCTGCTGACTTGTCAGTGCCAGAGCTTATGCTGCCTGTTTGCATCTGTCTTTCTGTCTGCTAACTTTAACATTTTCGGCTACTAAAAAACCTTTGCGTGGAATGCTTTGATTTTAAGCATGGATGTTTCCCGGGTCGGCCTCTACAAAGTTTGCGAAGGACTTGAGGATCCAATATATTCTTGTTTTTCATGATTTTTCATATATTTTTTTTTTATAAAAGGTAAAAGTTCAATTTTTTCAAGGAACACTTTTTCAATTACTTTGATATTGCATATAGGGTCTCTAGAGGTCACTTAGTTCTCATTTTGGTAGCAGGTGGTGCTACAATTTCCCTGTTTTTGTATGAATATATGTGTGTTAAGACAATTTCCTCCAACATCTGCTCCAGAGAACCTACAAGGAACCCTGTGAAATTTTGTCACAGTATTGTCTAGCGCCAGTACATACAGATTATGAAAATGATGAGGATACATTTATTTTTGGTGAAGCTGTGGCATGTCAAAGTTTGAAAATTTGAAACTGAACTGATATAGTCCACTGTGAGCAGATTGGGACCTGCAGTTCCATGCTATGTGATACCGTGGCTCATTGCCATACGGGATTAATGAATTCTTATCTTGTTCTATGTGATACCCCTGCTTACATCCGACCTGCAATGTAGGGAGCTAATAATAGGAAACACGTTTATTGAATTAAGAAAAGAAAAAGGGAAGAATTATCAAGCTGCAATGAAAATGCTTTCCGCATTCCCCAAAAAGTAGGATCATTTGCAGTGCAGAAATTTAAATGTCTAGAACATTATTACAAAAATGCTTTGGCAAGGCGGTCACAATGTGATATAGTGTCTGGGGATGATATTATTCGAGTCAGTACGCTTCGTTTCCTGTACGAAATGAAACAGCCAGTAGTTAAGCTTGTCGTCCGATATGTCGGTGTTATCTAAATCAACCGGAAAGTATTTACTGTTTCTTGCTTGCTTTCAGCCATTTCTCCAAGGAGCCCATTCCCGATAAACACTGATCACCCATTTCTTTTGGGCTCTTGCACTTTCTGGAACTGCATCATGAATTTTCTGTTTTAGCTTTGTTTCGGAAATTGGCGAGATGAACCTGTTGCTTTTGTTTGGCTCTTTACCTTGGAGCAAATTAGAAGGGCCTTGCAATGAATGATGCTCACCTGCCGCGCTCTGGTCATTTGTGGTTTTTACCCCAATGTAGGTCTTGCGTGCAGATATCTATCATATTGTCCGGAATTTTATCGTGCGGAGTTTATGTGTAATTCTCAAAAAGAGCTTCAGACTGCATATCAGTTTTCTCAAAGTGCTGAATGACAGTACAAAAAACATTATCGACACACACTTTGTGGTGTGCTCTATACGTCTGTGTCACGCGACAAGGTGTGGTTTCAATGCTAGTCAGAGGGAGTGAAATGTGTGAAAAAAGGGTCACATGGTCCAGCTCGCTCAATTGCCAGTTGTGGAGGTCTGAGTTAACTCCGGTTTATCAGAACCTGAGGTTAATCAGCTGTTGACTGAAAGGTTGGCTTGTGCACATACACTTGAAACTTAACTTCGAGTTGTTTTTATGGTTTCTTTTTAGCCTTGCCCCTAGCCAAGGTTAACTCTTCAGTTGTCAGTTTGTGACCTTCCTATTTGAGTGCAAAAACGTCTCTATATAGGGGTTTTGCTCCAAATACTGGCAAGTGAAGGCTTAAATGTATCCTTATTTATTGTTTGTAGCTTATATATAGGGCCACGTTGGCCGTAAAACACATCAGTGGGTGATTTTCACAGGATCTGTGGGAAGAATCATGGGTGCCCTGGGTCACCTTCGTTTTCTTGACCTGCTAAAAGCGTTACAAGAAAAAGTACACACCTTCAAGATAGAAGAAACAAGGGCTCTGTCGGGTATTGCTTTTTAATACCTGGGTACCCGCCAGATGCATATTAAAATAACCGGGTACCCACGGGTATTACCCCCACATTGGATTGCATAATGTATCGAGACATTTATATGCTTGAGCATATTAGTCGCAGTTGAACCGCAATATTTGAGCTCTTTTTACATATCTTGCAATTGACTTGATGTCCGTCCTTCGTAAGTAATCTCAAACCTGGGACTGGGGGCCTTGGTCCGTTGGGCTTCCATCAGTCATGATGTACGATCAATAATATTCTACGAACGAAATGGGAGAGCCTCACTTTGGAATTTTAAGGTAGCGGCATCGTTGTGGCGTAGGGGCCGAACTTTCCCGTATCGCAAAATGGGTTTTTATCATTTCCTGAAAGCACAATACTTGAAGCATATTGTCACCAAAAATCAGGTTAAAAAATTAAATATTTATATGAGAAAATTGCGTTTAAACTTTTGGAAGTTTAGCTGTCTAGTACACGTGCTGGTTTCTGTTTGTTTGGATATGGAAATTTGCGACGGTGTTTTCGCAGCAATCCGCGATCGTCCGCATACCTGGCAACGGGAAGGGGCACACGACCGTCGCCCAGAACAATGGTGGCACGCTGAAGTGGATGTGACGTTATGTAAACAGGCTGTTCAACGATGTAAAACTGGATGACTTTCATGTTTTTCGGGGGCTCCTATTTGTGATATGAACTTCGGAATGCGTGATTTCTCCAAATGGAACATAAACGATGCTGACTTCGGAGTCCTTTGATCTTGGTTTGCGATCGAATACCGATACGCAACACCCGAAACCATTACCGTATTCAGCGAAATTTAACAATTATACTGGTGTCCTTCATTATGCTGAATTTCATCATGGGTTTCCTATTTATTGTCGCATTTCATTTGAACATGAAACATTGTGAGTTCGGTGGTTCGCTGGTTCAACTTTGGTGGTGCCAATGTGGCATTCATATGTGTTCTAGCGGACTAACTTACAATCAGTCTCCGTTCATGTTCACACAGTGACAGTACAGTCAAGAGCACAGAAGGTGTAAAATCCAAAAAGCAAATTCAGAAAAATGCCTAAAGTGAAAAAAGAAACTAAAGCCCAGCTACGTAAACGTCAAGCAGCCGAGTTAGTTGCAGTGGGAGAGACGGCACTTACAGACGAGATTAAGCAACTGGGGTAAGTATATGTTAGTTTGTTAATTTATTTGTTTGTTCTTTGCGTAGCATTGATATGACCATGTCCATTGATCGTCGATATTATGACAGAGAATGAAAAGTAATATTTCTGTAGGCCTTGTTCTATCATATTACCGTAAATGTTTCCGTTCTGGTAATTGCCAATTGAAACTAATACATCAACCATGTCAACGTACGTATGTAAGTTTATATACAGAAGATTTTTATTTCATCACAGTCTACTTTCAGTTGACAGCTATTGTTTGGCTCTCGCAAATAATTAATATGGACATTTTCAAAAGGTTGTGGATCATGCCGACTTTCTCTCCCAGTTTTTCCATGGATGCACATGGGAGCAAATATACAACATTACAATATTCAACAAGTAGCTGGAGCTAGACAATGCTGTAGGACCTATTTCTGATTTTCAGTATTTGCATGTATCAGCACAGATAGGAGTAAATCTTGGAGTTTGAGTAGTAACTTTCAAATGTTCCCTACCAAATAAATACAAGGAGTTTCCTTCCAACTAAATACAAGGAAAATGATATTCCGAAAACTGCATAAAACCCCATCACATTCGGGTAAAATATGTCCGGCAGTTTACTTATCATTTTGAACACGTACACACACACACCCTTCGTATCGGGAGAGTACCATAAGTCCCCTGACGAAGGGATTTTTTTTTTACAACACATGTGTGACTAAGTGTTATACAGTCAGATTGGCCCGTATTGTTACCTTGACTGATACTTTTATTAATTTTCTTTGGTAGATATGACGGCCATGGATTTGTGACGAGTTTGAAACTTGGCGTTACAGCTCTCCAGCTGAAGAGAAACATGGCGCAGAGGAAGATGAGATTTATTCACTACTGTTCATGGGCTAGGAGTTTGAGAGTAAGTCCCAGATAACAACACTTGAATTATTTTCTGATTATCTGGAGCAGTTGTCCCAAGTATATAATTTTCTGCAGCATTTATAAAACTTTCGATCTTTTCACCAAGTTGATAGTTCAGAATGTTACCCAAATTTGTCTTGTAGCAGGGAGATTCTAGAACATGTCTCTGCTTGTCGTAATATTCTTATGGGTTGTTCAAAAATGTAATGCAGTAATTCAATAATGCAACTTAGCATTTTTACATTCAATAAACAAAATGGGGGGGGGGGAGGGGGGCAGTTTAACTTACTAGTCATGTTGTGGTGTTTTGTTTTTGCAGGAAAGGAAGTTGGTCCCGAAGGCTGTCAGTTCACCCACCCGGCCCAGATCCTGGCATTTCTGCGTGCTATGCTGCCTTTACAGGTCAAGGGGGAGATCCGCGAGTCGGCGTACAGGATTGAGACGGCCGAGTTCTGCAGGGCTGTTTGTACCAAGTTTGATTAGAATACAGTGAACTTTTCTCATGACAAAGCGATAAGAACATGGACAAAAAAAGTTTTCATGTCAAGTTGGATTAGAATACAATGGACTTTTCTTACGACAAAGTGATAAGAACATGTACATATAGTTTTCATGTAAATAAAATTTGTAAATATAAATATGGATGTAGTTTATGCTGTATTTTTTTTCAAATTGTGCAACAAGGTCCTTATTTTCCCAGGCCATATTATTTCAACTGTAGCATTACAAGACCAACTGAAGCTTTTGAAAATATAGATTTGACTGGACTACGGCTGATGCATTGCCTGACACAGACGAAGTTCTGTGTATGCCACATACACTAATTGTGTGTAGTAGATAAAAACCAGAGCTTGGTCTGCCATATGGAAATCTATATACCCCTCCCCTTATTTGCATGAAATAACTTCTCTGGAATAATGTTGATTGTTCATTACAGGTCTGTCACATATCTAGAAATGAATCTTGCCAGTCATTTCTAATTCACAATCTAGTGCTACTGTTTCTGAAAATGTAGTCGTTACATATACATATATATATGTATATATATATATATATATATATATATATATATGTAATACATCCTAGTTGGGAAATGATTCATTGGCTAAAGAATCAAGAAAACAATCAATGTTACAAACAACAACAAAAATTTTATTCAACATAAGCTGGCGGTGGTGGATGGACTGGGCGTACATCCTCGGGTGGCAAAGGGCCATACAACACAGCCTCCTCCGTGTATTGATCCACGTCCCGGAGCTGGACCGCATCGCTCAAAAGTTTTCTACCTGTTGCACAATTTGCCTGTAAACTGATTGCGTCTGTGTCTGTAGTCTGTTCGTCTCTCCCCTTTGCCAGTAGTTGCTTTACACTCCCTTTCATCCGCTTCTTCGTCCGTTGATACCTGGGCATTTTTCAGTTTTCGTCTCCTCCACTTCCAATCGTAAAAATTCTCCAAGTTAACTGTAGGTTGTACTCGCTCAAAGCTTTCCAAAACACTGCAGGCCGAAGTACCAAACCATCGCCGTAATAAAGGCATTTTTGTCTTTGATCGGAGGTGACGAGAAGTGGGTGATCTAATCCTGCCAGATGAGTACACTTTACCGAACAAACTGTCAGACCGCTCCCTGCTCCACTAGGCAGTCGCCATTTTTAAACAACCTGTGGCTTGGGTCAAGGTCAGGTGACTCCGCTAATCCGCTTACCATACCCTTTCGTGTCGGGCAGCGCGCGTGAAACCAGGCACGCAAAGCTGACTGCATGGTGGCTTTTGAAGGATTTGACTTCAAAAAGTCCTTTTTTAAGCCACCAATAGGCCGATTCTTTCAATTTCAAAGCCAGATATGAGAGCCTCTACATGTTTATAGTTTGTGCTAGAAACTTTGGGCCGCGGGAGTGAGTATTCTTCATGTAAGAGCCAATCAATGCTTCAAGATTGACAATCATGCCTTTCATCGCCATTTTCTCAAAAGCAAGTTTTTCATAAATCGATTAATTTTTCTGCAGGAGTTTCTTGAAAACGGATCAAGATATCTTCACAAAATAAACGGCTCTGACAAGATAAGATTCTGCTCTAGGAAACGTATTTTTTTATACCTTTCCAACCCTTCCTTCAGTGACTTTTGTGGCCCCAAAAGAAAGAAACCGTACAGTCTTACGGACCAAACTTAAAAATTGCATATTTTTTCCCTATCATGTTTTTGGTCAAAAACAAAATACGTTTCCTGCGTATTGGTCTATAGTTTAATTTTTTATTGTTGTCAGTCAGAATAAAATAATATTTTAGCAAAAATCCTTGCAAAATGTGTGATTTCATACCCATTCACAAAACGGCACCAAACAGCATCAAAATTAATTTCATGACATTCAAATATGATTCCTGATAATGCTAACATCTGTGAGATATCGAAAATATTTAGTTTTGCTGGTAACATAAGAAAAATAGGCAAGTTGCATGAGGTCAAAGTCGCGAGTCTGTGTTACGCGCTCGTAACGGTGCCGCCACCTTAAACATTCCAGCGTGTCGTGAAGCATTTCATGTGAAGGGCCATTAATCATTTATTTATCTATTTATTTATTTATTTATTTAGTAATGTAAAAATCCGATATTGATATATGTACTTACTCAGTTATTCATTATATATAAATATATATATATATACATACATACATACATACATACATACATACATACATACACACACACACACGCATACATACATACATACATACATACATACATACATACATACATACATACATACATACATACATACATACATACATTTAAAATATATAATACCCATCGATTCCACGGGGTATACTTGTCGATTTTGGTTGACACGTTTTCCCCATAGTTCGTTCAAAGGCTCTTGCATTTGAACCAAATATATGATAGCTTTTGAGGCAGTAAAATAAACTGTATGGGGTATTAAGTTATAAAATTAGGCACTTGGATAATTTGATGTGGAACAAGTTTCATATGATCAAATTTAGTGCAAAAATATAAAATGATTGTGTGTTTTCGTTTACTGCAGATCATCAGCTTCATGGTAATGTGCATCATCTCTGCTGTATTCACAGTTCCCATCTTCACAGTATCCGGAATCGAAGTATCCATATCATCCTCATATTACTATAATTATGACCGCCATATGTATATTAAAGGTGTGAGTACAAATTTTTGCTATAGCGAGAGAAGAAATGTAGTGTTTTTAGTTGATATGCTCACTCATTCTGTGTGGTACTAAAGATCACAAGCATTAGAAAATTGTACCATTGGTTTATTTAAATCTTTGAAAGTAATGATTATAAACGTGATCCCCTTCGGAAATCGGTGTCGAAAAAGAGCTCAACATTTATAACAAAGCAGCTAGGTTATTTTAAATTTAAAACATTTTCTATGATAAGACCAAGAGAGTCTAAAATATATGTCGGGTGGCAGGATAACGTGGGAAATAATATCTGTTAACTGACACTTCGCTGTTGGCTTTCTGTGGGCTATTTGTATAATACTTAATGTAGTGCCCCTCCCCCCTTAAAACAAAACAAACAAAAAAGACAAAAAAGATCAAATTTAACAAATAAAGCAGATGACCAGTCTACTGGACGTGCCTGCTATCGTCCAATTTTGCATCAAATTTAACAAAAGTGACTAAATCATTTGAATGCTACGTTTTCTCTTCTGACAATGAAGGCAAAGGCAAATACAGGCATCAACGCCACTATGTTAATACTGGCCCTGGTGGAGCTGATCATCGCTATTATTGCCTCCACCCTGTGTTGTAATGCTGTATGTGGATGCTGTGTGACACCTTCAGTTGGCGTAAGTAACATTCACCCAGAGCTATTATGTAACCTAGAGCCAAGGAGCTTTAACATTAAAATTCCAAAGCATCTGTGAATAAAGGCACATTTATCACTATCAGTTTCTATCTGTAACACCATTAGAGCAATGATGTTGTGTTTCACTTTTTCGCAGTGCTGACCATAACGAAATTTTGTTTTGTTTCTTGTAATGATCCCTCTCGGATTAAATACCCATATGGTTGTACTTCGAGATCAGATAAAAGCAATGCAGGCACCAGCGTAGTACTGAAAGGCTAATATCTCAGAACTTGAATTTTTATTTAGAACACTAGATTGGCACTATCTTTACTGGTACAGATTTTGGCGTTGATAATGAAACATTGTCTTGTTTGTATGCGGGTGTGCATAAAGTATAATCATTGATATTATAGGCCGTCCATTATCCCAACCAGCCAAACGCAGCGGCCTATGCTCAAACGGGCACCCCGGGCATGAGCTATTATACTCAACCTGTGGCATACCCCATGCAACCAAGTAAGTTGTAAGCTAAAAATGTATCTTTTGCAGCGTAAGAAACACGTTTTTTGATGGTAAATTACACACATGGCGTCTTTGATTGTTGATTTGAAAAAGCTATCAAGGAAAGTTTTCCAAGAAAGACATATGAAAGAGTAATGGATTGTTGAATATACCAGTTATGTTAAAATTAAAACCCTAGTCTACCACTAACTATAATAAATAGACTACTTTTGAAGTGTTCATTTAATCCCACAGTGCCAGGATAAAAACTTGTGGCAAAACTCTGCTTACATCAATCCAGTAGTTTGTTTCCGTCAAGATATTTTAACCTTCTATGGTAATATGTATATATATATATATATATATATATATATATATATATATATATATATATATATATATATATATATATATATATATATATATACATATAAGTATGTATATAAATTAACCACTTTTTTAATTGCGCAGACTAATTAATGTGTCATTCGTTTACACGTATGTGCAAAGGATTTATATTTATGCATTACAGAAAAGCGCAGTAATTTTTTTTACATGTAAGTGTAACTTTTTCAAATATGTAAGACAAATGATACTCAAGATGTTCAGTGGGTGTAACTGTGAAAAAGATGTATATAATGGCCTTCTTACCCATACGGGTAAACCTTTTATACACACGTGTGTGCAATATATATATATATATATATATATATATATATATATATATATATATATATATATATATATATATATATATATATATATATATATATATACATGTACATATATATATATATACATAGATATATACATATATATATATAAGTATATATATGCGTAAACCTGCATATAAATAAATGTTTTATTTTACAAGTGAAATAGTTTTCACATACCTGAAAAAGGATTTATAGATATATGAAATAACTGTATGATTACATATTTCTACGAATCTTTTTTACCTATTTTCCTGTAAAAGATAATATACTCTATTGACCCAAGGTTTCAGTGAATCAATTTCTCCCCGTTAGGGCAATGTCGATGAGACATAGCGGCAGAGGAAAAGAAAGGTACAAGCACCCTGTTTGAATTGCAAATATTTTTGTTTCAAAATAAGCTTTATGTTAATGACAAGGAACAGTGAATCCTTTATAAATAGGTAAACAAACACAGTCTTTAATGTGAAAAACGGTTAAATTTTCTTTTTAAATTCTTATATGCCCCTCCCCCCAAAGTATGTAGTATTGATGGATACATTGGCATATCTGATAACCAATAACATCATAAGGAATTTTATATCTTTCGCGGGGTGGCAAGATTCTGATATTCAGTGATGCAGTGATACGTTGATGTGTCTGATTCCAAAATACAGTGGGAAAGAAATCAAAGATGAAAAATGCTAATATAGTTACCCAAATGAGAGGTTTACAAAATGAAGTCTACCCATCCCTGTCCCTTCGAGTAAGGTCACCCAAGTCTCTTTTTAAACTAGTCCATAAATGCATGTCCTCTTTTCTCAGACTTTATTTCAGATAATGTTTAAACCTTTTTCATATATGTCAAATGATCATTTATTTAACATGTGTAAAAATAATTACACATCAAAAAAACATTACACAGACGTAAAATACTTTTACACATATGTATGATTGTACTTTTTACGCACGTGTAGATCATTTTAACACATGCAAAAATATGTTCATTTATATACGTTAAACAAAAGATGTCACATATGCAAGAAGACTTACATGCCCATATTATAGTGTAAAAAGATCTTATCAAAATACTAATTTCCTTTGTTACAAAATACAATACTTTGAAACTGCTAGGGCTATTTTCTGTTATCACGGACTATAACATTTGAACAAAAAATATATTGGGGCATAAAATACAAAAGACAGACACAACTGCAAAGGTCTAAAAAGGCCTAAAACCATGTCAATTCCTATTCAAAAATAAATAATCCGCTATTTAGGTGCCTGAAATTCCTGATAAGAGTTACAGCCATTGTTCTTTATGATAATATTGGCTTTTACATGCACAACAATTTTGTATTCGGTGCACATTATAATTGGAAATGTTCATAAAAATGATTTCAATCAGGAGATAAACATATTGTTATTTTCTTTCATTGTCCGCGATTTCATGCATAACATTAAAAGTTTTGAGTCGACTCCAATTTCTTGCAACTGAAACAATGCTTTCTTTATAATGTTTATTTTAACACTCATGTTCGTGTAATATTCACAGGCATTTTTGAGATGTCATTCATATGTTAGGGTGTTTATGCTTACAGTGTGCAGAAATGTGTTTGTTATTAATAGGGATTTTTTTAGATTTTTTCAATCGAGAATGTAATAATCTTCAGTTTAAATTGTGCAAACACAGTTTAACAGTTATTTGCAGATGTGTGTCAGCTGCACATTTGGGTTTTTTCTTAAGAAGCCACACTCGAAGCATAAGGTCTGAGATGATATCATGGGCACTGATGGGTTTTTCAGACACAGTGATGTTGGGCCAATTTCAAGGTCAGCCAATGGCAGCAACACAGCCTACCGCTGTGGGTCAGGGACCTCAAGCAACAGCACCTGGTCCAGCTACCTTGAATCGGTCTAATGGCAACACAATGCCACCTGCATACAGTGAGAACATCCCGCAGAAACAATAGACATGACAATCAACGTAATTTCCTGCTATTCAGTGATTTGGTTTTAATTCAACTCAGCACTGCATAATTGTGTGCTGTATTTGATGACATCCCACTAGAGGGAAAGTATGCCATTAAAACATACTTGTTGAGAGATTGTCTGGATGGATGGGTAGATACTTGCAGTTGTGTAGCTCCAGCTTGAGGCTGCATTACAAGAATTGTGCAGTTACTCATCAGTACTAAGTGCTAGCATGGCTTGACGTCTGACAGCAACTTAGGATGTGGAGTCTCAAAGAGTTGGTCTGTGGAAGTGCTGAAGTAGCATGAAAAAATTGTCACGCTTGGACTGTGGACGATATGTGCCATTCTATGTTTTACAAGTGAACCCAGTTCACTTTATTCATAAATCAGACAGTGTGGTCTTTAGATTTAATAAGAATATATTTGGTTCACTGGAGGAATATTATAATGTCTGAAGGTTTTACTAAAATTTCATAGCGCACATAACTTTTCTCCATTCACCATAAAAGACCGCATCAGGAAAACCTAGCGCAATTTATTCATCACAGGTATGCCCATTTTTACTTCTTTCTTTGGACAATGGTTTTGATGCTAACCTAAATTAATTCAAGAAGCGTTATAACAAAGCAGGAGCCAGCTGAAAGTTTTTATCGAACCAAGTTGTGTTCGAAGTTACGTGATTGGCCGAAATACTAATTTGCCATATTTAATCATCACCGGAAGGATAATTGAGTAAGCGATATTACATGATACAATATCGCTATATGGTATCGGTCAAAAAATTAAACTTCATACAAGGATGCAGGGAACTTGTTTCTCTTTTTGAAAGGAATGACCCTTGTTCTATTTAAAATATTTTCTCCTTCTCTGATTTTTACACTTTCGTGAATGGGGTACACGAAAGATACATTTCGCAGAAAAAGTAGACATATCACTGTGCAAGTGTTCTTCGATGAAACTATAAAGTTTATGTATGGGATTATATAGTTATGGTCAAGATATAGAGACAAATTATTTGCTCTGCTATTTACCGCATAGTACATAGTTTATGTTTGGGTACATGTACATGAAATTGATTTAGTACACATTATATGCTAATGATATTTTACGTTTATCAAGTTCCCTCCCAATGATAGCAACGCAATATCTAATAAATTTGATTTTTGGCCACAGTCATCAAAACAAGTCACACAAGGTATAATGTTGCTATGTTTACATGTAAAAATTAACATTTTCCAAGGATAACATTCAAGTTGTAAATTAGTTTTATAGTTTCATTGCCCAAGAGAACCTGTTAAACTGTAAATTCCTGAATTCTGTCACAACATTGTATTTAAAAAATGGAAAAACCTGCTTTCAAAAACTGAGAAAGCTCTCATTCCAAGATTAAATGCTTATTGTTTTCTGTTTTAATCTTGCAGAAGCTACACAAATGTGTTTCTATAATTTTCCAGTTTAAAGATTTGTCATTTGAAAATGCAAATTGATGTTAAAGTATGATACGGGAAAAAATAGCTAGATTTCGATGTTTAATGCATGACTTTGAAATTGTTACACCACTTATTTTCATTGATTTGACAATGCAGATTATTTTTTAATTTTTGTATCAGAAGTACTTGTGTTCCTATATTTTTCTTCTTAAGAGTAGGGATACGTAAAATATGGCACACTTTCCTTTTATAGTAATCCATTGATTTATTTTCTTGTCATATTATCAGATTTCTTTACTTTTGACTCCACTCTGTTTCCCAAAATGGCTGCGAGTCTATATGGAATGGCGGAGACTAAACCCCTGTATATTAAATTGTTTATGTTAAGTATGTACAAAAGTGGTATACGTTAAAACGTCCCATCGTCTGATCAGATCGTTAAAATATATTAACTCCCATGTCTTACCAATTTCCATGAAATAACGTTTGTCCTCTTAATCTAACAAAAGAAACCATAATGTGTTATTTCCCTTGTATTGTAATGCAAAGTACCATTGTGTTTTATTTTCAACATTTTGTTTGTTTTTATTATTTTATTAACCCCAACTACTAATCACTTCTTGCCAAAATTTACTTTATCTTCAACTTCGTGTTTGATTTTTTTATTACATACTTCAACTACTAATCTCATCTGACCAAACTTCACTTGATTTTCAATTTTTTGTTTGATTTTTATAATTATGTTTAGCCTAACTACTGATCACTTTTAACAAAATATATTTTGCATTAAAATTTCATCCTCAAATGTATTTATCCTGACATGAGAACTTTCTTAAATTTAGATATTTTCATGAGGATAAATGCCATTAGCATTGTGTTGATAAGCCAGTTTTTGTTACATTTAACTTGGCATTAATTAAAAGGCACATGTCTAATATTATACTAAGAACTGTGTTTAGAAAAAGTAGGAAATCAACAAAAGTCTAAATATTTTCCCATTTTTGATGTGACAATTTTGGACATTTCGCTTTTTTATATATTTAAGGTAAGTGATTTTATGATATCATTGAAGTAGAATATAGAATTGGCTTGCAATTTCTCTTTATAGGAAACCCTGAATCCTATTATTCATGTGCGTTACCATCTTTGTGACCGCACCTGTACGTGACCTTGACAATTCAAGTATGTTCCTTTTGTGGAAATATTCTATTGCAACAAATATTCCAGGTTGTCGTCCACCCAGACCGATGTCCGTGCCGTTTATGTAAATGACAGGGCTGGCAACGGTTCAGCTGATATAAAAACGTCACGTGGCCCTCTAGAGTCAGAAAGGTAAAGCAGCTGTTGGCGTCCGGCTGGAAGTGGTCTCAGATAAGGCCATTCACCTTTAAATCAATCATGCAATATCTAACTACGTTTCCTGTATGTCTTGCTTCAGGCTACATATATGTATATCGAAGTGATATGTTGCGTACAATTTATAGTAGTGTCTGTAACTTAAATTACATTTCGCAAATCCATTTTACAGATGATGAGTCAAGATAATCGTGTTAACACCCCTGATGGTGCTTGGGGTGTTGAAGTAAATTTTTGGACTTCGCTATTAGAGACAACTGCACCGCTCCATGTAAATGATCCAAACTTTCACAAATCAAAATTATCAAACAATTTCCTTATTACGATATTGTTGAACTAATCAGACACATAAGGAAAATGAAAAACTTTTTTTACATGTAGCAGTCTCAATTGCGAATCTCCATATGCTAGAATAATCAAATAAAAATACACTCCTATAATTTAGACTGACATGGTTGCCTGCCTGCTGCTGTCTGTATGTGAGAAACAGAGTTCAGAGATGACTCGAAAAGTATCACCCGTGCAATTAAATATTTGTGCCTTGATTTCACTGCGAAAATACTGTTTGGCACCAGCTGGTCTGGCCATTAACGTTAAAGATTGTTACGATTGTTGCCTAGCAGATTTTGTTAGAAATCAGACATACACCAAGGACTGTTTTTTGAGATAAAACCTCGAAATCAGAAAAAGAAATGAATAATAGGAAATGTATACTGTCTGCCACATGGTCTAAATGAAATGTATGGCAGCTTTATTGACGGGTTTACACTGGCTGTGCAAAACTGCCAACAATTAAAGGTGATGCAGTTAATCTGGTAGACTCTGATATAGATATGTTAAAAATCCATGAGAGGCAAATTGCATTCATTTGCTTTTTTGACACATTGATATAGATACAGTGGAAATTCCAATATATGTCTTTTTGGACCTACCAAAGGATTTCAATACCTTGTTTTATGACTATTTTATAAAGTTAATTAGGTTATTCAGGGGATGGTCTTAGACTTACACAAGGGCTACTTGAAAAAAAAAAACAGTTTTTTTTTATAATGAATTGAAATCTGATCTGCTGCCTTATCCCACACATGTTTCACAAGATTTTACTCTAGGCTAACTACTTCTTCTGATTTATAACAATGACATTATGGTTGCCTGTTCGACCCTAAGTTTATAATATACGCTGGTGACACAACTCTCTACCTTACACTGGGACTTTGAAATGCACATGGTTTGGACTGGTGGGCTTCCCAAACCATTATCTTAGAAGTGGACAAGATTCGTATTTAGTTAAAGCCAGAAAAGTTATCCTTAAATATATATGAAAAAAAAACTGAATTTCTGGATTTCCATCAGCCACAGAAAACAATTACAGTCCCTGCTCTTGACATTGATAAAACTCTTATAGTATGTGTATGTTTTTAGTTTTAGATACAAACGTCAGTTGGAACCGTCAAATTCAAAAGACCACATCTAAAATGTTTTAAATGACTAGTGTTATGAACAAGTAACTTGTGACTGCCGTCAAATGTCATTCAAATTATTTATAATTCTTTGCTTCTTCCCAGACTAACTTATTGTCTTTTTTGACTGGGGCATCGATTTGATCCGCTGTCAATATTCAAGAGAAGGCCATTCGAAAAGTTAGTCATGGAAAATATATACCTCCTACTGATCCTATCTTTAAATATAGAAACTTATTCAAATTGGAACATAATAATGTTTCTCAAATTCTGAAATTCTATTGTAAGCTTTAAAACGACCAACGTCCGACCTATTTTGATAAAGCTATCATTACTTCAACCTCGCAAATTCGTGACTATGATGCAGGGTGAAACAATTCTATTCTTTTTGATGCACGCCCAACATGCACTTGCCAAAACTTTTCAAGACATGAAATCATTCATATTGGAGATGATATACCCGAAGTGTTTGTAGTAAAGGTACACGCTCATAGTTACTTTGAGTTCTCATAGTACATAACGTTGTTACAAAATATAAAGATTCCTGAAATATTTCAAATTATTATATGTAATTCGAACTGCATGTTAAAATACTTGCTTATTTTACTCAATTATTGACTATTTTGTACATGTTACATGATCAATTTCATAACGTCTATGTTTAAAAAAAAAATTATGTACGTATATGGTCGAATAAACTTGCTTTTAAGCCTTGAATCCTGGTTTTTCTTTTTCCAAGCTTATTCTCACTACTAAACACCAATTGTGCTCAATGAGTGATTGTTTCTAATTTTTGGTTAACTCTGATCCATGAGCAGGTTTGTGTTTCTTACAGAGGACCTAGATCTGTGTTACGGTCACACTGACAATTGGTTTTTAATTTTCGCCTCCCTCGAGTGTTTCCGTCACTCGACGTTCTACCAATCATATATTATATATTTTATCTGTCAAGATTATTGACCATTGATAATGGTGCGGGTCGTTGCTGGAAATGATTTTCATGTGTCATCAAGCTAGTAACCCATACAGCTTGATTGAATTTCTTTCCTCTTATTTCTTCCTGTGATGCCAATCAAGTTGGCCACAAAGCCTTTTCTTAGTATAGGTCACGAACATGCCAGTATTCCGAAAGAGTGATTAATTCATTATATGCAAGTAATCATCGTAAAGCACACATAGAGTAATCAATAAATGAAACAGATTTAAGTTGGGGACGTTAAATGGCTCCATTGAAAAGAGTAGAAAAATGCTCATATCAACTTATACCAGCATCAGACAACTCTTTACAAACTATGTCACAATAGGGTCGTAAAAAGGCTGATGACCACCTGTATTATAGGCACAATAGTCTAAAAGACTTATTTCTATTATGGTCCTGGTAGCCAAAAGACTGGGTGGCATGGAAAAGTGGAATTAACTGGCATAAACATGAGCATCACAGATATGCTTTATCAAATATTATGCATACATATTTCTCAATATCTAGAAGCACTTTTTTTGTGAGATGTCTCTACTGCAGTTTTTAAAGAGAGAATCGAGCCCATAGATTTGATTTCTACATGCAACTGATTCTTCAGTTTGATGGCAGTACAGATAAATGATTTCAATGAAGGCCGGCCCACACTTGGGACCACCATGGAGTCAACAGTAGGGCGAGCAAAATAAATTTGAGTGTCATCTGTCCGGACTGTAATTTTTCACATAGCCCGTACAGTTGCCCCTCGTTATTCTGGTTGTTTTAAATATTTGAATCAGCTCCATCTAGATATCTCATTTGAAATCCTTGTTCAGAACCAATATGGGATCTTACCTGCATGGTATTGATAAAACGAATTACTTTGTTTTGGACAATCTGGAAATTCTACTTTGTTTTAAAAGACAAAGACCTGTGGCAAGCTGCATCAGCACAGTCAAAGAAGGGTTGGACCAGGGCCGAGCCCAAGGGTGTTCTGGTTCTTGTGCTCAGACCAAGGCCTCTAGTTTGGACGTGAAGTGAATAATACAGATCATTTCTTTCTATCTTTCTTTCTTTCTTACTGTCTTTGTTTTTCTTTCTTTTTTTCTCTGTATCAATGTGACTTTTGCCCAGTTCGAAAATATAACACCAAATAAAAACGCTTTCATTTTATGTCTAGTTCCCAGGTCACCACATATAATTTTCTGGGGTTCCAGTTCTGGTGTGCTGGTATTTTCAAAATATAACAGACTGACCTGTGTGTTATACGTATACTGTGATCTCATCTTGGCGGACTTGCACGTTTTTCTGGAAATTTGAACGATTGGTTCAAGGCCCTGTAGGTGTATTTTTGGTTATTTTATAGATGATTATTCATCCATCATTGTAATTTTTCATTTTGCTCCTAGCCCCAGCAGTACCTTTGATGTTTTATCATACATTGCTATAAGAGAAATAGATCAGTCTATTTATTACCCCCAACCTCTACATCATGGCTAGTCAAACGTTGCCCTGCTCGGCCAAATCACGCCCATTACTTCCATTTCCTTTATGATCTATGGACTACCTTCATTGATCTAAACCTTTGGACCCTCATTGATGCAGACAAACTGTTTCAGTTTAGTAGCACGTACATGTGCTTGTACTGTACCTAACAAGATCGACCAAACAGAAGTGAATGCTCACTATTGAACCAAAAGTATTGGATTTACCAGAAAGGCGTCATTATTAGCTATGCTCAATGCAAGGTTGGTAGAACTGTTTAATATATATGTGCATATGCATATACAAGGCCCTCCAATTACAGGGTGCAGTCGCTCTTGGAATGTAACTTAACCACATGATGGGAACTTGTCATGCCAATTGAAGTGAACGTGTGCTGGTGTTTTACCTGATTCTGTAGGCAGCAACTCTTTGTAGGTGTGACCATGACACAAAGAGGATCCATCCTGTGCAGAGTCGAGGAAGCAGGTTTGTCACTTGTTGGCAGGTCTGGGTGCACTCTTCTCGGTAAGCACTAAGTTATTATAACAACATGTATGGCAAGCCAACAGGGCCATAATACACTGGTCTTATGCGTTGCTGGGCCTCCACTACGCGTAGTCGAGCCAACCAATCAGATTTCAGTCTCCACTCCGCGTTGCCGAGAATATGTTTTCCACTACACATAGTCGAGCTTCCGCTACGCATAGTGGAGCAACTTATGGCACCATTTGGCTGAAGAAAAGCAAATCAATCATTTACATCCTTGCAATCATTATTGATATTCAAACAGCCAATCAAATTAGAGTCTCTACAACGCGTAGCAGAAACATGAAATTCTTTACAACGCTTAGTCGAGACTTGAAATTCTCCACAACGCGTGGTCGAGGCAGCCAATCAAATTACAGTCCTTACGACCCATAGCCGAATGGTTGTAATGGGTATCAAATTTTACTTTTCAGCACAGCGGTGCCTTGTTCAGTTCATGGATGTATTGGGTCCTACGCAACACGCAGTGGAGAACCAAATTTAATTGGTTTCCTCGGCTACGCGTCGTCGAGACAAGTTATTTCTCAATGCATAGTCGAACAGGTCTAATACTGTTTACAAGAGCATCAGTGATTGGATAGTTTGGCTACATGCTATGGGAGGCATAGTTTCTCCACTACGCGTTGCCGAGGCTCGACGACGCGTTCTAGAAGAACATATTCTCGGCAACGTGTAGTGGAGACTGCAATCTTATTGGTTGGCTCGACTACGCATTGCCAAGCCTCGATTACGCGTAGTGGATACTGTGATCTTATTGGTTGGCTCGACTACTCGTTGCGGAGACTCTACTATGCATAGTGGAAACTGTAATCTTATTTGTTGGCTCGACTATGCATTGCGAAGCCTCGAAAACGCGTTGCCGAGCCTCAACTACGCGTAGTAGAGACTGCAATCTGATTGGTTTACTCGACTACGCGCTGCCGAGCCTCGACTACATGTAGTGGAGGCTCGGCTATGCGTAAGACCTATGCGTTATGGCCCTGTTGGCTTGCCATAAACGTGTCAGAATCTGGAACGTGTGGCAAACTCCTATAAGTTATGGAACTCCATTATGAATTTTATGTGGTTTTGTTGGACAGTTGACAATTTTCATTTGTGTAGCTTTGTTTCAAATATAACTGAGACTATGAGTGATATCAATATTTGATGTGAATTTAAAACAGGCTCACCATCGGGTTTAAGCCTAGTCATCTCTTGAAGAAAACTTGATACAAGACACAATGAAAGCTCAGAAGTCCAAAGGTTCTACCCCTGCCCAAAGAGAATACCTGATTACTTGTGACAAGATTGTATAACAGTTTAGATTTGTTTTATGTCTATGCAGATTTGATTTACATTCTGCGTAACAATGAATGTAAGAATTTACATTCATGATACAAACTTAAATTGAGCGACTGGCTCCACCATCAATATCCTTCCCACATTTAAAGGCTGGCAGCAGGCATTCAATGGTACATTATATATATAAACATGGGTAAAAATTAAAAGATGATGCTACACTGTAGATTTGACTTTTTTACAATATAACAATAAAGTAAGCCCTTTTTCAAAAGCATGAAGGTTATTTTCTTGCTCGTCATACAAAGGTCAGTATTGTCAGTGCCACCTTGATGATACTGAACTAAGCTGCTGCCAATCGCCATAATCTTTGCCTCATTATGCTTAATTACTCCTTGTGGATCAATTAAATAATATGCTGCCACGGCGTTGAAAGTAGTTTGACCAGTAACCATTTTGATCACAATCTTTGCCCAGGATGAAAATTAAATGAGTTATGAGCGCAAACATAAACATAATTCCTGAGGTGCCTGACGACAATGTATCGGAATGCAGGCAACTTTTTTCCATTAAGAGAATGCCAGAGAGCATTTGTTGTCCCCTTTTGCCCATGGCAAGATCTTTAAAACTGACAACAAGGGACATTTCTCTGCATGTAGCAGCCTTCATTCTAGTGCTAATTCATTTTATTGATTTGTCCTTATTCAGTCGATAAAGCTAAGGCAGTAAAAATCTCAGGTGACAATTGATGGCCAAAATGTAAACTTCATGACCCCAGGTGACAGTGTGTTCATTATTAAAGCAATTAGCCACATACACTGTACTTCATGAGTAAAAGAATTTTTTTCTTGCTGTTTTTTCTTTTTGTTAAAAAACAATTGAAAAGTATATAATAAAAACAGATTATTGCATTGGTTTCTTTTTCCCCAACTGGCTAAAGGACCAACTGTAGAATGTCCATGTGCAAAATCAAATAGAAAAAGATATTGTATCATCATCATCATCATCATCATCATCATCATCATCATCATCATCATCATCATCATCATCATCATCATCATCATCATCATCATCATCATCATCAGCAGCAGCATCATCATCATCATCATCATCATCATCATCATGATACAGGCCCACCTAGGAAACAACTGTCTTAAAATAAAAGCATTCCACAAAGCCATTTTGACAATATTACAATACATGCACTGTATTGCTACATGCCAGCACAATTGTAGTGTTACCGACACACTGTCCCAAAGTCTGATATCCCATTACTTCATTAAAAATTAACATACCCTTACTATTTTCGCCAACTTGCGTAATATTTAGTAAGATTATAAGATTATGAAATCCAAACAATTCTATTCAGCCGTTCTGAAGATAAAGATAGAAATACCTTCAGCACACAAAATTCATACAAAATAGGAAAACATGCCGCATCTCATAATGTTTAAACTACATAACCTCAGGTGGCTCTGTATGCAATATCAAAGCAATTGACCTATGGGATTTTGAGAAAAAAGTTCTTTTTTTAAAAACCAAATAAAGTCGAAATATTCATCAAAAAATGAGAACAAAATTGTATCATCATCTCCTTCTCAAATTTGGTAAAGAACCACCTACGGAACAGCACTTTTCAAAATCAAAACGTTCCCTGCATTGTTTTTTATAGAAGTGGAAAATGTAAAAAGTCTAAAGGACGGATGAAAATGCATTTTAGGAAAGGTTAAGTGAAAAATGTTATCTTTTTTACCTTTAAGTCAAATAGAAAACGCAATATAGACTGCAAAACAAAGGGTGTTATATCAGATCAACTCTAAATATTTAACAAACCCTTTTAGAATTGTCTGAGAATATTTTCGTAGAGACTAAGATGTGCTCACAATAAATACAAAAATCCGGTATATATATCTTTATCCAAAAAAAATTTTTCCTTTTGTATAAAATTGCTAAAAAAATTTAAAACGTTGAATTGCAGAAAAATTTCAGATTCAGCATCAGTCTTTTTCATTTCTACAGTTGCTTTGCTACATGCCTACCTGCAAGCAAAGATTCAAGCCAGAAGAAGCTCATCAAAAATAGCATTCTGAGAACGTAATACCCTCGGCGCCCAGAATCTTTTTTCCCCTCAAAGTTGCAATTTTTTTTTTTAATTTTTTTGTTTTGTTTTGTTTTGTTTTTTTTTTTTTTTTTTTTTGTTGTTGTTTGTTTGTTTTTGTTTTTTTGTTTTTGTTTTTTGAGCATTCGCAGTAGGATACTTTATATAAAATTTCCATATTACTGTCTATGAAATGAAAGAGTAATTTTGGATCTGTTCTTTGGGCAAGTTCTGATGACAGACGGCACTCTACTGTGCGTCACTCAGACGGCCTTTACTTTCAAAATTCCAAAACAAGTTTAAAAAAATTTAAAAGGAAGCTGGCTTTCAATAGGAATGTGGTCCACTATAGTGTGCATCTCTGCAAAAAAAAAATGGTGAAGCTGCGTTGGATCCTTGTTGACATATGGAGACGTCTTCCCCTTTGTGCCCCACTCCGACGACCTTGAAGATAAATATTTCAAAGTTTCATGAAAAGGTAATAAACACAACAAGAAAGCTGGTTTTAAAGAGGAAGTTGGTCCATGATAAGATGCATCTCTGAAAAAAAAATAGTAAAGCTGTAGTCAATATTCTAGATATGGTGGTAACATCGTCACGGTTGACGCCTCTCAGACGGCTTTTATACGATGAAAGTTTCATAAAAAGATAAGAAATATCAGAAGACGCTGGATTTAAATAAGGCACCTGGTCCATCATAAGATGCATCTCTGACCAAAAAAAAATATGTTGTTGCGGTCACTATTTTTTTCAGATTTCGTGGTAAAGTCATCAGGGTTGACGCCATTTAGACGCCCTTCAAATAAATACATTAAAAGTTTTATGAAAAGTTTTACAATTATCACAAGAAGCTGGTTTTCAATACAAACCTGGTGCATCAGGTCCTTCTGTGTAAAAAATTTGGTACAGCTGCGGTAAATATTATTTTTGAGATCGTCAACAAGACAGGCACATGGGCGACCCAGGGAACGACAATACACTCCGGCGCTTTATGTGCCGAGGGTAAAAAGTAGTTCGAAAGTGCTGCATGTTTACAATATTTGTTGCTTCGTCAGCTACTGCAACTGCTTACCTGTAAAAGAAACAAAACTTATTTGCCAGCCACCAACTTTTCACCTGCAAACATGATTTGCCATATTACAAGAATTTATAAGTGCCTGGAAACCAACTTTTCAAGACGAATGCCTATCAATGTCATGACCAAGGTCAAGATCAAAGAGCATTTCCAGGACAATACTACAAGTACCAATTGTTTTACATCTGCACCAAATATATGTATAAAAACCGGAAAACACTAAATATTGTCAAACTTATTGAACAATTAATTAACAATTCACAGGTCAAGGTCCAAGAATGAAACACTTTTTTTGTTCTGTGCCATCCATTTGGAGGGATGGTGTCATCCGATTAATAATTTGAATGATTATTGTAAAATATATTGTGAGTATTTGTTAGTGTGTGGTTAAAAAAAGCAAACATTGGGGGTACGGGGAGGGCTACATAAGTATCCATCAATATTTTAAATGCCTAAGGGTGACAAGAGGTCATCCAGCATTTTCTCACTTTGTGTGACCCAGTAGTCATAATCAACCAAAAAAAACCATTATAGATAGTAATATCAGGTGAACCCAAACTTCTGCCGGCCCATAGTGCAAACCACATTGATAGGGTAGGAATAAGGCTTGGGAAACAGCCTTTCTAATATGTCTCTGAGCACCTGCAAGTTGCCAAAACCAGGAGCACTCAATTTGTATCTTAATCATATGGTCAGTGCCAGAGTGACTGGGTGAATGTCTACCAGTACTAACTGCTACATACTACCGCACCCGTCATTGCCTGAACATATTGCTTTTGAGAGAAGAGTATACCTACCTAAAGCTCCACAGTTACAGACATATATTTACATGTGGTATAATTTTAGCCTAGGAGAATGAGAACAGCAAATACAGTCTATCTGCGCAGACCTGCTGTTGGCTCTTCACAAAGTGCAATGATTCTTGGTACTACTTTTAATTTCCCATTCATAAAACCCTGGCACTTCCAGCACGACACCGAGCACATCCCGTGCATTCCCATTAGCTTTGCATGCGCAATCAGTGGTGGCTTCGTCCATATCCTCGATGGTGTAACTGCCTAAATTACCCAGTTCTCCCCAATAATGCAGTTGTTGCCCTTCACCCAAACAAAATCCGTAAACGCTGGAGTAATTTCCAACTCCGAGATAGCCGTGCACAGCAGCAGCATATCACAGACGGTCCTGCCTTGCTTGAAGAAGTGTGCTGGTCACACCCGCTACTGATGCATACAGCCTTCAAACAAACATAAAGGACTTTTTAGGACTACCACAACCTCCCAAAATAAATGAAAGAGGCAAGAAAGCAGTGGTACAATAGCAACTTTCCACGTACATCCTTACACACACACCCAATGTTGGTGATGGGAGATGCCTGGGTTTTTAGCCCAGAGTATATTTCAGTCGCTTCATGGAGCAAAGTGCTTGCTGACCTTGGTTACCATTTTAGCTCTATGTTTACAGAGAGATACGTTATATGCATATCCATAAAAATACTGAAATAATAAAGTCTCACAAAGGTTTGACGCATAACACAAGAAAACAAAATAGCATGGTTGTTAGAATTCTTGTCTATCAGTTTAGAATAGGCACAAATGACATTTCTTCCACTGTGATAAAACTATGGCGGAAGTCAATGACAAATTGCAAAGTTTCGAGAATGGTGAGCAGATATGACTAGCTGTATTTTTCAATAATGCATTTCCCAGTCGGTCCATCTGGGCATACAGTGGAACGGACTTTCGTTTAAACATATTTTATTGGAAAAAAAAACAAACAAACAATTGGGACTCAGGAAATAGCCCTATATTAATCCCTCTTCTACAATGGACCTTGAATGACAGCAAAGCTTTGAAAACGTCAGACTTATTTCCATAAAATTGAACTAAGCAAGTATTTTAGCAATGCACAAAATTAGGAAGATCAAAGGAACCATCTTTAAGAAACATAAATGATAACTAAGCAAACAAGTGCACACCAAGTGTCATATTTTTTGCGGCAAAATATGATTTTAAAATTTCACCATTCTTTCATAGTTATCTCGTGCAGTCACACATTGTTGTTGAGTTTGGAAAAGGTCTCCAGCGCCAACGGTGGTATGACGTCAATTTGGGTAACACCAGTCTCCTCTTAATTGCATGCCAAGATGCTCCAATGTTGCAGCCCTGGTGACCGTGCTGATAAAAACTCTTCACCAAATTAAAAGGAACCTGTGTCTCTTAGTTTGTGCACCCGATAGTGGTTGTCCCTTCCATCCTTTCCTATTGCATCCTTGTATTTCTTGAAAACAGTCCCGCCACATCTGTACTGCTGAGCAAGATACTCTCATTCTTGTGGTAACTATCGTTTGGACGTACAGGCCAGCCTCCAACATACCAATGATCCTGCCTCTCTAGAATTCTGAGAGCTATGAGCAACCCATATGCTACGGCATTATGGATTCACATTGATCTTTGTTTTGCCGGTGGCTCCTTCTAAAGTCCACAGGCACCCTGACTGCAAAGGACTTCATTTACATTGCGTGCATGAGCTTATGGCCTGCAGGGCTTGACAGGAATTTGCAGCATGGTTCAAATGCCTGTCCATCATTGCAGGCTATAGGTGAATGCTAATACACACAGTGCAAGTGAAGTTCATTTCTTTAACGTTGATTAAATTGTGTAACTCATTTGATCTACATGGAGAGGAGTTAATGTGAATGCTCTCCCCTTTTCTCCAATCCCTTTTCACTTGGTGAAATAAAGATATGCTCAAACTAGCTAGGCAGTGAGAAATCGAACTCTGAAAAAGTCAGTTGGATTGCTTGAGCAAGATGATGATGGAGTGTCCTAAGGAAGAGAATACTCTTGTGAAAAGTTAGGAAGCAAAGACACTTAATTTAATGTATCGGTTAATTGATTGTAGTTTTTTTAAAGATATTTAGAAAGCCCCCAGAAAGTTTTAGTTCCATAGTTCCAACTAACATACCCTCGGCGACTTGGAAATATCATAAAGGAATAAACTGACCACAACACTTACATGGCAAGAAAAGTGTCCTAATGACCCATCTACATATGGTTGGTGATTTTCAGTCTGGTAACCAAAGTCTATTAGAGATGTGGGATGTGGACAGCATACTGCTTGCGCACCTATAAGATGCATAACATCATGTTAACAAGAGGTGTAGTGAACCATACAAGCTAAACCAATAGCTCTGCATCATTTTGTTATTGTATAAAGAAATAAAACATCCCTCACACTCATATACCCAGGGTCACCCACCTTAACACGTGAAGTAATCATGGTTGGCCCATCCACGACACCTGTTCACTGTAGGAGATCAAGCTGACAGTACATATAGCTGCTTCCTCACCACACTTCTTCAGTACTTCCTGGCAAGATGCCCGAAAATGTGTGCCCTCAAATTTAGAAAATGCTTTGTCTATCCTTCATCTTTTTACATTCTTAGTTATCAATCACAACATAGCTTGTGTTGATTTAAATTACTATAACGGTAGTTGATTCAAACTCCTCATAAAAAACATCTTTATATCTTGTTGCATCATGATGTTTTTTAAGGAAATATATGAAAGCTGTTTCCCTGCTTTCAAATAGTATTTTATCATTGAATATTATTTACATCTACAATCTGAACAAATATCTCTTAGCTGATAAACACTGATTTCCAATATATTTTGTTGATAAAAGACATGTATGTGTTTACCTGTACTAGTAACAGTTGTGATTTCTATCATCCAATACTGGCAATGATTTCTAGACAAGCTTTCAAACATTTGGCTGATATCTATCTTTATTTCCAAAAATAATCCGTTTTTTTTAACGGTAGTGCATGGTAGACATGATGGAATGGAATTTGCAAAACAGGTCATTTGCTACATGTCATTTTTATTATGACCCCATCAACGTGTTTAATAGTGGGAAAAGCTTTAAAAGTATCCCTATTGACCTTTCTAAAACAAGTTTCATTCGTATATCTATTCATACCATTTTTTATTACTTTTTCAAATTCTTTTGATATGGTCAGTAGTGTGGGCGATTATGTGGATCCATTATAAGTGTCGATAACATGTACATATCCTGTGATCGATGTTCCAGATTTTGATAATTTGTTAAAAATTGAAAGAAAAAAAGACTGCACCACTATGCAGTGAACAACTTTGTGGATATCATCGTCCAGAAAATGTCCAGAAAAACTAGAATGCACAAAAAGTCTTTGAACCGCGAAAAATAATCACAGGGCCACCAATTGAACAAATTATGGCCCAGTTGAACAAATTACGATGTAGAGACCCCCATGTGTGTACCTCAGCAATTACAAAACAGTTGGCTATGCAGTTTGGAGAATATGAAGAAAATCCAAAATCACTAGAGCACGACCATTTAAATAAACGTGATAGAGACCTGCCTGAAGTGCATCCCCACCAAACTGCAAGTGTGTCTGGTTGACGGTTTTGGACTAGTCAGAAGTGGGACTGAACATTGGAATCCTCATTGAATTGCATTGGTATCAGTGGGGATGTGTGCATTAAGCACTTAATATCCAAACTGAAAGAAATCGTTTGAAATCAGAGATGCATAATCTTATCCACTGGCGAAGTGTTTAATTAACACCTCCACGAACTACATTTCTACTTAGTTTCAGATGAACGTAGGTGACAATTTTGGAAAAGAAATCCAAAGCAACAGGAACAGAAAAAATCGTACAATATTTTTTTAAAGGAGCGCTACATGTTGAAAAAATGAAAGTGTGATGATCTGCATATATGTCCCTACGCAATTTTAAAACAATTGGCCAAGTGGTTGCCAAAAATACGATCTTTTGCAGTTTGATCAAATAATGAAAAAAAAAAGAAAAGAAAAAAAAACAATCATGAAACTATAAAAGTGTCCAAAGGACACGGATGCCTTCACCTTTAACAGCCCATATCAGCATTGCAAAGAATATGGCATGTAAGTGGAGTAATACATCAAATAATTTTTCAGATGCATGCGACACAAATGTGACAAGTCTAACGTCGAATCACTATTTTCCCCCAACTTAATTAATAACTAATAAACACAAGATGATTAATCCAAGGGAGAAACAGACCCCCAGGTGAACACTTTCATATATTGATAGATGTTTCTACAAGTTTCATGGTTGAACCTCAAATGCTTTTTGAGATGCATGCGACACAACAGTGAGAAGTCTAACGTCGAATCAACATTTTCCCCAAGTTAATTAATGATTAATTAACACATGATAATTAATCGAAGGGAGAAACAGAACCCCAGGTGCACACTTTCATATATTGATAGATATTTCCACAAAGTTGCATGGTTGAAGCCGAAATACCCCTTGAGATACATGCGACAAAAATGTGACAAGTCTAACGTGGATTCAACATTTTCCCTAAGTTAATGAACGATTAATTAAGACTGTATAATCAACCCCAGAGACAAAGAAAACCCTACGTGCGCGCCTTCATATATAATGATAGATATTTCCACAAATTTTAATGTTTGTACCTCAAATGCTTTTGGAGATATGCGCGACACAAATGCGACAGTTTTTATGTCCACCGGACGGACGGACAAGGGCAAATCTATAACCCCCCCCCCCCCCGGTGGGGGCATAAAAACTCAAACATCACTTGAGCATGACCATTTGAACGAACGTGGCAGAGACCCACTCAAATTACTTCCTCACCAAGTTTAAAGTGAATCTGGCTGACAATTCTGAAGACGTTCAAAGTATGAAATGAACAGCTAGGCGGACAGACGATCGGGAGACGGATCACCGCTCTTTTAATAAGACTCTTATGAACTCCGCTGACTGACAAGTCAATGGAACTAAAAATCAGTGTGGCACTGCCATAAATTCAAAGGTTAAAAAAGTATGTACAGTAGAAGTCAAGACGGATTTTTCGGCAGTAAATATACATCATCATGCAGGTAGTGGTAGTACAAACACATTCAACTGAATGAATATATATATATGTATATATATATATATGTATATATATATACATATATATATATATATATATATATACATATATATATACATATATATATATATACATATATATATATTCATTCAGTTCAAAGGTTAAAAAGGTATGTACAGTAGAAGTCAAGACGGATTTTTCGGCAGTAAATATACATCATCATGCAGGTAGTGGTAGTACAAACACATTCAACTGAATGAATATATATATATGTATATATATATATATATATATATATGTATATATATATATATATATATATATATATATATGTATATATATATATATATATATATATATATATATATATAAGTTTCACGGAGAGCCAATACTCAATATTATACTGCATTACGTAATAAATGTGGCAATTAGTGAAAAAGCCTGTAAATTTTAGTACCTATCGCTCGAACAACAATTCGAATTAGTAAAAGTTGTTGGAACTTCTAGTCTACCCACCCTACTATAATGGTCAGGGACTCCTTTGACTCGCTCCAACACATAAGTTTTATTTAACATTTCACAATGGCCAAATACATGATATGTATTAGCTTCGTCCAGTCCACCACAGAAGATCATATAATAAGTAAATATCAGATGAACTTATACTCTAACAACACTTCTATGATGGCCAGCTCTGGATTCCTTTGCCTCGCTTGGTTCAACACACGACTTTATAAACAATATTTCACAATACATAATCATTTAATATTGGTAACAAAGTGTGTTTATCAATAATTACAGGGACGAAGGCAACATGATTAAATTCAGGGAACCGAGCAAAATATGCTATGGGAATATCCAATTCTAGGTACGGTATCATGAGCACGAAAGTCTGCACCTTGTCTCCAGCGGGAAAGAGGAATGTGACATCGCCACTCACAGACCGATCTCCTCCCGCATTTAAGGTGGAGACATGGTATGACGAGCCCGATAAGAGTCAAAGCTATTTTCTGTGTCCACAAATGTTTGCTGTTGTAGAACGACATACAGCGCAATGGACGAAATACCACAGACACGCTGCCCTGAATCATGAACCTAAATTTAGCACTATGATGCGCTAGAAATGCCCGTATGTTTGCTTTCCAGTTTCAGCCAATACAAAAACATCCGGGTTTTCAGGATTCAGCAAAACAAGTGACGCATTTCGTTTAAGGTCTCACTAATTCGCCGTATTTCATTGCTTTAAAAAACAGTTTGATTCACATTTCAGGAAAGCTGTTTTCATATTTGCAGGTTGATTGAGAATTTGAGCTCCAGGTAAGGATAGATGTCATTTTTCGTAATGCTTTTAATCTTTCAGCTCTTTGTGCATGTAAATGTAGGGGAGATTATGGAAGGAAAAAATAGATGAAGGAACAACGCCACCGTATATTGGCCAGACGGTGTGACCCCACTGTTCCTCCGTCAAATTTCACGAGGCCCTAGGCGTCACTGAACCGCTTTTATTGGCCCTTTCAACATGAGATATTTCCGGCGGCTGCTTGGGCATCAACCAGTGTTCTGGTCATTTCACCGACAGATGGCCTCTCAGACCGTTCCTCTTGCGATTGTGAGTTAGGAAATGACAGGCAGTCTGACGAGAACTTTGGATACAGTTGAACATGCTGCACAGGGGCAACCAGCAGAATGGTTGTCATCATATTCTGGTCAATGCGAACCCATTCATATGGACCAGCAAAGTCACTGTCCACTGAACATACTGATTAGGGTTAGAAGGGAACAAACAAAAACCGGTGCCCCCCCCCCCACTCTATTTTCCGATAATAATAGTTTATTGCATGAACCCGCCATCTGGTGGGTATCGCACAAAATACACAGTCAGGACCCAAAGTTACATCAAGGTAATGCTGTGGGTCCCCGTTCAGACAGACATATGAAAAATTGAGCTATCTACTACACCTACATATATAAAAGTTAAGGAAAGGGAAAAATAATAATAATAAAAAAAAAATTAACTAGGTTATGCATTGCACTGTAATCTCTGTTCAAAGGAAGAGTTAATAAATCTATTTACATGCTTGAAGACCTTGAGATCGCCATTGTTGTATGTCATTAGGAATTTAAATTTGTCTTCTTTGGAGAGTGAGTCAATATTGTATGTTGTTAGAGAGTCAAACAGTAGTTTCCTATTTATTCAGTATCTGGCACAGTCCAGCATAAAATGTTCCTCATTTTCAATGGAGTTGCTGGAGCATTGGTTGCACAGTCTTTTATCGCTTTTTAAACCTTCGTAACGGCCTGTTTCAATGTTAAGTACATGAGCACTGATCCTCAATTGTGTGAATTGTTTGCGTTTGCTTACTGTTTGGTTAGATTGTATATATGACTCCTTTTTGAATCCGAAGTTCTTGATTTTGCAGTAGGTTCGAAGCTTGTTTTTTGTCCAGTTTTCCCCGTTAATATATTTAGTCCACTGTTTTTGGTATTCGTCACACATCTTGTTGTGGAATGAGTCAATGTTGTTACTGGCGTTAAGGTTTCCATCGATTTCCCAAAGATTTTGTAAACGGAACTTTGTTAGCATAACTCTGACTTCAACCATGAATATTCATTATTCTGTTCCATGTAGTGGTTTTCTTTCAAACATTTATACATTAGACTATTTTGGTTACACTGATGAATTTGATATAGGTATTTTAATGCAGAGCATATATTTGAGATGATGATTGGGTAGCTACCTAGTTCACCTTTAATTGCAGCTGTGCATGATTTCCGATGTACCCCTAATATGATTCTGCATAGTTTGTTATGTACCTGTTCGGTGCCCACTCTTTCACTTAGGTGCATAAAGTTATCCTTGTTGAGATTCTGAAAAAAGAGGGGAGCCCATACTTCACTCCCATATGATAATATAGGCAGCACTAAGGTGTTGAAGAGTTTAAATGATAGGTAGGCGTTACCATTAGTGTTAAAGTATCTCAAGTTGAAAAGAGCCTTGTTTGCTTTGTCTTTCAGCTTGGATACAGCCAGGTTAAATGTTCCAGAGGCAGTAAATTCAATGCCTAGGTAGCAATAATTTTGAGTAATTTCAATCTCAGTGTTTTGTAAGAAGAAGTGATATGACTTGAATTTAGAGCCACCTTTGTTGAAAATTATTATTTTTGTTTTATTTAGGTTGATTTTTAGTTTCCAATTATCGCAGTAGTCACTAAGCTTATTTATTGCATTTTGTAGGCCAGTGCTGCTTTCGGAGAGAATGACCAAGTCATCTGCATATAGCAGACAACTCACTGGATATGAATCTAGTTCAATGGGGCAGCATGTTTTATCAAATATTTTAGGCAGGTCATGTATGAATAGGTTGAACAATCCCGGACTTAAGACACATCCTTGTTTTACACCCACATTAGAGTGGAATGTCTGTGAAAGTCCTGCCTTAGTTTAAACAGAGTAAGAGACTTCAGAGTACATATTTTGGATTATTCCAAGGAAATTTCCACTAATGCCGCACGTAATGAGTTTGTACATGAGCGCTTGACGCCATACTGTATCAAATGCAGCTTTGAAATCTACAAAACATGAGAAGAGGTATTGCCTCGGGAGGCGATTCAATTATTTATCGATTGTGGTCTTCAATGTAAGGATGTAAGTTCTACAGTTGCGGCGAAAGCCGATCTGGTTACAGGGGATTGTATCATGTTTTTCAGTAAAGTTCAGCAGTCTATTGTTCAGAACCGAACAGAATAGTTTACACAGGTGGCTGGAGACTGCAATTCCTCTATAGTTATTTGGGCTAAGTGGGTCACCTTTCTTGTGGATAGGCGTAAGAGTGTTTGTCCGCCAAAGATTAGGGAAAGTCTCATTAACCAAGATGTTGTTAAATAATTTAGCTAGAGCAGGAGTTAGATTGGCTCATTTGGAATCCAGACGCTTTGCAAGGAATAAAGTGGTCCAAATGGGATAAAGTACGTCCGACAACTCAATTTTTAGGCAGGGATCGAGAGAGTGGATTGTCACAACTCTTTTGGTGTAAAGATTATATGCGTCCGGCAGCAGAAGGTGTTTAAAACAGGAACACAGCGCGGGGGGGGGGGGGAGGGCGATTTTAGTTTGTTCACTGCTGACCCTAATCAGTGTTTTCGGCCGGTCACTAGGCCTATAAATGGGTTCGTATCGACCAGAATATGATGACAACCATTCTGCTGGCTGCCCCTGTGGTTAAGTGGATGTTTGAATTGTTCTTATCCGACAAGTAATTGATGGCGAATTTCCCCTTTTCTCAATTTCTAATGTGTTATTTTAGCCACTGAAACCAGCTATTAAAGGCTACCCACATTTTTTAGGATCATCAGAAAAGCCTTGTACTTTAATACGCCTCTGGGAAAAAGATTTTGGTCACTTTCTTCTGCTTAACCACCCCATGTCCCGGCTCATTTAAAAAAAATTATCGCAAAAACATGGAGGGAGTGGAACTCACAAAACTGTATTAACGGAGCGTGAAAGTATCCGGCGCTATAACCATTCGGCCATACCAATTCAGGTGTTGATAGCGTCGTTTTACATGTAATAATAGGTAAAGTTCCTTTCTGTTCTTTTCTTAATTGTCCATATTTCCGAGTCAATTGTTGGAATAATTCCATGACATTTTTGGCTTATTGTTTCTGAGTACACCGTCTGGTTGTCACTGACACACGATGACACATTTAGACTATTTGATCAAAACCTGTGCATGCCGGCCGTTGTGGATATGGTCCCCATTGCTTTCAACGGTCCAGAAATTGCACTGTCCCCGTTTCGGGGTCTCTCCAGAACAGGTTTTTTGCAAATGTGAATCAGGAAATTTTTGTTCGATGAAAGTAGTAACTGGCCCAATGTTTTTGCGATAATTTTCTTAAATGAGCTGGAACATGGGGTCGTTTAGCAGACGCAATGGGCGAAAATCTTTTTCCCAAAGCCGTGTTAAAGTACAAGGCTTTTGTATTGTATTGTATTGTAAACATATTTATTTCTCAAACTGGATTGCCCAGTACCTACGAGGTGGCCAATCGAGGGGGTCTCCTGACATACAGACATACAAAGGCTATGTACAAAACGCACAGGACGATACACATAGTTTGTTTGCAAGCTGAATTCACTAAGCAGGCACCAATAGTTTAGAAAATAAGGTAACAAGAACTATTAAACAAATCGTCTGCTCTGAGTAATGTACAATTGGACTGCAGCAAAAATAACGGTATTTAGATCGTCTGCAAGAACCACACTGCCGTATAACATAATTTCAATTACTCTATTACTATCTAGGTTAAGTAAAAAGTTCGGATGAGCGCCAGGTGCCAGTACGTTTGTAATAGACCTCAGCAGTTGTAGCCTGGGCAGAGTATGAAGAGGGCAAAACAATAGAAAGTGACTTGTATCCTCTTTCAAAAAATTGCAAGAGCAGGTTGCGGTAGGTACGATATTCATGTCAAACAAGTAAGAATTTAGTTGAGAACGCCCAAGACGAAGTTGCGTTTGGATAATATTTGCGTAGCAATCTCCAAACATGAAGTATTTAGGTATCTGGTGGCAGAAATACATGTGTTTACTCAATTTAGCTTTAAAAACTGCAAGAGAGGGGGACAATTTGACTTCGACCGGCAAGTCATTCCACAGGCTAATAGAAGAGGGCAAAAACGAATTGGAGTAACGGCTGGTCCTACACTTAATTAATCTAAGCTGAAGAGAATTCCGAAGCAGACGGTTAGCTTGGGTTAGGACGTAGTCTGGAATTAAGTCATAAAAGTAGGTCGGGGTAAGTTTATTCAGTATCTTATAGAAAAGAGTTAGTTTGCTAAATTCCCTGCAAGTGTGTAGCGGGTCCCAACCCATTTCAGCAAGTAGCCTATCGTTGCAGGTGCATTTCACTGCACCAGTACAAATTCTGGCTGCCTCATATTGTAAGCCTTCTAGAAGATTGGAAAGGTCTTGACTGCAATTGTCAAAGAGAACAGACCCATATTCCGAAATTGGGCGGACCATGGATAGGTATAACTTTTCAAGGGTTTTTCAAGATAGTTAAATTTTAAGTCTTTTTAAGAGGGACAGACGTTTACTCGCTTTCGTGACTACGTTACTTATGTGGGGGTGCCACTTTGGGTCATGGGAAAGAGTGATGCCTAAGTGGGTGTGGCTTGTGCCTTCGGGAATTGCTGAGTCACCAAAGTAGAGAGTAGGATGGTTTTCTTTATCTCTTTTGCCAGAGAACAAAACCGACAGAGATTTGGTAGCACTGAAAGTCATTTTCAGACGATCCTAAACGATGTGGATTGGCCTTCAGGAACCACATCTTTGTGATATTCTCCTGGAAAAAACTTCAAAGATTCCTTTTTAAACATAGATTAAAAGATATATTTTCATGACAACACATGAAAAGTATAGGATTATAAAAGTACTTCTCACAAGACCAGTGTCAATCAGAGAGAGTGAGAACATTATTCACAATGGCCAGTTTACCGCTGTCAAACAGCCAGTAGCATTAGTCAGCCGCCAAGGTTGGCCACCGGGTGTCCCTTGGTTGACAATGAGAACATGGCTTATATGCTTTATTAGTATACTTACTGTGGAATAATGAGCATGATCATCGTTGATTACCAAGATAGAGCATCCACCTGGTACATTGTATGTTGTTTATATGTGTACAAGTTCAGTTTGTTTGATGTACAACAGTATAATGTCATGTTTTATGTCTGAGAGTGTAAAATAATTTGTTAAAACAATCAGTATTGCTCTGAAGGGAGGCTAAGGGTATGCGTCGTTGCAATGCATAATCTGTTATGAGAGGTGGGCTCTGTAGCTAGCATAAGATAAATATGTATGTATAAAGCTGATTAAATTCTCTAAATGTCACCTGGTATTCATGAAAGAACCACCCGTGCTGAAAAGCCACTCATTGGCCACAAAAGACAGGTACAGCTACAACATAATATACACACACTATCTACCATACAAGACCTGTCTCTCTTGTCCTGCTCCAACTCTTGTTGCTTTACCAATTACGAGAGATCATAGTTTTGAGATACACTGGCCCCTTTTTTGAGAGACCACCCCTAGTGTTAGTCAAACTGTGGTCTCTTAAAGCAGGGGGGCTTTCATTAGAGGCACAATAACATGGAAAAAATAGCACAGTATTCTAAGAGAGCGATGTGCAGTCTCTCATTGGAGGGGTCTCTCAAGACAGGTACTACTGTGCAGCAAAGTGGTCTCTCAAGAGAGGGTGGTCTCTTAAGACCCACTCCTGAGATACCACTTTAACTAACCCCAATTACTTGTTTTACCATATTAATTTACCTGTTATGGGAGACCACCCGTTTTATGAAACCATTGAACTTTGCAATGAGAGTGATCTGTCGAGGCAAAAGCTAATATTGTATAACATTTGCTATAAGAGACCTCCCTTTCTTGAGAGACCACTTTGCTGTTCTTACCATGATCATTTACCTGTCATGAGAGACCACCTGTCTGAAAAGACCACTGTTACCTTGGTAATAAGGGTGGTTGCTCTAGGAGGGATAAGTGTATATTAGTATTCCCACAAGAAATCTCCTACTCCCTCTGGACCCAAACCCAATTCCTGTTATGTGTTAATGTACCTGTGGTGTGAGACCATCAATAAATAAGACCATTTTTAATTTGGTAATAAGAAAGGTCTCTCCGGGCAGGAACCACTGTATAGGTGATATTTCCAGTAAGAGACTTCTATCTCTTCAGAGAGCACTTTTTGTGATCCCAAACAATGTTTTTACCACGTGAATGGACCCGTCATTATAGACTTATAAGACCACTGTAACTTGGTGATTAGGGGGATCTGTCTAGATATGAACTACATGTTCTGTATTGCTGTCGACACAAAAAATAGTGAAACAAAGGTAACCAATATGTGTGACCAGATGGCAGTTTCCTAGTTGAGGTGGTCTTTCGAAATCATAGAAAGCATTGTAAAGTATACTTGAATACATAGAATTTCACGACAGGTGGTCTTACATTCGTGTGGTTTCTTAAGTATTTATTATGCACGCCGGGTAAAGTAACAATGGAATTTATTGGAAGGGTGGTCTCAAAATTTGAGTAGGTCTTTCATGACAATTGGTCTCTATGGCATGTACTAAAAATTGTTAAAAAAACATTTGAGACTGGTAAGTTGTCTCATGAGTTTTGACAAGGGTATGATTACAATACAATAGTTTCTGCAACAAGGTTGTACTCCATTACCACTAAATGTGGTCTTATAAGACAGGTGGCCTCTTTTGACAGTTAGATTTGCATGTGAAGAATACGATTTGGTGATCTTCCATGTGGTCTTTCAAGAATAGTTGTATCTTATTACAGGGTCAAGAAAAGATTCACTTCAACCTTTTACTTGTATTATAATCAGCTAGACACTTTGGGCTAAAACCTGCATCAAGTCAATATTCATCTCTGTTTTGTGGAATAAAATTCGCTATTTTCCACATGGACATCACCTCTAAGAAAAGTGTTTTTTGTTTTTGCTTTTTTTTCCAGTGTATTTTTGTGGGGGAAAAATGTATAACTAGGAGCTTTATGATCCCGAAGCAACTTTTTGTACCTAATTAATGTGAGGGCTTAATCATTGTAAAGGCATGGACTGCTGTCACGTGATTCCCTTGTAACAGTGCTGCCACCAGTGCTGACTGACGCTATTAGACCTAAATTGCATTTTTTCACAATTCTAATTTACGTCCGACTTCTCAGAGGTTTTAAACAGATTGCTGGTTAATGGTTTCACCGATTTTGATGAAATAAAAAGCTCTTGAGAATATACATTCTTTTCTAGAAACGATATTTGGCATTTGTAGATATTTTTATATTTTGTAATTTTTTTCAATGGTGAGGTACACGAAGTGAAAGTTTTGATACAGTGCCTCTTTATAAATTAAAAAAATCGTCCCTTTTGCTTAAAAGAAACAAGAAAGAAAGAAAACCGTTGTTAGATATTACATCAAAGTTTAATTCTACCAAATTTGAAGATTTTAAGTTTAATATTATGGTTTGTAGGCCCAGAAAACCTCTGAAGTGGACCCTTTTGTAATAAATCTCCTCGAATAACGAGAAAATGATTTTTTTCTTCACATAATGAAAATATAGATTAATATCTAAAAGAAAATGTATGGTTGTGGGGGGCTAATGGTAATATTTTAGAAAGGAAAGTAGAATAAGATACCACGACGCTATACATGCTGAGCTTTACAGACGGCCCCTTAATTATGAACAGAATAGTTTGCAAAAGCGGATCGATACAGCAATATTTCTGTAATTGTCAAAGGGAGGGGGGAGGAGCTTCTTTCTTATTGATTGAAAGGAGGACGTTCTCCTGTGCACAAATAGAAAAAGAGCTACTTTGTTAAATACACTGGTAAACCAAGGGGTCAGTACATGTACTTCAGACCCCTGTTGGATATTTCATTTTAAAAGACCGTGTAGTGTAGGGATTTTTTTAATCTTGTGATAGCAATTTTTTTATCAGAACACCTGAAGTTCAATTCATTCAATATCTCGATATTTCTCTTTGTTGTTTGGCAAATGGATCAAGAACGTGGTTATCAATGACACTTACTTTTTCAAATAGATTTTCGAAGGGATTACTCCAAAGAGAGAGGCCAATAGCATTACTTTGGTTGGACTTGGACATACTATTGAGTTGACAACAAAGTTTCCAAAATGTAGACAGGTTTTGGTCCTCTAAACTTCCAAATTGCTTCGCTAAGTTGGCTTAAAAAGAATTTTTCATCTTGTTTTTTGTTTTAATTTGTAAGCTTTTTGTAATCCTTAAATCTGAATAGTGTAAGTAAATGATAATTGAAAGGATGGGAGTGGAGTAAAATAGATTATTTATTTGTTTCAAAATTCCTTACAATCTTTTCCATGCCATTTCTTTTATTTACGATTGGCACCTTGTAAAGTGTGTTTAAAGCCAATAGGTGTTTATTTATAATGACCATTTTGGCAGCTTTTATTTACAGACTTTTTATATATGTTGGTGTATACTTTTCAGATTTTGCATGACATATAATTTGGTTAATATTAATTTGCATCTGTTTAGTCATGAGGGCATCTCTGTATTTCAAATCATCCCCAGATCTCCAAATGTACTTGAGATCCTTATGGCTGTACCTGTCACATTCCCTCTTATGAGCAAAAGGCTCCCGCCTATTTGGGGATCATGCAGATTCCACAAGTTTTTTTTTTTTTTTAAATGACAGTGCGACTGGAATTATTGCTGCCTATTTCCTTTCAATTTGTTTTTATGTACCTTTCGTAGGTCTTCATAGGTTGGTTTGAATTCAATTTATTCATAGAAAACAATTGTGGAGAAAGGTAACAAATGAACCCCTTGTGCAGGAAACGACAAAAAATACGGAAGACGTTACATCACAAAGCCTAGTACCGGGACTATGGGGTTTCACACCTATGGTTGGTTGGTTTAGTTCTAGATTTTATACAGTGACATATGTGGTTATATCGATGATCGATGTTGAAAAGAAACATTTAAAATTACATTTGTGTTTATTGGTTGTTAGGTTGCCTGTTTTTTGGGGTTTTTTATTCTTTTTTGTTGTTGTTGTTGTTTTTTGTTTGTTTGTTGGGGTTTTTTGTGGTTTTTTTGTTTTTGTTTTTGCTTTTTTGTTTTTCGTTTTGTTGGGGGGGGGGGGGGTCTTGCCTATTTAGTACAATGGAAAATCGGTGACTTCTGCAAAAAGGTAGATCTAAATAACGCTTTTGCTGGAACTGTTTCAAATCTGTCTGCAAGCCTTGTAAACTGCTGAGGTCATTTTCTCTTTAAAACTTCACCAGAAGTGTTTTGGAGCAGTAGTGTACTTCGGGTGTGTACTTTTTTTTCGGAATACAACGGGCAGAACGAGCAGACCTGTGCATGTCATCATTAATCATTACGATGTACAAAGTCACCAAAGCATGCAAGTTACCAGTAGAAACTGTCAGCAGAACTCAGCCGGCTAACCTTCAGTTTTCCTCTGATAACATTTAATGAGACCTCATTTTTAAAAATCTTGATGATCACTGGTAACGACCAACTACTTGGTCAGTTTCCATTCGTACATGTGGGGGTACAAAGCTCTATGTGAGGGTAGATTATCACTTCTGTATGCTTCACCCAGTGAAAAGATAATATAACATGCATATAGCTGCCGCGACACAACTCTTGATCTAGGTAAAATATTAAAGGGTGACAGCAGTATGTGTAATGAATTGCTTGCTTGGAATAATACTGAAGCAGCCTAAAGCTGTTTGAAATTCATATAAAAAAGTTGTGAAGAATTTGACTGTGCGAAGTTAACCCTGTTGCTTGCCGTAAAATGCTTGGAAAATGGTCAGTTACCCCAAAGGGTAATGGTTGCGGTAGTAGCATATTTCTCAATAAAAAGGTGTCTTCACGATTTAAATCTGACCATCAGTGTGCTGTTGTGCACAACGACCGTTAATTAACTGTAACCCAACTCAATTGTGTGCACAATAACACCTTTAAATTTATCCTAAGTAGAAAACGCGCATGCACAGAATTTAAACTGAAATCGTCTGTTTGATGTTGATTGATTGATTTTATTCAGGTTCATATAATTACATTGGACTGTAATACATACAATTAGTGTTGAAAAAAACCTAGGATGGCACCAGAAAGTTTTAACAACTTATTTCCATGGTGGTCCTAAAACTCATATCTGGATATGTACACAAAAATTAAAATTGATTTCTCTCTCTATATATATATATATATCTATACATATAAAAAGCAACAGTATCAGGTATAAGTAAAGATATAAAACATTCGCCCATCAATAGATATATATATAAAACATTCCAGATATTATATCTGCGTCACGTTACCCTACAACACACAAGCATAGTTGTATAAGAAGTTTCTATTTTCATTCTTGACTTATTGTCGCGTAAACTGTGATTTTCTATTTTTCGAATATGAGTAGGCATAGAGGTATAGTTTTTTTCTTTCCAGGGACTTTTTATTTATAAGGTATTGCTTTACTGTGGTTTTGAATATTCTGTGATTTTCTATTTTTCGAATATGAGTAGGCAAGTCATTCCACTGCTTTATTCCTGTCCACGTAAATGTACTTTGTCCCGTGTTTGTTCGGTATCTTGGTAATTTAAACATCATATCTGAATTTCTCGTGTAGTATCTACTTCTGTTTGCATGCTTTTCAAACTTCTCTATCAGATATCGCGGAGACCTGAAGAGTACTATTTATCTGATTTACTCTACTCTCTACATCTAACCAACTTATCCTCTGTAGTTGGTTGCTGCCTACATGTGCTCTAGGTCCTTTACCGAGCACAAATTTGACCATTTTATTTTGATTAGTTTGTAATTTATGTTTGAGAGTAGCTGAGACCGATGAGTACCAGCTGGAACATGCATAATCGTAGTGACACTGGATCAACGAGAGACATAATAACTTTTTGGTGTGCATGTCCAGGCAATCAGCATGTCTGCACAAAAATTTGAGTCTGCTGTTACCTTTAGAGATAATCTCCTTACTGTAACGTCACCAGATAATGAACTGTCAATGGAAGGACGTAAGTATTTTACAATTTGTTTCTGCTCAATCATTTTGCCTGCACATGACACTGATAACTTAGTGTTTTTTATTCGGTTTCTGTCCGAACAATATGGATTCCGTTTTTCCAACATGTAGCGATAATTTGTTGTCAATTAGCCATTCACTTGTGGATTCTATGCTGTCACTTAATCTCTTTTCCATTTGTTTTACATGTTTTCCACTGACTAAAAGGGCTGAGTCATCTGCATAGAGCATGAAACTACAGTTGACAGCCATCTCCATGTCATTTACATAGCATTGAAATAATAGGGGCCCTAGGATGGACCCCTGTGGCACACCACATGTAATGGACCTTACAACAGACAGTTTTCCATTTACATTCACTACCTGTGATCTATCACTGAGGTAGGAGTCAAACCACTTCACAGAATTACTGTCTGGGCCCATTGATGATAGCTTATCACACAGTATTTGATGTCAAAAGCCTTTCGTAAATCCAATAGTATCATACCAGTCATAACTCCAATGTCAGTATTCTCCTTCACAAAATCGGTAAGGTGTAAGAAGCAAGTGTCTGTCGAATACTGGGGACGGAAACCTGACTGGAACTTGTACAACAAACCTTTCTGATTTAAGTTCACTTGGAACTTGTGCTGTCCTTATTAAGAGATTAATGATGTGTGTAAAGGGTCTTTTTAGATTTTCTGCACCGTCCTTGACAAACCTAGCTGGTATGTTATCCAATGCAGTGCTTTTTCCACTTTCTATGTTTTTCATAAGCCCTTGTATATAATCTTCAGTCACCACACATAGACAGAAACCATTTTCCATTACACCTTTGCTTTCATAGAAGCTCTTAACCTTTCCTTTACCAAACTTCCCTTTTGCTTGGCGAAAATTCTTTACCAACATTTCAGCTATTGATGTAAAGAATGTGTTAAACATTCCAGCTACTTGTTTATCATTATGACAAATCTCACCACTGTCTGACCTTAGGCTGTATTTCCTTTGTTTCACCATTTTCCGTTGGTATCCCATAGATTTTAAAGTACGCCATAGACCTTTGCTGTTATTTAATATTTTCATGTATTTGGTCTACAAAATACTCAGATTTTGCTTTTTTCACTTACCTCTGTACTTGATTTCTCAATTTATTGTATTGTTTTTTCACTTCTAGATCACCGTATTTTCTGAACTTATACAATGTTCTGTCTCTTATTCTTATGTTATTTAATATATCGTCTGTGATCCACGGTTTAGTTCTGCTTTTAATCCTAACCTGCTTTTCTGGTGCCACCATATCTAAAACTCTTGTAAATAATTTCTTAAAAATACACCATGCCATATTTACCTCAGAGCATTTTATTACTTCACTCCAGTCGACTTCTTCCAGTTTACTATTTAGAGCTTCTGGTGTGTAGTTTTTTATGTGCATGTGGTGCACAGCGACTAAAAAATTACTGCTAACCGACACAATTAAGTGTATAATACATGAACCACCATTTCAATTTGTAAACACAGCGGCCTTGCAATTGTTCGCCTTCCTTGGAAGTTCCAGTTTATTAAAAACAAGCATTGCATTGGTAGCAGCAAATATGAATGCCATGATCTTCACGGTTTGTTGGAGCACCAGGAGCTTTTTTCGCGACTATAAACACCGAGCGGCGCGAGGTGGCCCCAAGACTGTGTTTACACCAGTTTCGTGACTACAAACACCTAGCGGGGGAGAGGGGGAGGGGAGGTTAGCTCAGCTGACTTGTCAGTCAGCTGAGCTTATCTTATGGTCCTCCGTCGGTCGTTCGAAGTTCTTCTCCGAAACCATTTGCCAGTTCTACTTCAAACTTGGTGGGGATGTGCCTTGGGTGGATCTCTAACAAGTTTTTTCAAATGGTCTCGCTCTATTGATTTTTGATTTTTTATGAATTTTTTGGTTCTTTTTGGGGGCAAATCTTAACAAATCTTCTTCTCCGAAACCGCCCACCCAATTGCTTTGATATCCCACAGGGACCATGCCGGGGACTTTCAGTTCTTTATTTGTTCACCAGGTGGCGCTGCGATTTTTTCTATTTTTTAATGAATTTTTGTACGTTTTTACTATTTTCGACTCCTTCTCCAGAACCGTCACTCAGATAAAGCTGAAACTTGGTGGATATGTTCCTTGTAGAAGGGTCAAACAAAGTTGTTCACTAGGTTGCACTGCTGTGGATTCCTGATTTTTAATAATTTTTTTCAATTCAGGTACTTGGTGGTCAATGCAGCTTTCCTATTGATTACTATGCAAGTCAATGGACATTCTAATACTGATTGACATTTTTCACTTCTTCTCCAAAACCATCTTCCAGATTGACTTCAAAATTGATGGGGATGTACACTGGGTGAGTCTCTACCAAATTTGTTCAAATGGTTCTTGCTCCAGTGATTTTTGGATTTTTTATGAATTTTTTTTATTCTTGTTTTGGGCAAATCTTAAGATATCTTCTCCGAAACCGCTCACCCAGGTGCTTTGATTTCTCACAGGGACACTTCTGGGAACATTTTAGTTCAGAATTTGTTCACCAGGTGGTGCCGCAATTTTGTTTCCATTTTTTTGTAATTTTTTGTGTTTTTATGTTATTTTCGACTCCTTTTTCAGAACCGTCACTCGGATGAAGCTGAAACTTGGTGGATATGTTCCTTGTAGAAGGGTCAAACATAGTTCTTCAAAAGGTTGACTCGGTTCATTTTTTCATTCATTTTTTGAAAAAAAAAAAAAATAAACAAAAATTTTTATGAAACCGGAATATGGAGATTTCTTGTAATGGAAACAACTTAGATAATTTTCGCCATATTAATGTCACACTTTGTACAAATGTACCTTTGATAGGTCTCTACATATTTTATTCAAATGGTCACACTGCATTGATTTGTGCATAAATTTTTGGGTACATTTTTAAAAATATGCAGATGCATGTCAGCTGAGCACGGGATCATCATGATCCTCTTGTTTATGATTTTTTTTGTATGGTTTTGCTATTTTTCACTTGTTCTTAGAATCGTCACTCAGATTAAGCTGAAATGTGATGGATATGTTCAAGTGGAAGGGTCAAACAAAGTTGTCATCTAGGTGGCACTGCTTTGGATTCCTGATTTTTAAGGATTTTCAATTCGGGTACTTATCGGTCAATGCAGCTTTTCGATTGATTACTGTGTAAGTCAATAGTCATTTTCATGCTAATTCACAGGACAACTGACACGAAATTTACTGTTTACTTGAAAACTTGAGATCTGTTTTGAGTTAGTACTGTGATGCAGCACATGTTAATGTTTCTGTATGAAGGTCATGCTTAGACAGTACATGAATGACCTCGACCTCGTTTCTGGGGTCACAGTGCAACATACATGAATTTTACTCTTCATTATAACTTGAGAACTACTTGAACCTTGATGTTGCACATGTAAGTGTTCTTCTATAAAGGTTAGACTTACTCAGAACATAGGTGACCTTGATCCTTTCCCAAATTTCATAGAGGTGCAAGTGTGATTAATGTCAAGATCAGCTGAGCACGGGCTGTTCAGCCCTCTTGTTGTTGTTGTTTTTTTTTTTTACTAGGGCTGCTTCATAGTTTTCACGGAAAAGAGCGAGAAAGAGTGCATATGGCGAAATAGAGCGAAACGAAACGAGAAACGTCAAAGGATTTGGAACCATTTATTCTCAACTATTGTAGGAAACAAGAAGAATATAGTTTTGCACTTCGCTAATGTCTACATTTACCAAAAGCATATTC
This sequence comes from Hermodice carunculata, assembly GCA_964020975.1. Taxonomy (NCBI): domain Eukaryota; kingdom Metazoa; phylum Annelida; class Polychaeta; order Eunicida; family Amphinomidae; genus Hermodice; species Hermodice carunculata. The sequence goes on along the minus strand of OZ026625.1, from coordinate 4,955,610 downwards.
CTGCTTGATTATTATTAAAAATGTACAGTAAACTTAATGTTATTTATGATGCAATTTATATCCCGATCTTGATCGTAGTATACTGCCCCACCACTTTTATGCCCATGTACCTGGTTGAATGTTTGTCAAACACTGGAGTCGCCTATCCATAAATTCGCTCATACCTAAGCGTTAGCACTTCTGACATATACGGCTCTTTATTTTTCACCAGTGACACACATTTATCAGTCAGGTTGCCTAAGGACGAATTTTGATGAATTGCATGGCAGAACGAGAAAACAGAAAAGTAAACGAGCAATTTTAGTCTTGTGTAGATTTGCAATATGCATAAACATGTAGAACTACTGACAGCATAGTGGAAGAGCGTGTGTCTTTGAAACAGAAGGTAGTGAATTCGAATCTAGAGTCGTCCTTTTCTTCCATTATAGGGCCTTTATTTATATTTTCAATGTCAATGTAATATATATATATATATATATATATATATATATATATATATATATATATATATATATATATATATATATATATATATATATATGTATGTATTATGGAATGCCGTTTCTTATTTTATTCCGTATTTGATCAGGTGATTAAATATTTGATCAGAAGAACAAATAAATTTATTGTTGTGAACAAATGTTTGATCAGATGAATAAATATTTTATCAGAAGACTAAATATTTAATCACATGATCAAATCGATTTGATCAGATGAACAAATGTATTTGTTCATGTGATCAAAGACAGTATATTTGTTCTTCTGATCAAATTGATTTGATGAGAAGAACAAACTTATTTAATCAGAAGATCAAATAGATTTGTTCCGAGGAACAAATAAAATGAATTTGATCACATGAACAAATACATTTGTTCACATGACTTAATCCATTTGTTCTCCTGATCAAATAGAATAAAGTATATCCCTATTTATTCACCTGAACAAATATATTTGTTCCCGTGATCAAATTGATTTGATCTCCTTATCAAATCGGTTTGATCTCGTGAAATAATACAAGTTTCTCCACTACTCGATAATAATTACTCCCTATTGTATGCCGCGCAGCACTTCCGTTAGTCTGTGTTACCATAACACGCAAGAGGTACAGTCTCGAATTTTGTCATTTTCTATATATAGCAACAACAAGTAGGGGCTGGAAGACGGATCGAGTTACATCACAGGGTTAGGTTGTCATCATCCACTGTTCCAGAATCCCATTTGACAATGCTTAGTTTTTCTAGGTTCCAATTCCTAGTTGAAAACAGTCAGAGAAAAAAAATCAGATTTCTAGCGGCAGACACGTTATAATCGTTTGTGAAGAATGAAAGAAAGTGAGGAGGGAGGGAGGAATGAAGGGAGTGAGAGAGAAAGGAAGAAAAATGCTCACTTCCTTCCCAAAAGCAGTGTCTACCACTGAACTTTAGAAAGAAAAAAAAGTGAATGAAAAAGGCTCATATCCATGACCATGAAAGGCATGGTAAAAAGCACTGCCTAACCAAAGAAAGAAAGAGTGAGAGAGAAAAAAATCATCACATCCATCCCGAAAGCAATAGCGACAGATCATGCAGCCACTGTCCAAATTTACATTTAATTCCGCCAAAACACGATCATATTTAAATGATAAATAATAATGATGCATTGTGCACGGCCGGCTTTACCTGCTTTAATCTCTAAACAAAGCCATAAAATGTCCGCGAAGTCCGTGTTGAAGATATCGCGGACATTTCGTACCTTTTGCGTGTTTTACTATTTGTTGCCGGGATCAAATACTGGCAGAAGAGATTTGTTCCGAAGTATAAATATTTTATCAGGGGAACAAATCAGACAGGGAGCGTCAATTTAATTAAGTTGGGGGGACATTTGATGATGTAATCAAATCCATTTGATCAGAAGAACAATTTGATTTATTCAGATGATCAAATAACATCTATTTATTCTTCTGGCCAAATCGATTTAATCATCTGAACAAATATATTTGGTCATGTGATCAAATGAGAATATATTTCTTCATGTGATTAAATCGATTTGATCAAAGGAACAAATCTATTTTAATCAGAAGATCAAATCAATTTATTCACAGTAACAAATAGACTGTATTGAATCACGTGAACAGATGCATTGGTTCACCTCATGAAATCGATTTGTTCAAATGATCAAATATTTAATCACCTGATCAAATACTGAATAAAACAAGAAACGGCGTTCCATAATAGCTATCTATCTATCTATCTCTCTATCTATCTATCTATCTATCTATCTATCTATCTATCTATCTATCTATCTATCTATCTATCTATCTATCTATCTATCTATCTATCTATCTATCTATCTATCTATCTATCTGTCTATCTATTATGGACAGCTGATTTTAGCTTCAGCCAAAATTTTAACATCAATTTCAACATCACGAGAGGGGTTCATATACCCTATAATAGGTGTTGCCTGCTCCCCAATCGTTTTTCTTTCCAGAAATAAAATAAGTTTAAACCTACATCAAGAAACTTAACGTGTTAACATAATTTTGCATGTATAAATTTTGGGGACCCACAAGTCTAACTTGGGTTTTTTAATCCCTCGTCACAGTTTAACTTAGTTTATTCATCTGTTATTGCTTACTAATTATACAAAATTGAGCGTGTCATGGCAAATCTATAAATTATTTTTATTAGTTTATTTATTAATTAATTAATTTATTTATTTATTTATATGTTTGTTCGTCCGACCGTTCATTTATTTGTTTGTATTGAATGACGGTTCCCCAATTTTTGTTTTATTACAATAAAAAGTGCTGTTATCGACTGGTACTCACTTTTTTTGCGAATGACAGGCCTTCTATTTTTATCCCGTATTGCAGCTATATATTTAACAAAATTGAACTTCATTTTGCATTCAATTACTTCGTGATAAGTGTGCTTGGGAGCTGAATTACCAGAAGTTTCGCTTATTTCTCAAACCCTTTTCTTGCACTTTCAAACAAAAGCATGTTTGAAATAATGTAAAGTGTCCACTGAATAATATCCCTTGCATAATGATATGGTTTGCTATTATCATTATCATTATTATTGCACCGAGGCAGGCAAGATACTTACCCAGTCTTGAATTCAACACACAAAGACTCTCAAGAGCCAGGTATGGTTAATATGTGTATCACAAAACTTGCAAAGCTGACTTGCAAGGAATGTAGCGGCTTGTACAGCGTGTCTGGCAGCGTTAGTTAACACGTGAATTGGACCCGACAGGTCCCAATACTCGCTACAATTTCAGGATGAGATGCCCAACGTATTCGATTTGACGATAGCAACGCCCCACAAGAACTATGTAGCTTTAGGTTTGACCATGGAAAATTTTTCCACATAAAAGCTACTGAAGTTACTGAAAAATATAAATATTTTTGTAATCATTAAATTAAGTGTGTGTGTGTGTGTGTGTGTGTGTGTGTGTGTGTTTAGAATCTATCAAAATAAATTGATATTGCTGTAGTGATTAATATGCCAACATCAACACGTATGCAAGATTTGATTTTAAATCGATAAGTAAATTATTTTGAAAAATAAAAATCTTAAAAATTTCTGGTATTAGTAGTTATCATGAAGAAACAAAAATCTGGTTCAACTCAAAGGTACCTTATTTTTGGGAACAATTGTTAGGGTCAATTGCAATATTTGAAGCACTTCATAACTGAACTTTCAGTGAGAATTTGGACCTGTAGGATCCGATTTAGGCGTTAACAAGCGTCAGACACTCTATACATATCATGATATTTAAAGATTATAGATCGTTTACACCGCATGGGGCAATATAACCTCTCCAGTCACTAAAATGCAAAGCTGGTTTTTTCATAATGAAAAAAGTATTGCAGCCCTATATTTCACAAATTTCCCACTTTTTTATTCCTCTTATGTCTGACATGTATATAATGTTTATGTTTATTTAAGTACTTCAATACGCTTCAATTTGGGGGGGCTTAACAGAAATATAAATGTGGGACACGGTCATATCAAGTTGATCGTAAAATGAATTAAAGCGTACTCTGTATAATAGTACATATTCCAATAAGACTGATAGCGTTTCAATATAAGCTCAAAGCTACAGGTATAAACACGTCATGCACATGTATACATGTTTTTAGGTGGGGCTCCGTAAGGAGACCCCCTCTCATGTACATAGTACATAGTAGACCTAAAAAGTTCAATATTTGAAAACCAGGAACTATTCCTGTCATGTTAATAGTCCTGATATGTGACAAGACTTTATTCTTAACATTTGATATCGGCAAAATAAACAAGACTGATACCTGAAGGATTTAATAAGAGAAAATACTCTGTCACCACTGGTTACAATTGCTGAAAATGCCTAACTGTTAGCTGAAAATGCCTAACTGTTAGAATGTGCCAACGACGCACATACGGCGAACGTTATGTATTCTGGTGCAAACAAGAAACAGATTTTAAAATGTTGTATGTTATATTCTTTTATTTGTGCTCTTAATGGTAACACTGGTATTACTGCTCATTGCTGATGTAAAATGTAGATATTCTTTATTGATCTATGCACATTATCAGGACCTTTCTGTTTAAAGAAGTTCCGTATCTTGCTTGTATTTGTGCGTGACTGTGACGTCAAATCTTTGAACTTTGAACTTTTGTCAGCTCAATGAGGCTCTCCGTGGGTTTTTGCATATCCAGACAGTTACCAGTCTGAACACGTCCAAAGATGCATCCGACGGATAGAATCCATTGAGCATTCGTTACAGTGATCTAAAAACTCCACGAGAAAATGTAGTCAAGTTATCACTTCCCCTTGTGTGTCTTGTGCAAGTACGCTGTTTTGGCACAATATGTAAAGTGGTTTAAAAAGGGTAAATGGAAAGAATTCAATTGGCTTCGGAGATGGAACGAAATATTGCCGTTTCGAGTGCAGATTTTACAATGTGTATATGTGATTGGTACATTTGCTGGGTCCTACTGTGCAATGCGTATTTTATATTTTGCCGGGTTCCAGCAGTTGTTTTTGAACGGCGATGCAAATATATCAAGACGTTTCAAAGATAGTTAGTGCCAAGAATCAATAGTCCGACGGCATAAGTGGCATTCTGTGTCTTTTGCGTAGGTTTTCAGTCCTACATTTGTCCAAAAATACCATCGTTTTGTTCATCGGCTTGAATGTCATTAGCAAATTGTAGGTAAATAAATAAAGCTGCGCAAGCGCAATGTTATTAGATCTTATTACCGTTCGAGTTATGGGAAAGAAGTGCAATGCACTGATTTTACTGTTTATGAATAACACGAATCTTTCACTTTGATGTATATTGTTTAAAGAAAGGACAGAATAGAAAATAGATAGATTTTTTGATCTGTTGTTGTCTACTTTCCACATAATCAAACTATCGTGGGAGTGAGCGTATTTTAGAGATCGTTTATGTGCACGCGTATTGTGTTATGACATATGTAAAGCAGCCAAAGTGACGTATGACCTGTTGCCGAAGCCACTGCAAAGAGGTGGAACTAGAAGAAGACGTGAGGACTACTCAGTAGTTTCACAAGTACAGGGCTCGACATTAAGGCAAGCCAGACAGCCCGAGGGCTTGACATTAAGGCAAGCCCGACAGCCCGGGACAATTAAACATTATTCCCGGACAACTAACTCTTTAATGTGACAAGCCCGACTTGGACAACCATTATTTTATTGTTTCACACATTTGCGGCAGGTCGGACAAGTAAAAAATCAAGCTTGTTGTCCGCTGGCACATGTCGTGGTCGCAAATTCCCGAAGTAACCGGAATTTTATGCTTCATTATTTTCCGCCAGATTTACGTCCTTTAATTATTCAGATTAAGCGTATGTGATTGGCCGTTCGAGACAAGTTTTAGTTTTGACCGTGGGATTCAGGCTAAAGGTTAGGAAGTGAAGGTCGCCATTTGCATTTGTCAACAGAAACAAGCAAACACGCTTTCAGGTTTAGGATGTTTTTGAAGCCGCCCAAGCCAGGGGAGGGCCCTGGCAGGGATATAGAAAGAAAGAATGCGGCCGCGGCTACTGATGAGGACAGACAAAGTCAATCACGTGCACAGCAGAAAGAAAATTATGAGAAAACCAAAAGGACCAGGCAGTTTCAGGATCATTGGAAGTGGAAAAAAGAGTTAAGAACTTTTTAATTTTATCAATCAGTATCTATTCCTCCTCACAAGCGTAGGATCTTTCCATTTATGATTTATTTACATTTTTACAACGGCAGTGAATGTGGCTTACTCCGCATGCATCGGGCCTCTCCGTAGTGGATCTCGACTCAAGAGGATTTCGACCATCATATTTCTTTTTCTTTCTCTATACCCTGGGATATTATAGATTGTTTTCTGAGCTAAACTTCATAACGATCCACAGAAATTTACTTGTGATGGGAACTTTATCGCTCCCACTCAACTCCTGTTCGTTCACATCATCCACCTTGAAATGCTTCAAATCTGAATGCACGACGGAGGTTGCCGGAAGCGTCCGGAACAATCTTCATTGTTTACAGGAGCCACGTGGTCATAGATTTTTTTTGCATGCAAAACCTAACCTAACTGTGGCAAATAAGCGGAAAGCCCAGAAATATTATTTAATATTCTTATTTCCAATTGAACCATGTTTGATCATACCATATTTGATAAAATGAACAATGAAAAATTTCGCTAGATCAAAATCACTTGGAACCCCAATCAAACACGTGCTTGCCTGCTGGAGCACGTGCGACAGACACTGACGAAGTGCATGCCAGATCCCACGGTGCAGAACCAGGTCAACATGGCGCCCAAACAACCACACGTGGTGGCAATGGGAAAATGCCGAGTCTTATTTTAATACATAACTTATGAATTACGGTGAGTTAGGCTCCACCGAATGTGTAGAATAAAGTGAAGACAGTGAGTAATGCCGTCAAAGCAATTTTATAACAGTTTAAGCTGGTTACTTCGCAAACGAAGGCTCCATACCCGGCGATGTATCGGGGCCCATTGAGCGTAATGGGAAAATGACAAAACTCAAGACCGGCAAATTTTCAAGTTGCGAAACTATCTTTCAGCACCCAGACAAGAGTCCTTTATTGAAATAAAGATTTTAAGGGTTGTAATTGTTAAATTTGATAGATGATAATTTCTTTTCAAACCATATGTAATCGATAATGATGACCTGGTGGTGGCAGAAATTTGCGTACCTCGCTACCTAAGTACCTGTACAAGTCTGCCATGGATTTGGGGTGGTGCATATGCGATTCCTCCAATGAGCGACCACCTGCATTATACGACCACTTTTTTGGTTCTCAACACTGTTCTGTGATGTTCGTTACAGACAAGTATGCTACTATACTTTTGAAATGGGACAAGTGAAAAATTTTTGGGACAAGTAAAATGAAATGCTGGTTGCCCTGGGACAAGTAAAACTTTTGTGGGACAAGTAAAATTCATATTGTGGTTGTACTTGGGACAATTGAAAAAACACCTTAAGGTCAAGCCTTGAAGTAAGTGTGTGTTTTACATATCTCGTTGTTTTATATTGTGTATATTTCACGAGCGAAGATGTGTTTGTATAAATTTTGACAGGTTCCCTGCCCCTTGCGGTGTCATCGCATCAATGTGGTATCCACGCGGTCATTGCCATGTTGACCATCACATGAACATTATGGTGATGTCATTCATCACTAGCACATGCTTTTGAATATCAGTGCATTGCTCACAAATTAAACTTAAATTAATGTGTGTTTTGAACTCTTATACTGAGCTGTTATTGTATGGCACTAAATCTGCTTTATTGATTCAATTGATTGTGGGATTCTGAGATGAATCAAGATCTAGATCATGGATCCGAAGAAGAAGTGGATGTTTGTAAACATTGCCATGCTGATACTGTCAGCATTTTCAGTTCATGGTTTGAATGACCTATCACTCAGTGCTGTACTCAGGCTTGCGCTCGTTATGGTCACTTTGTTTGATGCTACAACTATTTTTTCTTCGATTGATATACTATATAGGGAAACTGTGCGCCACAACAGTCATGGAGAGATGGGGGAAGTTGTGTTTTTATGGGAGGGAAAATGGCGTCAGTGAAAACTATTATTAGAGCAAAGCAAAGCAAAACTTATATAATTTAAAAGTTGGTTTGATTCATTTGCATGTTGAGCTTTAGATTTGTCACATCGTACTCATTCATAACTTGCCTTTTTTCAAAGATCTGAATAGAAGTTAAAATGTATGTATATATATATATATGCATATTTTAAGTGTGATCAAAACCCCATCTTCTGCTGGGGTTTTGGTGTGATTTGTAAGGTCCATCTTCGTGCATGCCCTTGGAATGGAAAATGACAACCTGTATGTATCAAATGTACAGGGTGGCCTTTTACAGATCAAGGGTAGAAACTAAACCAGAGGAGAAGCACTTCCACTGATGAGGGGGCTAACAATTCTGTTTTAATTTTGCACAACCTGATTAAAGTGTACTGGAGCTCAAATGAAATAATACAGTGAAAACTCAAAGCGACACTCAGTTATCTGACATATTCATTATAATGACACAAATTTGAAGGGCCTGAAGTTGTTCCTTTGTTTTTTGACTCATGAATCTGAAATATTCAGATATCTGACACATTGTTTTGGAAAAAAAATAGAGTCATTCTTACAAGTTTTCATTGTGCCTGCTATTTGTTGACCCTTACAACAGACTTAGTGACATACAATAACAACTCAGTATGAGACTTCAAAACACACATCAAGTTTAATTTGTGAGAAATGCGCCGATATTCAAAAGCATGTGCTCATGGTGAGTGACATCGCCATAATGTTCATGTGATGGTCAACATGGCAATGACCGCGTAGATACCACATTGATGCCATGACACCGCAAGTGGCAGAGAACCTGTCAAATTTTATACAAACACATCTTCGCTCGTGTAATATTTACAATGTAAAATAACGAAATATGAAAAACACACACTAACTTGTGAAACTACTGAGTAATCCTCAGGTATTCTTCTAGTTCCACCTCTTCGCAGTGGCTTCAGCTACAGGTCTTTTCATACGTCACTGTGGCTGCTTTACATATGTCATAACACATAACGCGTGCGCATAAACGATCTCCAAAATACGCTCGCTCCCACCCTAGAAATAAATTTTTGTTTGATCATACACAAACCTACAGGTATTGAAATGTTAACAAAATATTCATATTAAGCCCGGTAAATTATGGTATTACAGACATTACTATTATAGCCATGAATATTTACTCGCAAATATACCCAAATTTCATATACATGTATCTGTATATTATACATATAAACATAGGTTCATGCCCTTATGAAAGCAAAGGAAAAACAACAAAAAGCCCCACCTCTAGGCTTTTAGCCTTGTTATTTCTAAAATTAACTGTCTTGTTAAATTCAAAAAAATTTAACCCGTCCATACAGCAGAGCATCTAAGTTTTTTCTTTCTTTCTTTCTTTCTTTCTTTCTTTCTTTCTTTCTTTCTTTCTTTCTTTCTTTCTTTCTTTCTTTCTTTCTTTCTTCTTTCTTTCTTTCTTTCTCTCTTTCTTTCTTTCTTCCTACTACATCGTTGAGCTGCTCCATAAGACTTGTATTATTATGTCTCCGGTGGAAGTTCTTGTTGTTGTTGTTGTTGTTGTTGTTGTTGTTGTTGTTGTTGTTCAGGTTCTTCAACACTTGGTTTCCGTGTGATAAGTCTTGAAGGACTTGACAGAATTTGATGAAACTTGGTAGGATTATGTATCTAGGGAAGACCTAGGTTGGGATTGTATTTGGATGACCTTGAGCGAATTCTCAAGGTCACAGGTTTACTTATATGAAATTGGTTTCCATTCGATAAGTCATGAAGAACAGGATGTAATTTTATGAAGCTTGGTATGATCATGTATCTTGGCAAGACCTAGGTCGGGATGACTTTGAGCGAATTCTCAAGGTCACAGGGTGACTTATGTGAAATTGATTTCCGTGCAGGTTCTTCAACACTCGTTTTTCGTGCGATAAGTCTTGAAGGACTTGACGGAATTTGATGAAACTTGGCAGGATTATGTATCTTGGCAAGACCTAGGTTGGGATTGTATTTAGATGACCTTGAGCGAATTCTCAAGGTCACAGGGTCACTTATGTGAAATTGGTTTCCGTTCGATAAGTCCTGAAGAACTTGATGGAGTTTGATGAAACTTGGTAGGATTATGTATCTAGGCAAGTCCTAGGTTGGGATTGTATTTGGATGACCTTGAGCGAATTTTCAAGGTCACAGGGTCACTTGTGTGAAATAGGTTTCCGTGCTATAAGTCTTGAAGAACTTGATGGAATTTGATGAAACTTGGTAAGATTATGTACTAGGCAAGACCTAGGTTGGGATTGTATTAGGCTGACCTTGAGCGACTTTGCAAGGTCACAGGGTCGCTTATTTGAAATTGGTTTCCGCTCGATAAGTCATGGAGAACAGTATGGAATTTGATTAAACTTGGTAGGATTATGTATCAAGGTAAGACCAAGGTTGGGATTGTATTTGGGTGACCTTGATCTAATTTTCAAGGTCACAGGGTCAATTATGTGAAATTAGTTTCTCTGCAATAAGTCTTGAAGAACTTGATGAAAATTGCTAGAGTAATGTATCTAGGTGAGAGCTAAAATAGGATTGTAATTTTCAAGCAAACTTGGTTATTTGTAATTTGTTATCACCTGTAGCTTATTCAAAGACGTAAGTGTTCTACCGGGAGACATTTGATTATTTGTTGGAAAATCTGTCTGTTCTAGTTAACGTATATCATATTATTATGAAGTGAGACACATGGATTCGAACCCGTCGCCATGCGAATGTAAGCTATCCACTCTAACCATTGTGCCACACAGGCTCTTGACACTTTCGGTTAGTTGGCAGACAATTGGAAGTGGTGCTATAATCAACGCTGTACCATAGACCTAAGAAGATCAGCGAATTACTATGAAAATTAAATTAATATTGATAACAACATACACATCGTTTTTCAACACTTTAAGTTTGTTATGATTTAAAGAGAATATGCAATGCAAGTCTGATAATAATGCTTATACTACTACTACTAATGATAATACAAATAATAATGATAATAATAATAATAATGATGATGATGATGATGATGATGATAATGATGATGATGATGATGATGATGATGATGATGATGATGATGATGATGATGATGATGATGATGATGATGATAATAAAAATAATGATGAATATATGAGGATAATCATAATAATTTATTGCACACCCATTGTTTGGGAAAATAAAATACAGCAAATAGATCTAAAAAACATAATAACGTTGACCGTCATTTTGTTGAAGGTACTTTCCCTATAGTATAATATATTTCCTGTGTGATGGTAGTAAATAAATGAATAAATAAATAAATAAATAAATAAATAAATAAATAAATAAATAAATAAATAAATAAATAAATAAATAAATAAATGATTATTATAAATAATATACATAAATTAATTAATCAAGAAAATGTATAAATATATAAAGGAAAGAAGCCGAAAAAAGTAAAAAATCCTTGTGCATTCTAAGGCATGCTGATTTGAACGCGCCACCCATACTTCTAACGTACACCGTCCTAGCCATTATGCCACATAGCTGACTAGCTCTCAAACAATATATTAGAGTGAGCATTTGTAACGCATGTGAATCCCCTTTTGAAATACAGCAGCCAGAAAGAATTTCTTTTTTTATTTTTTTGTCACTCATTGATTTAATCATCAGTGACAATGCTATATCTTTATAGGTCTATAATCACCAAACGGTTACAGCTTTTTTCCCGTTGTTCTAAAAAAATGACAATAGCAAATTACATGTCGCCTGTAATGCATGGTCCTGCCCTTAATGAACTCACTGCTTTCGTCTTTCAACCAGTCTAGGGGCTTCTCACACTTTTTCGCTCTTCGGGAAAATTTTGAAGCAGCCCTAATTGGTAATGATCCAGATTGCACCTCTCATCGTTTTGCCGGCTTTACATGTCACTCCTGTGGAGGATATTATTCAGTACAATTATTTTGTATATCTTATTTTATTTTTTATTATTTATTTCATTAATTTTTTGCTGATGCATCTTTGAGAAAACCATAATAGGAAAGTTTAATATGGGAATTTGTAATGGTTACTAGTTAAATAATTTTGGTAAGATTTGTGTCAAACTTGGTAGGGATGTACCTTTGATTATTTCCTACCTGTTTGTGTGTACGTGGCCATGCTCGAGTGATTTTATGACCTTGAACTCATTCTCAAGGTCACAGGACACCTGGCCTGAAATTTACTGTTCATTTCATAATTTCAGATCTATTTTTTGAGCTGTGCCCTTAATGTTTCACATGTTAACAGTTCTCTATGAAGGTCATGCTTAGACAGTACGAGGGACCTTGACCTTATTTCTTGGGGGTCACAGTGTGAAAAATACATGAATTTTACACTTTTCTATACGTTGAGAACCATTTGAACATGGACCTCGCACATATCAGTGTTCTTTTATAAAGGTCCGACGTACTAAGTACATGGGTGACCTTGATCCTAAGTTCACAGAGACACAAGTGTGATGAATCTCTAGGTCAGCTGGCCATCGGCTGTTCACACAGCCCTTTTTTGTGCTGTAACATTTCTTTCGTACATGTATGTTGAGCTTCAAGATGCTTGGCTTGCGTGACGTTATGTTCAAATTACTGGCACATGCAAGAGTTCGGGTATACATTGGTCATCCGAGCTCAAAAAAGTATTTCAATTGCATATATTTTCGTTTCAGTTTTAAACAGTTAAATGGCTTCATGGATACCCCAGATCTTTATTCACATACTTACAACCAACACAAAAACTACAATCAACACAAAGACTTATGCCACTTAACAGGAGGCACATCATTTTCAGATCAAAAACTACAAAATTGAATTATTTCACTTTTACTTTCATATTGCTCAACTAAGTTGTCTATGAACAGAATCTGAAAAATTCGTTGCTTTGCGATGGAAATGCCAACTGTACGTAACAAATCTAATTAAAATGATTTCATTGAGTACTGCTATGTATGTTTCAAGCATTATCTGCTTCCAAGGAAAGTCAGGGATTGGGAAATTTCGAGTGTAAGGGGTTTGCAAATTAGTGCTCGAACATTTCTAGCTTCTTGCCAGGCTGGATTTTTTTCTCAGGTTGTTTGTCTTTTTTTTATATTACAGGCATGCAACAACATACACAATACGGACCACAAGTGCAACCATCAATGCAGCCACAACAGGTGGTTTATGTTCAGACTGTGCCTGCCGCGGGGCCAAGCATCAGACCCAATTTTGCCGCCAAAGCTGCAATGGCACTTTCAGCCATTCAACTCGCAATCGGGATCTTATGTCTTCTACTCAACAGCATAGCCATTGGTGTTTATGGCTATGGCTATAGCATGTATACTGTGAACCCGGTTGGAGCAGGAATATGGTGTGGAATATTGGTAAGTGAGCCAATGCCAAATGCGGCTTTATATAATCACTATGCTCATGTTTCCCACAAAAAATTCCCTCCTCCAAAGAACTTACTAATTATATCCCATATCCCCAACCTAAATCCAAATCTGTTATTTGTTTGAAAAAATGAATGAGACATTTAGGTCACTCAAATAATTGTTACTATCCTAATCCAGCTGTGTAAAATTGGGGGGTGGGTGGGGTTCGAATGAAAACAGCGCCTTTCCCGCGGTACATACCCAGTACAATGCTACATAGGAATAGTCCCCCACCCACCCACTCTCAGAATTCCCCCGACCAAATGATTTTCATTTTCCTAAATTCACAAGCACAACAGCATACATGTTTTCCTTTCAGTCCTTCATTTTTCGCTGTAAAATAAAGAAAACTGAGGACACAGAAATCAGGGAAAAAATGAAAGTGTCAAAATTTGAAGCTCATTTGTAACAAAACTAACCAAGATCAATAATAGTAGTAAAATATGGACCCGTGTGTTTTACATAAATTGCGAAACAGACCAAGCCTGTATTTATCACTCTCCACGTGGCAAGCGTGTACTTTCCTACCTAATTGCCAGGTGGGTGAAACCGAAGGACTGAACAACAGCAACAATCGCTGAATCCTGTTTTTTCCGAAAAACATGCTGACTTCTAAATAAATGTCATATTTTATGTCCAGTGGATTGTGAGTTACTCACTAAAAAACGATGCATATATGATTCCAGCATGCTACAAGCAATGCATGCTTATTTTTATGGAGCTGTGGATTTTTTTTCTGGAGCATCTCCGGCCCTCATCCCATCTCTGACGTAGCTATGCTCTACCCAAAGTAAAATGGGAAAGGATTTGTCATCTATGAAGTAGAATAGACCACATTTTCAACTTTGTAACTGTTTTTCTGAACATAAGCCCGCTACTGCTAAATAAAATTCCCACCCTTTAGAAAACAACAAACTTGATATAGATTTGTTGAAGCTTCTTTGGACGAACTTTCCTGTTATGCGATCGCTTAGTTGCCTCCGCCAATATGCAGGAGTGTCAGCTTAACACATTAGTGCCGTCACCGTGCTCATGCTTACAGGCAGGCCCACATGCGTGTTTCTGGGTCAATCTAGTCTTAGGGGCTCTTACCAGGTACTCGGTTTGGCATCAGGAGTGCCCATGTGACCATACACAAGCATGTGGGCCCGACTGATAGTATGGCATGCCAATTAAGTAACATACCAGTAGGGTAATGTCTCAAGCCTGAGGACATTAATGTTATGTGGGCAAAAGGATGTACTGCAACCACTAAAGTATTTGTTTAGTTTAACACTGAAATGAGATAAATATACAGGAAGTCACTGAATATCATATTTCATTTGCCCCTAAATTGAAATGAAACACACTTTTGCTGCATCTCAGAAATTATTATTTGTTAATTCTGTGAATAGGAAATGTTGTTAACATGTTGAAGTTCAGAAGACAGATACATGCATTTTATTATATTTTTCTATAGGTAGGTCTCAGTGATAGAATTTTGGATTTTATTTATCAATGACTCACACAGCTAGGGGATCACTATTCACTCAGTGTCATATCTTTTTTATTTATAGGTGTCTGTCATCCTTGATTGGGCTATCATTTTAAGTTTGCTTGAACTCTTTTACAGTGAAACCTCTCTTGTAAGACCACCCCTAGGGATGACCAAATTGTGGTGTCTGAAGACAGGTGGTCTCTCATAGGAGGTGAAAATAACAAGAAAAGTACTGAGCAAAGTATACTGAACCCCAATGAAAAGTATCCACATGCCAATTTTGAAGTATTTTATTGTTTATACTTGAAACATTTCATACCTAGACGTGCTTAGAACTTAACAAAGCATTCACTTTTCTGGCGTAAAAATAATGTCACGCTCTACCGACATTAACGTCACTGACAGGCAAAAAATGTCATTAACTGCCCTAATTGAAAGTCACACAAATTTTTCTGTTCAATATGGGATGTGGCCACCTCGAGCATCAACACATGCTATACATCTGCGGCGCATACTGCTGACCAGGGTTTGAATTCTGTGTTGGGGAACATTATTCCATTCTTCCTGCAGAGCTTGGATCAGCTGGTTTCGGGTAGTAGGCCTAGGTGTCCTCCGTTGAATACCTTGGCCTAACTGATCCCACAAATGTTCAATAGGGCTCAGATCGGGTGAGAACGCTGGCCATTCCATGACATTGATGTTGTTCTCATTGAGAAAGTTCATTGTTAATCTTGCAGAGTGTGCACGTGCATTGTCCTGCTGAAAGATCGCCAGATCTTGATGCTGCTCCATAAATGGGACCATGTGCGGCTCCAGCACCTCATCAATGTACCGCCTAGCATTGAGGATCCCTTGAATGACCACTAGGGGTGTCCGGTAGCGGTTGCTGATGCCTGCCCACACCATGACAGAGGGTCCACCCCATCGATCTGCCTGACGGACACAGGCATGTGCATATCTCTCCCCAGTCCGGCGCCACACACGTTCTCTGCCATCTGCTCTGCTGACACAAAAACGGGACTCGTCAGTAAAAAGGACGGTATTCCACTGCTGGCGAGTCCACCTGGAGTGTGCTCTACACCACTGCAGTCGTCTTTCTCTTCTGGGTTGGGTCAGCAGGTTACCCCTGTAAGGTCTTCTGGCTGTTAGGCCACTGCTCCTCAGTCGCCTCTCCACAGTAGAACTACTGACAGGACGGTGATTCACCCCTTGAGTCTCACGGGCTGTTTGGGCTGCTGTACGGAAACGGTCTCGCAGGTGCATCAGCCGGATGTGACGGTCTTGGCCAGGTGTTGTCACTCTTTCTCGGCCAGGCCTAGGCCGATCATCTACGGATCCAGTTTCTTGTTGCCGTTCAATTAGTCGTTGGATGGTGCGCCGAGTACACCCCATTCTTTGTGCGATTTGAGTGATTGGGACTCCACCCTCTGCAAGCCCCAAAGCATGGTGTCTTTGACCTTGGCTCAGACGCGGCATGATCGCCTCAACACACCTGAGACCACTGGCTTTTTTCTTGGCTGAACATCCCTTTTTAAAGCCACTGAAAACATCAGGTCATTTTAGCCATCCAATAGGAGTGGTGGTCAGAAGCCATATTCGGTGCACAAAAGTCACATGCATTATGTAACAACCCAGCAAAAGTTAAAAAGTTGTCCTGAATGACCCTGATGTAGGCTCCAAACCATGCATATATGCACACACAGTACTTAGTAACTTACAAAATTAATGTGTTAATTTTTTTATGTGGATACTTTTCATTGGGGTTCAGTATATGTTGAAAATGTGGTCTTTCAAGAAAGGTGGTGTCTCAAGGCAGGGAACCAGTGTATTTGTGTGGGAGTGGGGTATAGCTTGGTTTTATTGAGTTATAGTGTAATCAAGGGAAGCTTGGACACCTACAGATGTACAGACATGCAAGGATGTTTTTTAGATCAGGTGATCATATCACCTGAGCTGACACCATAGTCTCAAAATCTGTCGTCCGTCCGTTGTCCATCCATCGTCCATCGTAAACTCTTTACATTTTCGACTTCTTCTCCAAAACTGCAGGCTCGATCTGCTTCAAACATTTTGGAAATGTGCCTTGGGTGGGTCTCTACCAAGTTTGTTCAACTAATCATGCTCCATTGATTTTTGGATTTTTTATGAATTTTTTTTTGCTCTTTCATGGGGCAAATCTTAAAAAATCTTCTTCGAAACAGCCCACCCAATTGCTTTGATATCCCACAGGGACACACCTTGGGACTCTTAGTTCAGAATTTGTTCACCAGGTGGCGCTGCGATTTTTTCTATTTTTCTATAATATTTTTGTGTGTTTTTCCTTTTTTTTTGACTTCTCCCCCAGAACCGTCACTCAGATTAAGCTGAAACTTGGTGGGTAGGTTCCTTATAGAAGGGTCAAACACAGTTGGTGGCACTGCTGTGGATTCCTGATTTTTCGCGAGTTTTTCAATTCAGGTGTTTGTCGGTCAATGTAGATTTCCTGCTGATTACTATGCAAGTCAATGCACATTCTAATGCTAATTCATATTTTTGACTTCTTCTCCAAAACAGTCATCCAGATTGGCTTTAAACTTGGTGGGGATATACCTTGGATGGGTCTCTACCAAGTTTGTTCAAACGGTCACGCCCCAGTGATTTTTTAATTTTGATTTTTTTTTTGTTTTTTGGGGGGGCAAATCTTAAAATATATTTTCCGAAACCGCTCATCCAGTTGCTTTGATATCTCACAGGGACACTCTCGGGGACTTTTAGTTCAGAATTTGTTCACCAGGTGGTGCTGCAATTTTTTTCTAATTTTTATGATTTTTTGGTGTGTTTTTTGCTATTTTCTACTTCTCTTCCAAAACTGTCACTCGGATTAAGCCGAAACTTGGTGGATATGTTCCTTGTAAAAGGGTCAAACAAAGTTGTTCAAAAGGTTAATTTGGTTCATATTTTCGTTCATTTTTTGAAGAACTACAAAATAAAAATATTAACTTAAACATGGATTTTTTCTTGTAATGGAACAACTTAGATAATTTTCGCCATACCTATGTCACACTTTGTGGAATTGTACCTTTGATTGCTCTGTACATATATTATTCAAATGGTCACACTGCATTGATTTTTGCATAAATTTTTGAGTTTTTTTTTTTTAAATTAGCAGATGCTTGTCAGCTGAGCACTGGATCGTCATGATCCTGTTGTTGTTTTTGGTATTTTTTTGTGGGGGGGGAGGCAAATCTTACAAAAAAATCTTCTCTAAAACTGCTCAGCCAATTGCTTTCAAATCACACAGGGACAATGTTAGAGACTCTGCGTTCTTAATTTGTTCCCCAGGTAGCGCTGAGTTTTCATTTTGTTTTGTTTTTTGTTTTTGTTTTTTTGGACTGTGTTCGAAACAATTGCAAAGGGACAATTCTCAGAGCTTGACTTCTTCAACAGATGGGAGGTTTTTTCTTTAGTTTTCCTTTTTTTGTGCATATTTTCAGGTATTTCCTACTGCTTGTCCAAAACTTTTACTCAAATTGGTACTGAAACTTGCAGGGAATATAGCTTGTGAGAGGGTTAAACAAACTTGTTCAATGGTGGTTATGCTACTCTAGTTTCCTGCTTTGTAGCGACTTTTTTTATATTCGGGTATCTGTCTGTTAATATTTGCATTCCCATTAATCATAATACAAGTGAGTGGGAATTCACATCTTTGACTTTTCTGAAACCATCAACCAAATTCACTTGGAACTTTTTGGGAGGTACTTTGGGCGAATCTCTACTAAGTTTTTTTCCGTTTGTTTGTTTTTTTTTTTGTTTTTTGTTTGTTTGTTTGTTGATTTTTAAAAAATAATCTTTTGGTTCATTAATGGGCAAAAGTGTCTCCCAAACGCCGAACCAGTTACTTTGGAATTGGATAGGGACACTTCTGGGGACTCACAGACTTTAATTTGTTCAACAGGTGGCTATACATTTTTTATTTCAATTTTTAATTTTTGTCCTTTTTTTCTGGTTTCGACATCTTTATCAAAACTGTCATTCAGATTGTACTGGAACTTGATGGCAGTATAGCGTATGGAATGGTAAGGGAAATCTGTTCTTTAGGTGATGATACCCTCAATTTGTGATTTATAATAAAGTTTTAATCAGGGTAAGTGTCTTTTAATGCATGCTTTCCTACCTAAATGCTGTGCAGGTCAATGGTGGTTGCAATGGAAATTCATATTTTCGTCTCTAAAAACAGTGAACCAGATTCACCTCAGACTTGGTGGGTATGTACTTACGGTGGTCTCTACCGAGTTTGGCCGAATGGTGACGCTCCAACAATTTCAATATTTTTGTACCAATTTTCTTGTTTATTGTTCAATAAAGCTTCTACAAATTTTCTCCGACATTGCTTTGTCAACTTCTTTTGGATTGGGACCACTATACCTTAATAACTTCAACAGGAGGCGCTGCAATTAGTTTTAACTTCTTGAAGACGTTTTTCCTTTCTTTTATTTTTCTCCTAAATCTTAATTTGAATCCTGTCTGAAATTATTTGTAATGTATCTGGTGCTGCTGCCAGTTTCTGATTTTTTAACAAATTATCAATATGTGGTTGGGGGATATGTACATGTTGTCAGCAGTGATGATGGTTTTCAACAAAGGTGACCTTGATATCATTCTGAAGTTGACAAGTCAAGTTCAGTCTTTCAATTTGATGTCTGCTGAGCACAGGACTGTCATATTCCATATAATTGAATATGTAATAAGCCAAAACATTGCATTGTGTATGGCCGGAAGCGACATCGATATAATTTACTCAAATAACTTTCAAATATGGCATGAGAGAAACGACCCCGCAGCAAACGCTGTTGGGAGCAATGTTGGATACACTTTTGGGAAGGTTATCCAATGTTAATCAAATGTCAGTCACGTGACGAATGTAATCCAAATTTTTTTGCCTGGGGATTGTGTATTTTAACTCGTCAGCACGTTACCTGATGTCATGAGTATTTAACCAACAAATTTGTGCATTCAACTATTTTTTTTTTATCTGCACACTTCATCAACTAATTCATGAGTGTGTCTTTGTAACCAGTTAAAAAGATGTCACCCTAGCATTTAATAGTTGATATAAACCCCAGCAGGTGGATATTAATACAATGTAGTAGCAAGGGTTCCGCACCGACTGTTCACCTTTCAGTCCCAATGTAACATGATTATATTCAAGAACAATGTGCAAAATGAGCATGGCTCAATCTGTTTAGCTGCCAGGATTTTACAGAAATAATTATGTGGTTGTATGGAACGTGAAATTATGACCCAAACATTCCAGTCTACATATAGTATGGGAGCCAGGGATCCATTTTAGGATGGATGTGGCCACCTCTGGGGAATGGATAAATTTTGTACCAAATTAAGATTACGTTCAAGGCTTTTAGTTTCTGTCAATGACACTCTTCTTAATGTGTAGCTTCAAATCTGCCCAGCTTGTCAAAGTATGAATGCCAAATATTCAATAGAACGCACAGAATTTTTCTTCACTATACAATATATAAAACATGAGAATTAAAAAAAAAAAATTATGGCCGTTTCATGGGTACCCCTACTACTACCCCCTACCCCCATTTAATAATTCTTCTTCATTTTTGCAACTTTAAGAGTTTTCCTTTGACAAAATATTGCTGTAGAGTGATAGTGACTGTAAAACGTAAAGATTTTTCACATTAATGATGTTGAAAACATATGTTGCTTATAGTAGGGAAGATTCTCATGCTTTAATTCCTGTTTTAAGCTTTCTACAACTTTCTTTGAAAGGTGTGTTTCATACAGAACACAAGATATGAACATTTTGTAATTACAATGGATGAAAATATATTCCTAAGATATTGACGAATTTATTTTTCTAATCAGTTTTAGTTCAATCTAATAATGTTTATTTAATGATATTTTTACAAATGTCATTTCTATTTAAAGTGAAATGTAGAATTGTGTACACAATTTCACCCTTTAAGTGATAAAAATTTACCCCTACCCCTTATTTCATCACTCCAGGCATTGATTTCTCATGTTCTTTAGTTTACAAAAATCATACTACAGACTGTTATAGTTTATAGAAAAGAAGAAGTAAAGTTTTCCAAACTCTAATCACATTGTACAAACAATACAGATTTACTTTTTTTTCAAATAGGGGCCTTGTCCTAGCAGGTTTTGCTATACGCAGCAAATAACCATGTTTTATGAGGTGTCTGATAGAAACAGCTTAAAAATTGACAAAATACATATTTTCGGCATTCCAACATGTTTTAGGACATATACAGCGTGGTGCATTCTTTTCGACAGGTATCTTTGATAAAAATAGTGCTCTGCTTGTAGTAGTTACATATATTTCAATTATTAACAATCACAAATGAATACATATTCTGGATGTTGCAGGGGTAAACATTTACCCCTACCCCTTCTTATGCATCCCCCGTAAGAGGGGATGGGATGCAAGTAATGTTTAGTCTCTGCCGCTAGTGCTCATCTTATTTTCCTTATATTTCTGTCCTCTCTTGACCTATTGCCTCCGAATTTTGTACAGATAGTCTATGGGTATGGGGAATTTTTACATATAATATATAACCTGGAGGTCAAAGGTCAAGGTCAATTCCTTGTTGCATTTTTTTGCAGACTCAGCAATTTTCACATGTTGGCTTATAAATGTACCTTCTTGAGGGTGCATCATAGGCCCAAGGTTACTCTTAAATGTGAATAGGAAAGTACCTATGGACTTTCAATTTGCGTGGTTTGTTTTTAACCTGAGTGACTTGAAAGGTCAAACTGCATATATTCCTGTTGATTACTATGCAAGTCAATGGGGATTGCAATGCTAATTCACATTTTCCACTACTCCCAAACCCTTGGCCAGATTCACTTCAAACATGGTGGGGATGTATGTCAGGCAGATATCCACCATGTTCGAATGGTCGTGCTCCAATGACTTTGGGATTTTTATTTTCATTTTATTTATTTATTTTATTTATTCATTTTTTTTTGTGAATTTTTGCATTCCTATTGATTACCATGTAAGCCAATGCGGTCTGCAATGGTAGTTCACATTATGATTTCTTAAAAACCGTAAGCTAGATTTACTTGAAATGTTTGGTGCAGATGCTCCGAAGGTTTTGGGAATTTTTTTCATGCAATTGTGATGCCCTTTTCTAAGTCAGAGGACAAGGTAGCAAAGCCTTGCAAAATAAAAGTGTTTTCCTGCCACATCTTCAAATAGATATGACTGAAGTCCATCAAACTTTGTCATCATTTACCCAGGGTATACTTTCCTTACAATTGCTAAGAGGTGACCTTGAGGTCAAAGGTCAAGGTCAAACATTCTACAGAAGAATGGTGGCCCTCTTAGAAAGGTGGCCTCTGGTGAGAGGTGCCTGATGGGGGGATGCATGTTTTTCAGACAAAAAAACTCGCTTGTAGTTTACCCAGTAGTTACACAATGCTACCTCTCTATTACCATTATCTAGACGTCCATGTCTTGGCTGCAATGCCCCAGCACAATTGAGTTTGGGCCCAATTGTTTTGAAAACCTGGTGGTCCTCATCACCACTGGGTTCCTATGGAGGCAGGGGGCATAAGGTTCTGGTGCACTTCCACTTCTCTTCTTCCTTCCTCCTCGGGCACAATTTCCGGCTTGCTCTAGGAGTTGGGAGCTCCCTCAGCTTTATGTCCAGAGAAACAGTTTTAGTGGCATGCACATTACCTCTACTGCGGAATTTGCTTTGTAAGCTCTCCTGGTCTCTTCCAAGATAGGGACAGCTAAAATTTGACCTGTGAATTCTTGAAGAATTGTAGAAGTAGGGCTGGTCTTGACTAGAAACCTATCTTTTCAAAGATGGCGTTTGGTGGGTAAAATCACAGACAGAGGGAGGACAGTGGCATACAGGCAATCACTGTGTGGCAGCATGCTGTGAGTGTGGAGCCATCAAGTCTGACTCTGCTAAATCTTCCACCCCAGCCATGCAACTAGGGAAGCGGAAGCAGAAGCGAAGCCATGCTGCTCGCAGGCAGGCTCAGGTGGTTGCTGCCTCTTCACTCATAATTCCTTGGGGAATAGGGAGAGGAGGCAGCATAGTCGCAAGTGCTGGGCCACAGAGGAGCCATTTGTGAGGGTCCTGACAGATTCGTCAGTCAGCAGGCCCATGCTACATGCTACCAGCCAGCGCCCAAGCTGATGTTGCTTAGCTCAGAACAGACCTGTAGCATGCATGGTGCAGGTAAAACCCACTTTCGCCAAAATGGGTACTACTCCGGCACTGACTCAGGGCTTTGAGCAGGTCAAAGCTCTCATGCGGGGCCTAATGGGTAACCAAGCTGTTGTTGTGCTGAAACGGAGGAGTGGAGAGGGGCCATTGTGATGTGCTTGTGCTGCCACAACTTTTACTTGCATGCCATAGGTCGCCGATCCCATTCTCACCATTTGTCCCTGAGTTTTATAACCAGCTGACTACCAGGATTCACAGCACCTTGGTTCCAATGGAGCTGTTGATGTCTGGCTATCTTAGGCAAGGGCAAGTTCTCCCCTGGCAGGACATCTAAGGGAAATATTTATTCTGCCCCAGAGCAGATTTACTCCTCCGAGTCACTTCTAGTGGATTTAGATGGGTAGGATTATGATGAGAAGGTGCCGAAGGCTGTTTCCGCATCCTTGGATGCCTTTAGGAGATTAGGGGAGGATGCTGGAGGCTCTGTCCTCACTGTGTGTTATACCAGTGTGTCACTGTTGGCTGTGAGGTCCTTCTTGGATGACCTCCAGCATTTGGCGCAGATCTCAGAGGGGGTCTGGGACTGGCTTGGTCAGTCAGCCTCACTCAGGAATTTAACTGTGTTGGGTAGTCAACCATCAGATCAGGAAGGACTGCACTCTGGAGGCAAACATGTGTTTGTTTTGCAGTGACACTCTTCTCCAGGGTCCGAAGTTTCCTGACCTATATCTTCCCCTGAGCTGGGGACATGAACCCTCCTCTCTAACATGCTGTTTGGAAGAGACATGGCCCATGTTCTTTGACAAGTGGGGACCTTCAGGCCTGATCTGCAAAATGGACCAAGACAAAGGCTTTGACCGACTCTGTTCAGTCATATTCCTCACTAGCTGCTGCTGCCCCGAAGCATGCCACCCAAAATGCACCCACTTATCCCCCCTGCCCAAGCCACACCTCAGGCATTGCAAGGGCCTAAGAAGAGCGAGATATGATTTGGGAAGAGCAAGAATGCAGGTAAAGGCAAGAAGTCAGGGAAAACGCAGGACTTCTTACTCTTGCCTTCCGAAGCGCACCATCTCAGGCTTCCCCACCACCACCACTACAGATGTTTCCAAGCGCCCAGTTGCCTTTCTACCTTTTGCTTATTGTTGTAGTCTATCAGAGATGATTCGTTCATCTTAAATACCCTTAGACAATGCTATTTATGCGTTTCAGTGAAGACAAGCCTCTGCTATCCTGTGAACCAAAGTGGTTCACACTCCGCAGAAAGAAGGCTGAATTATCATCGGGGGGGGGGGGGGGGGGGGTAAATCTACAGAGCTTAAACACCCAGTAGGGCAGAGGTTGGTATCTGGTTACAGACCATTTATTGCTGATCAAATATTTAGAGATTCTGTGGAGAAGACACTGTCACTGGCGTTGGGCCTGTGATCCCAGGAGTAGATTACATCTTTGGTGTGGATTACATTTTTGGACCACAAGGAGGAGTTCTTCCATGTCTCTATAGCAAAGACGTCCTGAAAATTTCTGTGGTTCGCATTCTCAGGCCAAGTTTTCCAGTTCAGGGCACTTCTGTTTGGTGTTGCCGTGGCACCTCCAGAATTCACTCCGTTCACACAGGTAGTAGTCACATACCTTCACCAGAGGCCAGTGCTCATTCATTTGTACCCAGACAACTGGCAGGCCAACTTTGAAGAAGAGAAGTCAGGCGGTAAGGACAGAGTGGCGGCTCCACCCACAGGTCGCTGAGGCCATGTTGGCTTAAGTGGGGTACTCCACACATGGATCTGTTCGTGACAAGATCAAACACCTTACTTGTGATCTGCCCTGGATCCCCATGCCATAGCAGTGTATGCTGTAGCCATGCACTGAAGCAACCTTTAGTCTTATGCCTTTCCTCCTCCACAGATCCTCCCAAGAGTCTTGATGCAGGTTTGGTCCGATGACTGCAATGTGATGCTAGTGGTCCCCTGGTGGCCAAGGATGGATTGGTCCCTCAACCTTCTGGTATTAAGCGTTAACCCACCACTACGTCTACCAGCATGGCCCAAACTTATGGATGAGTGTGTTTCACAGGAATGCTCAAGTGCTCAACCTCCATGCTTGGCAGTTGCTGCTGCATAGCACATCAACAGCACAGGTTGCAATTCTGAATATTTTTCTATTTGCATTTTTTCTACCTCTGAGGACTCCATAATGCAGATAATGTTTGTCGTTATCTTTAACAAATGATAGAGAATCACCAGACAAAAATGCTGTTTTAACTTTAAAAATTGGTAGCAGCTGGACAAAGATATTTGCATTGATTTTACCCTTACCCCTTAATTAAAGTTAACAACAGTCATGAAACATAGGTATGCATGTTACTTATAATTTTTTTTCTGATAACACAGTTTGCAACTACACCCTCTCTAAAACAAAACTCATGTAGGGTTTGTTCTACCATTCTATGAAGTCATACCTTTTCTGTATGTGATGTAGAATGAAATCAGTTTTGTCGTAGCCTTGGTCCTGTACTCTTAATACTGTTGAATCTCTCTGTCGAAAATAATAATTCACCCCGAAACATAGAATAAAAATCGTACTTTGAACTTATTTTGTAAAATAGCTTTTGACATTTGTTTCAGTTTATCATTACTGGTGCACTGGGATTTGGAGCAGCAAAATCCAAAACAAGCTGCCTGGTGAGTATGCTTTGAGGTGATATGAGACTGGACGCCATGTTGGTACTTATGCAGAGCAGGTCCCTACAAAGAAAGACATTTTTCATTTAACATCTCAATTTTCCCGATCACAATAATTGCAACAGGCAAACTATGTTGCAGCAACGTTGAGTCACCGCTGACGCGAGCCCAATGTTGTGTCAATGGCGTAAACGTTGATCAACCTCTGATCTAGTACTATGTGCCTTGGGAGGATAAATTGCATACGAACAGTGGGAAGGCATTACAGCGTCACGATAATTTATGTGTCACCACTGACTTTGACTACTGAAGCAATGACGGCTGTGCAAATCTTAGTCTTCATCACTGTGAGAATGCAAGACTTGACATATTTTAGCTCTACTGACTTGTCAATCATCAAAATTATAAAATTCGTTTGCGTCCGTCGTCTGGGCAATCTTTCTATTAGACCATGACTTTTTCTCTGAAACTATTGTTAGGAATGTTTTGATTATAGATGTTTCCCAAGTGGTTTGATAGAACTGTTTAATGCTTGCTTTCAGCCATTTCTCCAAGGAGCCCATTCCCAATAAACACTGATCCCCCATTTCTTTTGGGCTCTTCTACTTTTTGGAACTGCATCATGAATTTTCTGTTTAAGCTTTGTTTCGGGAATTGGCGAGCTAAACCTGTTGCTTTTGTTTGTCTCTTTGCCTTGGAGAAAATTGGAAGGGCCTTGCAATGAATGATGCTCACCTGCTGCGCTCTGGTCATTTGTGGTTTCTACCCCAATGTAGGTCTTGCGTGCAGATATCTATCATATCATCTGGAATTTTATCCTGCAGAGTTTATGTGTAATTCTGTGGAGCAACAAAATCCAATGTGTAATTCTCAAAAAGAGCTTCAGACTGCATATCAGTTTTCTCAAAGTGCTGAATGTCGGTACAAAAAACATTATCGACACACACTTTGGGGTGTGCTCTATACCTCTGTGTCTCGCGACAAGGAGTGGTTCCAATGCCAGTCAGAGGGAGTGAAATGTGTGAAAAAAGGGTCACATGGTCCAGCTCGCTCAATTGCCAGTTGTGGAGGTCTGAGTTAACTCCGGGTTATCAGAACTAATCAGCAGTTGACTGAAAGGTTGGCTTGTGCACATACACTTGAAACTTAACTTCGAGTTATTTTTATGGTTTCTTTTTAGCCTTGCCCCTAGCCAAGGTTAACTCTTCAGTTATCAGTGTGTGACCTTCCTATTTGAGTGCAAAAACGTCTCTATGTAGGGGTTTTGCTCCAAATACGTGCAAGTGAAGGCTTTAATGTATCCTCATTTATTGTTTGTAGCTTATATATAGGGCCACATTGGCCGTAAAACACATCAGTGGGTGATTTTCACAGGATCTGTGGGACGAATCATGGGTGACCATCCGGGTCACCTTCGTTTTATTGACCTGCTAAAAGCGTTACAAGAAGAAGTACACACCTTCAAGATAGAAGCAACTAGGGCTCTGTCGGGTACTGCTTTTTAATACCCAGGTACCCGCCAGATTCATATTAAAATAACCGGGTACCCACGGGTATTACCCGCCACATTGGATTGCATAATCTATCCAGACATTTATATGCTTGAGCATATTACTCGCAGACGAACCGCAATATTTGAGCTGTTTTTTACATATCTTACAATTGACTTGATGTGCGTCCTTCATAAGTAATCTCAAACCTGGGACTAGGGGCCTTGGTCGGTTGGGCTTCCTTCAGTCATGATGTAAGATCAATAATATTCTACGAACGAAATGGGAGAGCCTCACTTTGGAATTTTAAACATTCCAGCTTGTCGTGAAGCATTACATGTGAAGGGCCATTAATCATTTATTTATCTATTTATTTATTTATTAATGTAAAAACTCAAAATTGATATATGTACTTACTCAGTTATTCATTAAATACATATACATATATATATATATATATATATATATATATATATATATATATATATATATATATATATATATATATATATACACACACACACACACATACATACATTTAAAATATATAATAACCATCGATTTGACGGGGTATACTTGTCAACTTTGGTTCACACGTTTTCCCCATAGTTGGTTCAAAGGCTCATGCATTTGAACCAAATACATGATAACTTTTGAGGCAGTAAAATAAACTGTATGGGGTATTAAGTTGTAGAATAAGGCACTTGGATCATTTGATGTGGAACAAGTTTCATACGATCAAATGTAGTGCAAAAATATAAAATGATTGTATGTTTTCGTTTGCTGCAGATCATCAGCTTCATGGTAATGTGCATCATCTCTGCTGTATTCACAGTTCCCATCTTCACAGTATCCGGAATCGAAGTATCTCTATCATCCTCAAATCGCTATTATCACTATATGTATATTAAAGGTGTGAGTACAAATTTTTGCTATAGCGAGAGAAGAAATGTAGCGTTGTTAGTTGATATGCTCATGCATTCCGTGTGGTACTGAAGATCACAAACATTAAAAAAATTGGACCATTGGTTTATTTAAATCTTTGAAAGTAATGATTATCAACGTCATCCCCTTCGGAAATCGGTGTCCAAAAAGAGCTCAACATTTATAACAAAGCAGCTAGGTTATTTTCAATTTAAAACATTTGCTATGATAAGACCAAGAGAGTCTAAAATATTAGTCGTGTGGCAGGATAACGTGGAAAATAATATGTGTTAACTAACACTTCGCTGTTGGCTTTCTGTGGGCTATTTGTATAATACTTTATGCAGTGCCCCTCCCCTCTTAAAACAAAACAAACAAAAAAGACAAAAACGATCAAATTTAACAAATAAAGCAGATGACCGGTGTACTGGACGTGCCTGCTATCGTCTTATTTTGCATCAAATTTAACAAAAGTGACTAAATCATTTGAATGCTACATTTTCTCTTCTGACAATGAAGGCAAAGCCAAATACAGGCATCAACGCCACTATGTTAATACTGGCCCTGGCGGAGCTGACCATCGCTATTATTGCCTCCACCCTGTGTTGTAATGCTGTATGTGGATGCTGTGTGACGCCTTCAGTTGGCGTAAGTAACACCCAGAACTATTATGTAACCTAGAGCCAAGGAGCTTTAACATTCAAATTACAAAGCATCTGTGAATAAAGGCACATTTATCACTATCAGTTTCTATCTGTAACACCATTAGAACAATGATATTGTGTTTCACTTTTTCGCAGTGCTGACCATAACGAATTTTTTTTTTCTTGTAATGATCCCTTTCGGATTAAATACCCATATGGTTGTACTTCTAGATCAGATAAAAGCCATGCAGGCACCAGCGTAGTACTGAAAGGCTAATATCTCAGAACTTGAATTTTTATTTAGAACAATAGATTGGCACTATCTTTACTGGTACAGATTTTGGTGTTGAAAATGAAACATTGTCTTGTTTGTATGTGGGTGTGTCAGCATAAAGTATAATCATTGATATTATAGGCCGTCCATTATTCCAACCAGCCAAACGCAGTGGCCTATGCTCAAACGGGCACCCCGGGCATGAGCTACTATACTCAACCTGTGGCATACGCCATGCAACCAAGTAAGTTGTAAGCTAAACATGTATCTTTTGCAACGTAAGAAACACGTTTTTTGATACTAAATTACACACATGGCGTCCTTGATTGTTGATTTGAGAAACCCATCAAGGAAAGTTTTCCAAGAAAGAAATATGAAAGAGTAATGGATTGCTGAATATACCAGTTATGTTAAAATTAAAACCCTAGTCTACCACTAGCTATAATAAATAGACTACTTTTGAAGTGTTCATTTAATCCCACAGTGCCAGGATAAAAACTTGTGGTAAACCTCTGCTTATATTAATCCAGTAGTTCTTTTCCGTCAAGATATTTTAACCTTTTATGGCAATATATATGTATATATATATATATATATATATATATATATATATATATACATATATATATATATATATATATATATACATAAGTATGTATATAAATAAACCACTTTTTAATTGCACACACTAATTTATGTGGCATTCGTTTACACGTATGTGCAAAGGGTTTATATTTATGCATGACAGAAAAGCGCAGTAATTTTTTTTACGTGTAAACGTAACTTTTTGAAATATGTAAAACAAATGACATTCCAGATGTTCAGTGGTTGTAGCTGTGAAAAAGGTGTATATAATGGCCTTCTTACCCATACGGGTAAACCTTTTACACACACGCGCTATATATATATATATAAAAAATGCATAAACCTGCACATAAATTAATGTTTTCTTTTACAAGTGAAAAAGTTTTCACATGCCTGAGAAAGGATCTCTACATATATGAAATAACTGCATGATCTCATATTTGTACGAATCTTTTTTACATATTTTCCTGTAAAAGATAATATACTCTATTGACCCAAGGTTTCAATAAATCAATTACTCCCCGTTAGGGCAATGTCGATGAGACATAGCGGAAGAGGAAAAGAAAAGTACAAGCACCCTGTTTGAATTGCAAATATTTTTGTTTCAAAATAAGCTTTATGTTAATGACAAGGGACAATGAATCGCATATGAATAGGTAAACAAACACAGTCTTTAATGTGAAAAACGGTTAAATTTTCCTTTTCAATTCCTATATGCCCCCCCCCCCCCGAAAGTTTGCAGTATTGATGGATACATTGGCATATCTGATAACCAATAACATGATAAGGAATTTTATTTCTTTTGCGGGATGGCAAGATTCTTATATTCAGTGATGCAGTGATACGTTGATGTATCTGATTCCAAAATACAGTGGGAAAGAAATCAAAGATGAAAAATACTAATATAATCACCCAAATGAGAGGTTCACAAAATGAAGTCCATGCATCCTTGTCCCTACGAATAAGGTCACCCAAGTCTCTTTTTAAACCAGTCATTAAATGCATGTCTTCTTTTCTCAGACTTTATTTCAGATAATGTTTAAACTTTTTTCATATATGTCAAATGATCATTTATTTAATATGTGTAAAAATGATTACACATCAGAAAAGCATTACACTTTTACACATATGTATGATTGTACTTTTTACGCACGTGTAGATCATATTAACACATGTGATAATCTGTTCATTTATATGCGTTAAACAAAAGATGGCACATATGCAAAAAGACTTACATGCCCATATTATAGTGTTAAAAGATCTTACCAAAATACTAATTTCCTTTGTTACAAAATACAATACTTTTAAACTGCTAGGGCTATTTTCTGTTGTCACGGACTATGAAATTTGAAGAATAATATATTGGGGCATAAAATACAAAAGACAGACACAACTGTAAAGGTCTAAAAAAGGGCCTAAGGCCATGTCAATTCCTCTTCAAAAATAAATAATCCGCTATTTAGGTGCCTGAAATTCCTGATAAGAGTTACAGCCATTGTTCTTTATGATAATATTTGCTTTTACATGCACAACAAATTTGTATTCGGTGTACATTATAATTGGAAATGTTCATAAAAATGATTTCAATCAGGAGATAAACATATTTTTATTTTCTTTCATTGTCTTCGATTTCATGCATAGCATTAAAAGTTTTGAGTCGACTCCAATTTCTTGCAACTGAAACAATGCTTTCTTTATAATGTTTATTGTAACACACATGTTTGTGTAATATTCACAGGGATTTTTGAGACGTCATTTATATGTTTGGGTGTATATGCTTAGCGTGTGTAGAAATGTGTTTGTTATTAATAGGGACTTTTTAGATTTTTTCAATCGAGAATGTAATAATCTTCAGTTTAAATTGTGCAAACACAGTTTAACAGTTATTTGCAGATGTGTGTCAGCTGCACATTTGGTTTGTTCTTAAGAAGCCACACCCGAAGCATAAGGTCTGAGATGATATCATGGGCACTTATGGGTTTTTCAGACACAGTGATGTTGGGCCAATTTCAAGGTCAGCCAATAGCGGCAACACAGCCTACCGCTGTGGGTCAGGGACCTCAAGCAACAGCACCTGGTCCGAATACCTTGAATCGGTCTAATGGCAACACAATGCCACCTGCCTACAGTGAGAGCATCCCGCAGAAACAATAGACATGACAAGCAACGTAATTTCCTGCTATTCAGTGATTTGGTTTTAATTCAACTCAGCACTGCATAATTGTGTGCTGTATTTGATGACATCCCACTAGAGGGAAAGTATGCCATTAAAACATACTTTTTGAGAGATTGTCTGGATGGATGAATGGATGGATGGGCAGATACTTGCATTTGTGTAGCTCCAACTTGATGCTGCATTACCAGAATTTGTGCAGTTACTCTTCAGTACTAAGTGCTAGCATGGCTTGACATATGACAGCAACATAGGATGTGGAGTCTGAAAGAGTTGCTCTGTGGAAGTGCTGAAGTAGCATGAAAAAAGTGTCACGCTTGGACTGTGGACAATTTACCATTCTATGTTTTAGACATCCAAAAGTGAACCCAGTTCACTTTATTCATTAATCACACAGTGTGGTCTTTAGATTTAGTAAGAATATATTTGGTTCACTGGAGGAATATTATAATGCCCGAAGGTTTTACTGAAATTTCATAGCGCACATAACTTTTCTCCATTCATCATACAAGACCGCATTAGGACACCTTAGCACAATTTATTCATCACAGGTATGCCCATTTTAACTCCTTTCTTTGGACAATGGTTTTGATGCTAACCGAAATTAATTCAAGAAGCATTATAACAAAGTAGGACCCAGCTGAAATTTCTTATCGAACCAAGTTGTGTTCGAAGTTACGTGATTGCCCGAAATACTAAAAGGCCATATTTAATCATCACCAGAAGGATTATTGAGTAAGCGATATTCCATGTT
Organism: Hermodice carunculata; assembly: GCA_964020975.1. Classification (NCBI taxonomy): domain Eukaryota; kingdom Metazoa; phylum Annelida; class Polychaeta; order Eunicida; family Amphinomidae; genus Hermodice; species Hermodice carunculata. Next base: position 4,922,863 of record OZ026625.1, on the reverse strand, counting down.
ACAATATCGCTATATGGTATAAGTAAAAAAAATTAACTTCATACAAGGATGCAGGGAACTTGTTTCTCTTTTTGAAAGGAATGGTCCTGGTTCTATTGAAAATATTTCTCCTTTTCTGATTTTTACACTTTCGTGAATGGGGTACACGAAACATACATTCTGCTGAAAAAGTAGACATATCACTGTGCAAGTGTTCTTCGATGAAACTATATAGTTTATGTATGGGATTATATAGTTATGGTCAAGATATAGAGACAAATTATTTGCTCTGCTATTTACCGCATAGTACATAGTTTATGTTTGGGTACATGTACATTAAATTGATTTAGTACACATTATATGCTAACGATATTTTACGTTGATCAAGTTCCCTCCCAATGATAGCAACGCAATATTTAACAAATTTGATTTTTGGCCACAGTCATCAAAACAAGTCACACAAGGTATACCGTTGCTATGTTATCATGCAAAAATTAACATTTTCCAAGGATAACATTCAAGTTGTAAATTAGTTTTATAGTTTCATCGCCCAAGAGTACCTGTTTAACTGTAAATTCCTGAATTCACTCACAAAATTGTTTTTAAAAAATGAAAAACCTGCTTTCAAAAACTGAGAAAGATCACATTCCCAGATTAAATGCTTATTGTTTTCTGTTTTTTATGTTGCAGAAGCTACACAAATATGTTTCTATAATTTTCCAGTTCATAGATTTGTCATTTGAAAATGCAAATCGATGTAAAAATATGAAACGGGAAAAAATAGCTAGATTTTGATGTTGAATGCATGACTTTGAAATAGGTACACCACTTATTTTCATTAATTTGACAATGCAGATTTTTTTTTTCAATTTTTGTATCAGAAGTAATTGAGTTCCTATATTTTTCTTCTTAAAAGTACGGATACGTAAAATATGGCACACTTTCCTTCTATAGTAATCCATTAATTTATTTTCTTGTCATGTTCTCAGACTACTTTACTTTTGACTCCACTCTGTTTCCCAAAATGGCTGCAAGTCTATATGGAATGGCGGAGACTAAACCCCTGTATGTTAAATTGTTTATGTTAAGTATGTACAAAAGTGGTATACGTTATAAAAGTCCCATCGTCTGATCAGATCGTTAAAATATATTAACTCCCATATCTTACCAATTTCTATTAAATAACGTTTGTCCTCTTAATCTAATAAAAGAAACCATAATGTGTTATTTCCCTTGTATTCTAATACAAAGTACCATTATGTTTTATTTTCAACTTTTTGTTTGTTTTTATTATTTTACTAACCCCAACTACAAATCACTTCTTGCCTAAATTTACTTTATCTTCAACTTCGTGTTTGATTTTTATAATTATATACTTCAACTACTAATCTCATCTAACCAAACTTCACTTGATTTTCATTTTTTGGTTTGATTTTTATAATTATGTTTAGCCTTACTACTGATCACTTTTAACAAAAATTTAGTTTGCATTAAAATTGCATCCTCAAATATATTTATTCTGAGATGGGAACTTTCTTAAATTTAGATATTTCCATGAGGATAAATGCCCTAAGCATTGTGTTGATAAGCCAGTTTTTGTTACATTTAAGTTGGCATTAATTCTAATATTATACTAAGAACTGTTTTTAGAAAAAGTAGGAAATCGACAAAAGTCGAACATATTTTCCCATTTTTGATGTAACAATTCTGGACATTTTGCTTTTTTACATATTTAAGGTAAGTGATTTTATGATATCATTGAAGTAGAATATGGAATTGGCTTGCAATTTCTCTTTAAAGGAAACCCTGAATCATATTATTCATGCGAGTTACCATCTTTGTGACCGCACCTGTACGTGACCTTGACAATTTAAGTATGTTCCTATTGTGGAAATATTCTATTATAACAAATGTCCCAGGTTGTCGTCCAACCAGACTGATGTCAGTGCCGTTTATGTAAATGACAGGGGTGGCAACGGTTCAGCAGATATAAAAACGTCACATGGCCATCTAGAGTTAGAAAGGTAAAGAAGCTGTTTACATTTCGCAAATCCATTTTACGGATGGTGAGTCAGGATAATCGTATTAACACCCCTGATGGTGCTTGGGGTGTTGAAGTAAATTTTTGGACTTCATTATTAGAGACAACTTCACCGCTCCGTGTGAATGATCCAAACTTTCACAAACCAAAATTATCAAACAATTTCCTTATTACGATATTGTTGAACTAATCAGACACATAAGGAAAATGAAACACTTTTTTTACATGTAGCAGTCTCAATTGCGAATCTACATATGCTAGAATAATCAAATAAAAATACACTCAAATAATTTAGACTCACATGGTTGCCTGCCTGCTGCTGTCTGTATGCAAGAAACAGAGTTCAGTGATGACTCGGAACTATCACCCGTGCAATTAGATATTTGTGCCTTAATTTCACTGCGAAAAATACTTTTCGGTACCAGCTGGTCTGGCCATTAACGTTGAAGATTGTTACGATTGTTGCCTAGCAGATTTTGGTAAGAAATCAGACATACACCAAGGATTGTTTATTGAGATAAAACCCCGAAATCACAAAAAGAAATGAATAATAGGAAATGTATACTGTCTGCCACATGGTCTAAATGAAATATATGGCAGCTTTATTGACGGGTTACACTGGCTGTGCAAAACTGCCAACAATTAAAAGTGATGCAGTTAATCTGGCAGACTGTGATATAGATCTGTTAAAAATCCATGAGAGGCAGATTGCATTCACTTGCTTTTTTGACACATTGATATAGATACAGTGGAAATTCCAATATATGTCTTTTTGGACCTATCAAAGGATTTCAATACCTTGTATCATGACTACTCTGTAAAGTTTATTAGGTTATTCATGGGATGGTCTTAGACTTACACAAGGGCTACTTGAAAAATATACAGTTGTTTTTTTTTTGTTTTTTTTTTTATAATGAATTCAAATCTGATCTACTGCCTTATCCCACACATGTTTCACAAGATTTTACTCTAGGCTAACTACTTCTTCTGATTTTAACAATGACATTATGATTACCTGTTCGACCCTAAGTTTATAATATACGCTGGTGACACAACTCCCTACGTTACACTGGGACTTTGAAATGCACCTGGTTTGGCATGGTGGGCTTCCCAAACCATTATCTTAGAAGTCGACAAGATTCATATTTAGTTAAAGCTAGAAAAATTTATTCTTAAATATATATGAACAAAAACTAAATTTCTGGATTTCCATCAGCCACAGAAAACAATTACAGTCCCTACTCTTGACATTGATAAAACTCTAATAGTATATATATGTTTTTAGTTTTAGATACAAACATCGGTTGAAACCGACAAATTCAGAAGACCACATCTAAAATGTTTTAAATGACTAGTGTTATGAACAGGTAGCTAGTGACTGCCGTCAAATGTCATTCAAATTATTTATAATTCTTTGTTTCTGCCCAGACTAACGTATTGTCTTTTCGACTGGGGCATCGATTTGATCCGCTGTTAATATTCAAGAGAAGGCCATTCGAAAAGTTAGTCATGGAAAATATATACCTCATACCGATCCTATCTTTAAATATAAAATCTTTTTCAAATTGGAACATAATTATGTTTCTCAAATTCTGAAATTCTATTGTTAGCTTCAAAACGACCAACGTCCGGCCTATTTTGATAAAGCTATCATTACTTCAACCTTGCAAATTCGTGACTATGATGCAGGGTGAAATAATTCTATTCTTTTTTATGCACGCCGAACATGCGCTTGCCAAAACGTTTCAAGATATGAAATCATTCATAGTAGAGATGATACACCCGAAGTTATTGTAGTAAAGGTACACGCTCATAATTACTTTGGGTTCTCATAGTACATAAGGCCACAGACCACAGTTATAAATCCTTCTATTTTTCATATTAGCATTTTTCAGTCTAGAAAAATCAGTATTTTGGTATTTTAAAATTCTGTGAACGGCATTTAACAGATAAAAACGTCAGAAAAATATGGATGGATTTTTTTCATACAATTCCCAGCTCGTTAATTTGTGATAATTGAAATACGAAACAGCACCTGAATGTCAGTTTTATACAGGCGTATGAACTGTGCTCTTGCCAAGATCACATCATTGTCCTTCCCCACCATAAAGTTCCTACCTGGCCTGGAAGACAGTGCACCCATATGACCACCAATGAAGCAACTCTGCGATGCAGCAAACCTGACTTAGCTAACTTTATTTAGACAGAAGCTACAGCATGCTGAAAACAATGTATTTTCACAATTACAAACTATCTCCGTTGGGATGCGCAACCAGCCAATCACAACTGTGGTCTGTAACAATAACGTTGTTGCAAAATATAAAGGTTCCTGAAATATTTCAAATTATTATATGTGTAATTCGAACTGCATTTTAAAATACTTGCTTATTTTACTCAATTATTGACTATTTTGTACATGTTATATGATCAATTTCATATCGTCTATGTTTCAAAAACGTTTATGTAGGTATACGGACGAATAAACTTGCTTTTAAACCTTGAATTCTTGTTTTACTTTTTTCCAAGGTTATTCTCACTATTAAACACCAATTATGCTCAAGGAGTGATTGTTTCTAGTTTTTTGTTAACTCTGATCCATTAGTAGGTTTGTGTTTCTTACAGAGGACAGAGATCTGTGTAACGGTCACACTGACAATTGGTTTTTTAATGTTCGCCTCCCTCGAGTATTTCCTTCACTCGATGTTCTACCAATCATATATTATATATTTTTCCTGTCAAGATTATTGACCATTGATAATGGTGTGGGTCGGTGCTGGAAATTATTTTCATCTGTCATCAAGCTAGTAACCCATACAGCTTGATTGACTTTCTTTCCTCTCTTTTCTTCCTGTGATGCCAATCAGTTGTATAGGTCACGAACATGCCAGTATTCCGAAAGAGTGATTACTTGATTATATGCAAGTAATCATCGTAAAACATAAGATTTATGTTGGGGACATTAAATGGCTCCATTGAAAAGAGTAGAAAAATGCTCATATTAAATTATACCAGCGTCAGACAACTCTTTACAAACCATGTCACAATAGGGTCGTAAAAAGGCTGATGATCACTTGTATTATAGGCACAATAGTCTGAAAGATTTATTTCCATTATGGACCTGGTAGCTAAAAGACTGGCTGGCATGGAAAAGTGGAATTGGATGGCATAAAAATGAGCATCACAAATATGCTTTATCAAACATTATGCATACATATTTCTCATTATGAAGAAGCACTATATTAGTGAGATGTTTCTACTGCAGTTTTTAAAGAGAGAATCGAGCCCGTAGATTTGATTTCTGCATGCAACTAATTCTTGAGTTTGATGGCAGTATAGATTAATGATTTCAATGAAGGCCAGCCCACACTTGGGACCACCATATGGAGTCAACACTAGGGCGAGTAAAATGAATGTGAGTGTCACCTGTCCGGACTATAATTTTTCACATAGTCCGTACAGTTGCCCCTCGTCATTCTGGTTGTTTTAAATTTGTGAATCAGCTCAATTTGATTGGCTGTCCTGGAGACAGCTAAACATCTCATTTGAAATCCTTGTTCAGAACCAATATGGCATCTTACCTGCATGGTATTGATAAAACGAATTACTTTGTTTTGGAAAATCTGGAATTTCTACTTCGTTTCAAAAGACAAAGACCTGTGCCAAGCTACATCAGCACAGTCAAAGAAGGGTTGGACCAGGGCTGAGCACAAGAGTATTCCGGTTCTTGTGCTCAGACCAAGGCCTTCCTTATATAGATTTTATTTTTTTAGTTTGGAGGTGAAGTAGATAATACAGTTCAGATCCTTTCTTTCTTTCTTTCTTTCTTTCTTTCTTTCTTTCTTTCTTTCTTTCTTTCTTTCTTTCTTTCTTTCTTTCTTTCTTTCTTTCTTTCTTTCTTTCTTTCTGTCCTTGTTTTTCTTTGTTTCTTTCTCTCTATCTCTGTGTCTTTTGCCCAGGTCGAAAATGTTACACAAAATAAAGACACGGGTTGATTTTATTGTGTATGTCTAGTTCCCGGGTCACCACATATCATTTTCTGGGGTTCCAATTCTGGTGTGCTGGTATTTTCAAAATATAATAGGCTGACCTGTGTGTGATACTTATACTGTGACCTCATCTTGGCGGACTTGCACGTCTTTCTGGAAATTTGGATGATTGGTTCAAGGCCCTGTAGGTGTATTTTTGGGTATTTTATAGATGATTATTCATCCATAAATTGTAATTTTTCATTTTGTTCCTAGCCCCGGTGGTACCTTTGATGTTTTATAGTACATTGCCATAAAGAATAATAGATCAGTCTATTTATTACCCTCAACCTCTATATCATGGCTAGTCAAACGTTGCCCTGCTCATGCCAAATCACGCCCATTACTTCCATTTTTTTTTTGTGATCTATGGACTACCTTCATTGATCTAAACCTATGCACCCTCATTGAGGCAGACAAACTGTTTCATTTTACTAGCACATACATGTGCTTGTACTGTACCTAACAAGATCGACCAAAGCAGAAGTGAATGCTCACTACTGAACCAAGGTTATTGGATTTATGAGAAAGGTGTCATTATTGGCCATGCTCAACGAAAGGTTGATAGAACTCGTTAATGTTTCAGTGCATATGCATATACATGGCCCTCCAATTACAGTGTGCAGTCGCTTTTGGAATGTAAATTAACCTCGTGATGTGAACTTGTCATGCCAACTCTTTGTAGGTATGGCCATGACACATAGAGGATCCATCCTACGCTGAGTCGAGGAAGCAGGTTTGGGAGCGCTCTTCTCAGTAAGCATTAAGTTATTATAAGAACGTGTCAGAATCTGCAACGTGTGGCAAACTCCTATCAGTTATGGAGCTCCATTATGAATTTTCTGTGGTTTTTGTTGGACAGTTGACGATTTTCATTTCTGTGGCTATGTTTCAAATATAACTGAGACTACGAGTGATATCAATGTTTGATATGAATTAAAAACAGGCTCACCAGTGGGTTTAAGCCTACTCATCTCAGTGAAAAAAACTTGATACAAGACACAATGAAAGATCAGAAGTCCATAGGTTCTACTCCTGCCCAAAGAGAATACCTGATTACTTGTGACAAGATTGTAGAATAGTTATGATTTGTTTTACGTCTATACAGATTTGATTTACATTCTGCGTAACAATGAATGTAACAATTTGCATTCAAGATACAAACTTAAATTGAGTGACTGGCTCCACCATTTATATCCTTCCAACATTTAAAGGCTGGCAGCAGGCATTCAATGATACCTTATATATACAAACATGGGTAAAAATTCAAAGATGATGCAACACTGTAGATTTGACCTTTATACAATATAACAATAAAGACAGCCCTTTTTCAAAAGCATGAAGGTTATTTTCTTGCTTGTCATACAAAGTTCAGTATTTTCAATGCCACCTTGACGATACTGAGCTAAGCTGCTGCAGAATCACCATATTCTTCACCTCATTATGCTTAATTACTCCTTGCGGATCAATTAAATAATGTGCTCCCACGGTGTTGAAAGTAGTTTGACCAATAATCTTCTTGATCAAAGTCTTTGCCCAGGATGAAAAATAAATGAATTATGAGTGCAGACATTAACATAATTTCTGAGGTTCCTGATGCAAACGTATTGGCATGCAGGCAAGTTTTTTCCATTAAGAGAATGCCAGAGAGCATTTGTTGTCCCCTTTTGCCGATGGCAAGATCTTTAAAACTGACAACAAGGAACATTTCGCTGCATGCAGCAGCCTTCATACTAGTGCTAGTTCATTTTATTGATTTGTCATTATTTTCATTTTGAATTATACACAAGATAGCCCATCAGTTTGACTTCACACTGAGCAAATCTACTGGTAACCAGTAATTTATTTTTTAGCATGAACTGTGTGTTGCGATTCATTAACCACAGAAAGTGAGCCTTGTGTTCCTAGATATTAGCAAGGCTTTTCATCAGGTTTGGCATGCAGGCTTATTAGTCGAGTAAAACGGACTTTGTAGAAATTTTTGGCTTGGTATTCAAGTTACCTTAGGGTCCGACAACAAGGTGTCGCAATTAATGGCCAATTTTCCAGATGGAGAACAGTCCAAACTGAGGTTCCCCAAGAATCAGTCCTTAGACATCTTCTCTCTCTCTCTCTCTCTCTCTCTCTCTCTCTCTCTCTCTCTCTCTCTCTCTCTCTCTCTCTCTCTCTCTCTCTCTATACATAAGTATATATATATATATATTATAGATCTTGATCAATGTAACACCAAGCTGTTTACTGATAATACAATCTATATTTAAATGTAGAATTGTATGACCAGCAAAAACTGGACAACCCTGTTACTGCTGACCAAATAAAAAATTCGGATCTTCAGTCGATCTATAGATGGGCAAATACCTGGCTGATCACCTCATTGCCCAAAATAGAGACAGTATGTTGATTTCACGTCAAACTGTTTCTCCTGATTATCAATCACTTATTTTTCAGGGCTATTCATAACATGAAGTTAGTAGCCACAGACATTCAGGTTTAACTATTCGTAATTGAGAATACACTAAGTTATCATAAATATATAAAATAGTAAACAAGCTAGTTTCAAAATATCTACAGTCTATCATTCCAAAGATTCTCAATCCACAAATTTAAAATAATAACACTCTTCAGAGATCAGGAACAGATATATATATATATATATATATATATATATTGCCTTTTTAGAATGAATTGCCCTTGGATATTCACAATGAAAATACTTTGTCAATATTCAAATTCAAACTACATCATTATTATTACTGTGTAAATAGATGCCCAGAATGGTATAATTTTGGTGACAGATCTGAATATGTATTGCAAATATGCTTGCACGTAGACAGCAGCCAACTGAACTCTCATCTTTTCAAATTTTAAAGTTAAATCTAACTAGAGTTGAAAATGTGGTGCAAATAATAAGGATGCATGGTAATTTTACGTTTTATACAGCAGTGCAATGTAAATTGCACAGCGTGTGCAAGGGAAGACCCCCCCAACTTTGGCACCTTTCGCCACATTTTAAATAGTACAGTTGGCGAGTGAAGACGTATTGAGAGATAGTCATTTTGGTCAGCATCTTATGTAACAGAACAGAAAATGTTCTGGAAGTCTAGGAGCAGCTTGTGACCTAATGGCAGGAATTATCAATTAATGATAGTCGTTTCAAACAGACCTGCATCAAACAGCCATCATACCAGGCAGATTTGCTTGCAGAAACAGCTATAATTCCTGCATGAGAGATTGACAATGCTTCAAAAACAGCCTCACAAGAAGATGAGTACAAATGGCCACAGACAATGTCGAACGTGTTTGAGTGCCTCCTACCCAGATGACCGTGTCTCCATCCTGGCCAACTGCAACTCCAACACACAACTGGGCAGACATGATTAATGGGAAGTTTTGAACAGGACTTTAGCAATTTAGAGAGAAGTGTGTTGAGTTGACCACACCACTTGAAGAAACAGTAGGCTACTTTTCTCATAATGCTAAATGGTGCAGGCGATACAGAACGCCAGACAATGCAATCAAAATACTATGGAGAACAATCCGCCAGACAATGATTCCTCATTGCCACATGGTTAGCGGTCCTCACAGAATTTTGATGCATGGGCTAACAAACATGGGATCCATGTCCGCATGGTGGAACTGTTAAAGAGTCAAGGCATGGACGACCTGGACATGCCGATGTTGCTATCAGCAGATGAAGTAATTAAAGGGCTCCAAGATTCAAATTTGAGGATACATCTGACTTTAGTCCCGGGTTTGGTGCTTGTGAGGGCACTGTAGAAACTGCAAGGAGGTCCCACAACATTGGACACAAACATACAGCAGCAAGGAGGTTTGGCGATGCAACAGATAGAACAACAGGGAAATCCAGGGGCCTCACATGACCTCTACCAAAGGGGGCCATGCAGTGGAGGGAACAGCCTGAACATCTTGGTATTCCCCAAAATGGTGGCACCCATGGCACGTTTTATTCACAGAAACAACAACACGTACCACAGGACACATCCGAATTAAATTTGCAAACTTTGCCTGACAATACATCTGTACAACAAACTCTATGAGATTTAGAAGGCTCCATGCAAGGCAACACAGCACAGGTTCTCCTATCACAACAAATGCACAGGGAGGACCCTAGGTGACACAGACAAAAGACATGGTTGTCCAAGTACTTTGCGAACGGAAGGACATGATGTGAACAATTTGGCGTGTTTGTGTGCTCTGGGGGTTAGAGGTGAGGTAATGTTCTATGACATTACTGACTTTATAGAGTACAAACATGAGGTCGATACCAAAGAAGAGATAGTTAACGCTAAGGGTATCCAGCTATGTGTAAAGACACAGAGGAAGTAAAACTGGATTCCATATCTTTTTCCCAGTGGATGTTAGCTAATATACAAATTATGCACAAGTTGTTCACCAAGGGTAAATTAGATTCAGTAACATATCAGATTACATAGCATATACAGTGAAAGTGACCAAGATGAGTGAAGGATCCCTTCCTGAAGGTTTTATAGTGTGACTGTGGATATAGGTACCTACAAGCTATGGATCGGTTCAGATGGGGCACAGACCAATCCCACTTGCTAATATTGTTTTAATGTGGAAAATGGAACAATCAAGGAAGGCCACTTAATGGCAACAACCAGATCACAGGCACAGGTAGCAGGGGTGGTGCACCTCGTGTTTCCCACACTGCTAATCACAGGAGCCAGACCAGGGTCCAGCCCTGGTACACAAGGAATGGACAAGAAATATGTAGCAATTTTAATGACCTGCAGGGGTGCAGGTGGGGAGCAGGGTGCAGATACGCCCACATGTGCCATGTTTCTGGATGCGGTCAGCAGCATCCTACACTTAACCATCCCTGTGGTAACACCGGTATTTGACTGGGAGTAAGACCACTATGGATATGGAGGAGAGGCTGCTATTTGAGGGGCAGAATTACAGGCAATTTTGATAGGTTTTTTTCTGGTGAATGGGGTCGAAAACGGTTTTGACGTTATACACCCATGTACTTCTCACCAAACAGCAGAATTCAAAAATCATAAATCAGCTTCAGAAAACAAAAGAAAGAAAGAAAGTGGAGAAGATAATTTTGGCAGAAATGGAGTGTGGAAACTACAGGAAAGTTGATAGGAAGTCATGTATTGTCAGTGCCTGGATGCAGCACCCAAAGTAAGACATTAGACTAATACATGACTGCAGTCTCCCAGAGGGCAAGGAAGTTAATGAGTATGCCACCTATGAACCCTTTTCTCTATAGCCTTTGAACAAGGTGGTAAAAGAAGTAACACCCAATGCATTTATTTGTAAAGTTGACTTGAAGTCAGCCTATAGGTCTAAGTGCAGACAGTCAGAGAGTTGCAGGTCTAAAGTGGACTTTTCAGGGGGACAGGGAGCCCCTCTGTTTTATAGACACTGCACTCCCATTTGGCGCAAGTGCCTTTTCTGGCATGTTCCACAGATAAGCCAGGTTATAAGCAGGATGATGCACAGATAAGGTTTTAAAAAGGTGTATGCCCACATTGATGATTTTGCGATTATAACAGACAGTAGAGAAGAGGGTTTATTGGCACTCAACACCTTGATCGCTTTATTGAGGAAGTTGGAGTTCATGATAAACTACAATAAAGCAGTGGGACCCACTCAGTGCATCATATTTTTTAAATTGAAATTAATTCAATAGATATGACGATCCGTCTCCCCCACCATAAACTTGTAGCATTACAGGCTCTAATATTGAAATTCTAAGATGAGTGCCGGACGACCAAGACACAGCGGCAGCATCTCATTGTTAAGCTGAATTGGAGCAGTCTTGTAGTCCATGGTGGCTGCACCTTTCTAAGTCATCTTATTGACGCACAGAATCTGCTGAAAACAGCAAATCATAAGACACTAATCAGAGATTCTGGATGGGCAAACATACAGTGGTGGGCAGACTTCTTGTCTTCATTTAATGGCAAGTCTTTCATCCTGGAAGGCACACCAGTGGATCTCATGGGCATGGACTTTTCAAATGAGGGGGGGGGGGGGCAATTTTGCTGCTGATTGATTATATGTCGACTGACAGACACACTGGGGGGACATGTCAGACTTGCTCATTAATTACAAAGAAGTTTCTGGTGATCATATACGCTGTTAGGTGTTTGTCTCCTTTACAGGCCAATAAACATGTCAGACTGTGTACAGATGGCACTGCAGCACAAGGTATCATTAACAATGGTGCGTGGCGGAATTTTCAAGTTCTGGGAGCCTTAAGGCAATTGTTTTGGTGGTCCGCTAAATATCACTGAAAGGCACATACAAAGAGCCTGTAACACTGGCCACACTGTCTCTCACCTGGATGAATAAGTGTGTTTGGGTCATGTTGATATTCACATGCATCATCCTTTATATTTGACACCAGAAACTTTATTGTGTCACATGTCTTTGGAAAGTTTTCATTTCCTTCTCCCCCAGCTATTCATGTGGTGGCATGGGAAAAGGCATTGGATCAACAGATTGTACAGTATAAGTGTCTAGCCTATGCAATTTCTGACGAAGCAATACACAAGAACCACCTTAACGCTTTTCTACGGTTCTGCACTTTTTTCAGGTATCCAACCATCCAAGTGAATATTGTAACTCTCATGAGATATGTTGCTTTTTTTAGGGCAAGGACCTGAAAAGGACCAATATTTGAGTATACTATGCACCCTACATCTTGAGGAAGGTTTCCTGACTCCCTTGTTGGATAATTGGCTGCTAAAACAGTTCTAATTAGGATAAAAAGAGATAAAAGGAAAAAAGTTAGACAGAGACCTCCAATTTTACCTGAGAACAAAATTTTGTCATAGCTGGACTTAGAGCTATCGCTAGATGCCTCCATGTGGGCTGCCACTTTCGTGACATTTTTCTGCTTTTTTTCAGAAGTAGAGAGTAAAGTGCCCTGTTGCCATGTAGAGTTCGTGCATGCCTGCACCTCTACTGAGCTGGTAACACATGACCCAGCATGTGTAAAGGAAGCACCAAAATTTTGGGGCGTTTCGCCACATTTTAAATAGTACAGTTGGAGAGTGAAGACATATTTGGAGACAGTCATTTTGGTCAGCATCTTTCGTAACAGAACGGCAAATTTTCCGAACATCTGGGCACTACCCACATATCCACAACCTTTAACTCAAGTCCACAAGCAGTGGATGGATCCAGAGAAGCAGATAGTTAATGTGAATATTTCTTTTATTTCACACATGTATTTGCATGAATTTAAGTTGTATACAAACAAGGAGATTAAGGGCTTATACAGGATGTAATTGCTTCCTCACATCCGTGTTGAAAGCACGGGGGGAATTGAGCACCTCTTGTCCCAGGAGTGCTACTGGACTTATGTGAAGACTCACTAACGGAAATATTATGGGCAAGTTCCCCTTGCCTGTATACACGAGAGCCTCTCAGTAAGGGTAGACAGTGTACTTCCTGAAGAGAGTGTGTGACATGATGATGCGCAGGTTAGCTTCTCAAGTCGGTCTGAGGTTGTGTGCTTCCTGCATCTTGGAAGGCAGCTTGACCTGCAATCATAAATGGTAACATATGATATGATATTCTTGTTCTCAAGGTATGGAACAGTGGTACATACTACACATACCGAGATGTCAGTAGCTGGCATGCGTCCTTGAAAAGAAGCTGAAATGTTTATTTACCACATGGAGGAAAGCCATTCAGCACACATGAAAATTACTCTTCACATGTCACTCAAATTTGCTCCATAATATTTGTAATGTCTTTGATATAGAATCGCAAATGCATATTCGTTTTCTGATCTTTTTTCACAAATTGTCAGTCAATAAAAACGATATTCATGAATAATGGCCTCAACTCTGTATGGCAGCAGTCTGTTTGTAGTGTGCAATTCCATAAACTGTATCTTCTCAAAGTACTGCATGAACAAACCCCTTAATATTGTTCACCTTGATTGTCTCAGTGTTATTGAAAGAATTTGACAGACCTCAAATTGTGTGGACAAAGTTTCACTTCGGGCCATCTTATGCGAGAGTTCTGTGAAATACGTGATGGGGTTGTTGAATGCAAAACAACCAAACATGACTGTATGGAAATAATGTATGAAATAAGTATGGTATAATTATGTACCAACCCAATAGCCCCTGTCCCCTGTCGGGTTACTGTCAGAGCAGTTGACTCTGGATTCATGGATTATGTATTGTATATGTGTGCATTTCTTCTTTCTTCTTATTTTGATATTTGACTATTGAACTTTGCGTACGAATTAAGATATAGTACTAGTACTACTACTACTACTACTACGACTACTACTACTACGACTACTACTACTACTACTATGGCTACTACTCATGATAATAATAATAATAATAATAATAATAATAATAATAATGATAATAATAATAATAATAATAATATACTGGATAGACTGTAAGGTAAAGGGGGTGAGGAAGGGGAGATGTCCCAGACACTGGTACAGGAAATAATTTTGCCATAACATAGTACAGAAAATGAGAATATTCCAAAATAATGGCCAGTATGAACATATATGATGATCAGCAATACAGAAAAAAGAGGGCCTCCAGTTCCCTAGTATGGGGATACATTACCTTACCCCCTCCCCCCCCCCAACACATAAGTGGTATGTAGCTCTGCCTCTCAGCCGCCTGCGTGCATGACTACCTCTATGCATGCAAGAAGAAACTTTATAATGTGTCCATTCAAACTCACTGTCAGAGTTCATAGATCTACTGAATGAGTGAGGATGTTTGTATATGATCACTCTTTCAGTACATATATAATATTTTTATTTCAATCATGATTGACATAATTACAATTCTAGAACTTCAACATGACTAAAGCATAAAATTGCTGTTTGTTTGCATGTAGTTTTTATGAAGGTTAATTACAGTCAATCAAATCAAATCACACAAAAGTAATAAGAAGACTAGGAAAGTGTTCATAAGCACAGATACACGGTGTGCCAAATAAACCTGATGTTTTTGGTCCTTCACTGGACTCACCAGAGGCTAATGAGTAATGATTTACCACAGGTTGAGCATAACCAGGATACCTATTATCTTATGCCTAATATTTTATGGAGTTGAAATCTTTCAACCCGACCGTAATGTGATTCAATCAAAACTGAATGCTGCCTGTGTGCATGCATGCCTTTATATAGAGCTATGTAGGCTTGCTAGGGAACATCTAGACATTACGTTATATGGTGACATCATTTATAAACTAGGGGTCTGCATGTTCAGCCTTTGCCTGACGGAGGACTGGGTTGTTCCAGTCATTTTGTATCTTTAGTTTATAAAACCATATATATTTTCATAAAAGTCATCTCAGTTAAAATGTAACACTTAAAAAGAAATTCTTCCTTTTTTCTAAGCACGTATATAGGGTTGTGGTTAATGTTCTAATCACTGTTTCATCTTGGCTTCCAAAAATTGACTTCAGTTCATCCTGGCGACACAAATTTTTAAAACTGGGATCATCGGTATGTAGTAGATCCATGACGGATTTTCTTTCATTATCATAAAATTTGCATTGACAAATTACGCGAAACTCGTCTTCAATCAGGTTACCTGGCTCGCAGAAATAACATACTCTCTCATTAACTGGGAGTCAATTTGCTCCGTACGGTCCTGTGTCTACTCTGATTGGTGCTACACCACATATAAATAATGCCAGTGCACGTCTGTGTCTGGGTGAGAGTGACATTAGAACATAGCAATCTGGTTCGAAATTTTGTTTAAATGTCTATATTCCCCTTACTATGCCCTTCACCACAAATTGCTGGAATACATGCCAAAGTTTGTTGCCATTTGGCAGTAAACACTTTTCACAATACGTTGTCCACACGATCTCTTTCCAAGTGTCACTGTTGACGTGACCCAGGGTCAGGAAGTTCTTGTATGTTTATGTTCCTAAAGAAGGTGTTATTACAGTAAGCCTAGTTGCGTGTGTTGCTATTCTCGTATGTCCATACGAACTCTCGTTTGTTGAGACGTGTGCTTTCATTCTGGACAGCCTGCACCACATTTTTGAGACACCGGTCCATTGGTGGTGCCGTGGCACTGCCTATTCCATATCACTTTGCACTGCTGCATTGGGTGTCTGCTTGCTCACACCCAAGAAAAACCTACAGGCTCTGTTGTGGACACTGTTTATGCTTGAAAACTCTTTTTGCACCCATATGGCTTCCCCATAATGCTATTATGGGTAGAAGTAGACTTTCATATAACCATGTATATATTTCCAAACGGCATTCATCCAAACATCTTGACCTTAGCAATCGGGAGACGCAGGGCACGATGTGCAGCTTTGGCTATTTCTTTGGCCATAACTGTTGTGTCTAAATTTTCTGTTCATTCCTAGGGCTTTGGGTAGCTCTGAAATGCACCACTTTAGTTTTATCCTCATTTATGTCCATTTTCCATGTGTCACATCATTCATCCAACTATTAAAGCTGTTTTGTAGATCTTGTTCTGTTTGGGCAAGTGACACAATATCGTCGGCAAATAAAACCATACTGATGTCCTCTCCTCCTATTTTGACTCCTTTGTGCTGATTTTTAACACTGACTGCTTGGTCATTAATATAAAAATTGAGTAGCATTGGCGACAAATTGCATCACTGTTTTAGGCCGCAATTTTCTTTGAACCAATCTGAGTACATTCCATTTAGGCAGACGCACGATGTTACATTGGGATAGAGTGATTTCAGTGCTCGTAGCATGTTTCCTTGTATCCCGCATGCTGTCAATTTGTGCCACAACGCTGCTCTGTCTATACGGTGGTAGGATTTTCGGAACTCTACAAAGCCAGCAAAAGGAGACTTTCCTTTTTTTCTGGCGTGTTTCAATAATATTTGTGACCATCAATATATGATCAGGACAGCTACGATTCTCACTAAATCCGTTCCGCTCATCCACTATAATTCCGTCTAACTGTGCCAAGTGGGTGATTGTGGCATTTAATACAATAATATACAATTTGGTGAAAACTGGTGCCAATGTGACGCCCCCAGTATTAAGAGGTATACGGTTGTCTATGCTGCTGCTTTTTAAAAAAAAGTATAGACACATTTGTTTTACATGGATTGTGAAAGAAGTCAAGCATTGACTTATCGAGTCACTCTCCATGGCACAGATGTTGGCGTATACTTCCTACCTTGCCTAGTGGAGGAAACCGAAGAACTCGGAGAAAACCACCGTGCACTTATCGAGTCACACTCCATGGCACAGATGTTGGCGTATACTTCCTACCTTGCCTAGTGGAGGAAACCGAAGAGCTCGGAGAAAACCACCGTGCACGGTTAAAGTGAACTTTTTCCACATGCTGCCCAGGACGAAAATCGAACCAGGGTCGCAGAGGTGTAAGGCGAGCGTCTTAGCGCTCAGCCAACCGTGCACCCGTATGCTGTATGCTCCACCATATGTGTATATTTCCCCTACTAGCACACACTCAATGCTATGAATATATGTACATTGCACTGAGACGCGTACTTGGGGGGGGGGGTGTGGTTGAAAAGTTCTCACTATAAGTGTATCCTTGCAGATAATTGTTGGTGTTTTGACCGGAGTTCATTCGCATCAAACGACTTTCGCCTCACGACAAAAACTCGAGGATACACACAGAGCTTTTGACATACACAATTCCCGTGGACGATAAGAGCCAAAGTCGAAAAAAAAAATTGACGTGACATGTTTTGCTGTCCATACACCACAGAAATAAACGACACTAGACACGAATCCTCCATATAAGCACGATAGAAAAGAAAAATGATTGGAGCAGGACACGATGTAATCTCTTATAGGGGCCACAAGGGATCAATAACGGGCATTTACCCGGGGTGAAACTGACAACTATACACGGTAACAATGAAGGGACCACTTTCGTATACTTATTCGTGGAGGGGGGGGGAGGATGGCGGACAACTGCGTGCACGAAGAGGCTGTCGCGGACCACCCATAGGCAGCCGCAGGCCATGCTAAGGCAATTGCGGACCATGGGCAGCCGTGGGCCACCCATAGGCAGCCGCGGGCCACCCATAAGCTGCTGCGGGCCATTCATGGGCAGCCGCATGCCATTCTAAGGCAACTGTGGGCCATAGGCAGCCACGGGCCATTCTGAGGCAGCCACGACCACCCATAGGCAGCCGCAGGCCATTCTAAGGCAGTTGCCGGGCATTCTCAGGGAGCAGTGGGCCACTTTTATGGAGCCATAGGCCATTCTGAGGGAGCCGCGTGCCATTCTCAGGGAGCCGCGAGCCTCTCTCAGACAGTCTCGGACCACTCTGTAAGTACGACGGGGGTGGGGAGCAAACATAATGCTAGAAATCATGCCACGTCTTAAGCAGTACTGTCCAATCTGCGGCACCGGGGATTTAGCGCACCTCCGTCTGCATCTCACGAAATTATACAAGTTAAAGACGTTCGGTACACCGCGATATGCGCAACCATTTATGGTCCAATGCCTCTACAGATACAGTTAGGGCTGGTATTTGTCGATACCTGCACTAGCTGCTGTTCGCTTTTCCTATTTTGCACAGTTCCGTTTGAGAAAAATGGATTGTTTACGAAGAGTGAAAAGGAAAAAGAATGGGCGGTTTGTTAACAAAATTCCAAAACAAAGGACTAAATGCTTTAAAACAAGGCAGAATACGTCGAAACACGGCAGTGGTAGACCAAAACGCATGTACACAATCAGCGAACGCTGACCAAGCCACCGTCGAAAGTGCCACGCCCACCCCCCAAATGCCACATGCACATGTAAACACTGACAGTTATAACTGGGACGAAGTCGTAGAATAATGGAACTAAGTGTACTAGCCGATAATCTTGTATGCGAGGAATGTAAAAAAAAAACATTGTCCCTAAAAAATACAGAATCCTAAAAACGATATGGCTTGGCCAGTATACTTTACATTTCTTGTGAATGTGGTACGATAAACGCTGTCCCAACGTGGGGGGGGGGGGGGGGAACCACAGTAATACCCCAGCGTCAAAAGGTGGCACAGACATATTTGATAATGTGCTGCCTATAATTTTGATATTCTTATTTTTACCTCTTTTTCCACATTGCTGTATTGCACTATGGAGAGAATCTTGAAATGTTTGCCTCTTCTCAGTAAAACTATGAAAGTATATATTATGACTGGAATAAAAAATCAACGATGTACTGCCGTTTACTTAACCTACATACATGTATATTGATATGGTATCGACGTTAGACAATGAATGGATACCTTGTACCTATGAACTTAGAACAAATTAAATCAACATGCATGAATTCTTTGTACAATTGCGGAAAAAATAGCACCGTATGATATCTTTTTTTTTTGTTAATGAATGAAATCGGTGCATACTTTGGAAACCCCCTACAATTTTTCAGGGATTTGCAAATATTTTTTCTATTTCTAACTTAAAAAATAATATGAGCACTTATACATTTTTGCAAGACGAGATGAATTTAAAGTCACATTACAGCATGTTTTGTCTACATATTTGTTATTAAAAGGCTTGATATACATTGCATACACGCATACTGAGTTATTTTATGCATATTTTTTGCATCCTTAATTTATTTTTTTGCTTTTACCCACACATATAATGTTTGCTATCAAACTTCTGTAGTCCTTACATGTAGCGCCACTTAGCGACAAAAGTAGCACCGTGACATGCCAATTTTTTGATTGCATTTTGTTTCAAATGCCAATATCTTGGTTCACACCAAAAACCAGAGATTTCTAAATTCTTTTGACCAGTGTACCGAACGTCTTTGACAAGGACGATACGCCAAAAACAGTCAATAGAGATACCCAAATAATGTGTAACGCTTATACTTCTCTGCAGCTTTCGACACAGGTGAGCGTTTTCACAAAAGACTACACATGCCTATTGAGGGTAGAGGTGACCGTCAATGAACCGTGACAGTTAATCGACGGGACATTTTAAAACGGGCGTTGGGAAATCCCGTCAGACTTCCAACGTACCACTGACGATTTCACAAAATCTGTAAAGTGCGCGCCACTGAAGTGTATCCCACCTACCCTTCACACAACTAAAACGGGAAAAAAAATTCAGTTTGATGGTGGAGAAAGTGTGAAAAATATTGCAAACACTTAACTTTCACAGACCCGGCCAAAGGTCAGTTTTCTTGATAAATGTCTCATATGTACAATACTTTGGGCAATAGATAGCTTTGCCTGCTCACCAAGAGCTGCCAAATATTAAAACGAACACCTACATGTACCTTTATTTTTGAGATGTATACGCTCCATCGTGTATGAATATATCCCCCACAAGCACAGATTTAATGCAATACCAGCACGCAAAATAATGCACTGAAACGCATACCTTAGGGGGTTTTGTGGCATAAAAGTTATCAATATAAGTGTATCCTTGTCCGTTTTTTTGACCGGCGTTCACTCGAGTCAAACGACTTTCGCTCCGTGACAACGACCCGAGGAAACACATTCAGCTTTTGACATAAAACAGTTCCCACGGATACGTACGATACGACTTGCGACCAAGAAACATCCAAGCTGCCGGAGGCCAGAAAATAGACAAACTCGGACAATAACAAACAAGCCACAACCCCGACAAGAATTTTCACCCAATACAAGTATTTTTTTCGCTGACATTTCCGTTTCAAGCATGCAAGTTTTCTGCCAAAAAGAATTTTATATGAGATGAGGGTCGGCAAAATCATACACGACAGCGACGTGATTGATACTTTCCCCGACCCGTTCACAATCAGCTGTACATTGTACAAAATATGCTCGAATGAACCTGCGTATGATTGCCATAGGGAATTTCCAATCCGTCCATAATAACTCTGTATACATGTAATGGCCACTGTTTTGACTGACCAACATCTAAGCCCATGTTTCTAAAAACAAGTTAGGTATCTTCTAATCCACAGCTTTCCTACCTGTCTCCTCAAACCAGCAACTTTGTCCTCGGACTTCCCGTCTTCCCTTTACGAGATGATGGTTACGAAAAAACCTGTTAAGTTCCGAGCGCACCCCGAAACACGTCCTAGCTACCACTACGAGAGTCAAACACCGACTCATTGAGATCCGTTCATTTTCACCACCGAAAGAACATTAACATATTAAATCCACTTCCCATATGTAAGGACAGGTTTTCATCGTCACACTTCTAGGTTAAGTTCCCACTTTCGGAGCGACATCTATGTTAATTTCACACAACAGAGCTCACAACTTTATATCGTAAAATCGGACCCCTGTGAGAGGCTGGGATACTATTGCGTGGCCTTTTTCCTTCCCATGAAGGGACCCGTCGAATATTTTGATTCAGCGGGTGAACCTCCCAGAAAGAGGCAATTCCAAACTTGTTTAAAGAACAACGGGACGGGCTGTATATATATAATACGAGACGGATTCAGGGACTGGTTCCACACCTGTGGACATTACTGTGTTGCTGTTATGCCCTTCAGAGATCTCGAGGACTGTAGGACTAAACTTTAATGACACAGTAGATCGATTTGATATCTATGACTTGTAGGGCTATGACGATTTGTAACTTCATTTAGATCCAACTGCAGCGTGTGGTATATATATATATATATATATATATATATATATATATATATATATATATATATATATATATATATATATATATATATATATATATATATATATATATATATATATATATACATATATATACATATATATATATATATATATATATATATATATATATATATATATATATATATATATATATATATGTTTGTACATATGGCATTTAAACATAGGAATTATGTATCCTGACATAACTAGAACAAACGTACTGATAGAGACATAATGTCTAGCGTAGCAAGTGAACTATCGATAATATGAAATAAAAATAAATATACCTTTTTTACGGCATCTTGTTGTGAATAAAGAGATGTAGACAGTATTAGTTTTTTTATGCAATCATTTATTAATATCGATTTTTTTTTTACATATATAGCCACTTAAGCAGAAAGTCTTGGACTTTTGGTCTCTGTACGCTCGAATACCCGGTGGGGTCACTTCGACGGGCTCACGTTCGGTAACATGTCTGCGTTGGCGATTTCCAATCAATCCTTTGGGTAAAATCATCGTATGCCAAGCAGCGTAAAATGTTTTATATCCAGTGGGTTAAAGTGTTTGTAGTTGTACTGCAAGTCTTTCACCAAATCTGTGACGTAGGACCCGGGTAGGAACTGACCCCGACAGCTGATCTCTTCCTTCTCGTTCCAAGTCAGTCTGTCATCATTTTGAATGTAGGAGAGTAGCGTTCTTGCTCTTTGACGTGTATATTTAGGTATGGCTTCTAACGCCGCGTCCATGCTAAGTGCAATACCGACCGGTTCTTTGATGGCCATGGTATCATGCTTTAGCGTCTCTGCAGTAGGTGTTCCTTGTTTTAATAGACGTTGATATTTATCCCATGGTATAAGTGCACCTTTCTGAATTATAGTATTCATGTCACGGTACGCAGGACGGGAGGCACAGTCTGCAGTAAAAGTGCTATTACCGTTGGGTTCAGACCTTTTCTTCTTTTCTTGACTCTGACTTTCTTGTCTGCTAATTGACATCTTACAAAATCTCGACAAGTCAGTCGACCGACGACTGCAGTGTCACATTTGACGGAGCCATAATTATTTCGAGAGAAGGTTATGACATAATGCTTATCCACTATCGCCGGTGCATTTGGGCTTTGTGGGTCTGATCTGGTGTTACCTAACACCTTTGTCACAAAGTGAACACTGACACGAAAGTTTTTCTCCCATTTTCTTTATTTCAGGAAGCAAATCAATAAGGTGGTACAGATTTTGAAGAACACATTGAAGGACTGCATTGTTTAATACTCCTAATCTTCCTCACTGGAAGAAAATATTCGGTCCATTTTTGATCATATGATGACATGGTGTACAGGTGAAAGAGCGCTCAGAGACCAGCTGTTTGTACAATGGAGAACAAGAGATGGGCAGTGTAAAAGCTTAAAGCAAGTAAGGGACATGGCAGAGAATGATAGGTTAGCATGGATACTAGGATTGAAGGGCGATTTTCCAGGAAGTAGAGTTGGTTTAGAGTCAGTGAAAGGCTTCTTGGTGCAGTGCTGGGAGAGTAGGAATAATATCTTAGGAATAGTCATGGAAGAGAATAGAGGACAAACTTAGCAAGGCAAGGGAGAAGGTAGCCCTTATTATGACCCTGCCAGGTGGCATCATCAGCAGGGGCTGTGGGCATGCCGAGCGCAAAGTTGCGACAGTGGGATAGGGCTTGCTCTTTCTTTTTTTTTTTTTTTTTTTTCTTCGTACTGTGGTAAAATTTTGAGTTTGGCCCTGAACTTCCACGGGAAGGTGGGAGGGGGGAGCGATCTCATGACGTCACTTGCCGCCTCGCACCAACTGTGGACCAATCAGAAGACAGCACCGGACAGTTGCAGAGAGAACCATTTTTTCAAACACTTGGAAGTGAGGTACATCGCTTGTTTATTCAACTTTTATCCATTGTATTTGATATTTCTGACGCCCAAAGCTGGGATTTGTCGCATGATATGATCAAGATTAAGGTGAGAGCAAAATCACTTCAATTGGTTCCCAGACACGGGGAACAAGAGATGAAGTTGCCATCGGGACCCCGGACCTAGTCATCGTTCATCGTGCACTGGAAGGAGCACCGGTTGATGTGTGGCGCGACCACCTATTGTACATAATTATAGTTATCATTGAATATTGGGTCTCTTGAGGGAACCACATGTTTTATAGTGTTACCCGTGAGCGGTTTCACGGCCATTAAATTGATTGAACGTTTACCGGCTTGAACTGGGGAAACACGTGATCGTGGACTCGTGCGTGTGGAAATTTCCATTCTTGCCGTGTTGCATTCTATGTATGTGAGACTGTGAGTGTGTTAACGTTTCAGGGCTTGTGTTAGTCGCGCTTGAAATAAGAATGTTTTCCGAGGGTCTCTGTTAGTTATTCTCGTGGAATCATTGTGTGCTTGTGTTGTGTGGAGGATCGAGTGCTGTAACACCGCATTCGAAACCTCTGAAGTAGAAACTTTACCCGCCATCGGTGAAAAAGCGACCGTCACGTGGAGACATCTGGCGGAGAAAATAAGAACTTGTAGTGGCGAATGCACGTGCGCTGGGCGTGCGTGTGTTTAGTGAAGAGTGTTGTAGTTGGGATCGCGTAAATAAGCAATCTGTGCAGTAGAAAGAAACATCGAGGTGTGTTGGCGATCCAGGATTAAATGCACAGACGAAAAAGACGTTCATTTTGACATCTGCATATATATTGGTTGGCAAATAAAATCTTATGAAATAAGTCTGTGTGCGTGTGCAACTGTTGTTATTTATAACCCGCATTTGAATAAGATCCGTGTGGCAAAAGGTACAGACAATCACAATTAAAGAGTACTATCTAAACAGGCCTGTGATTTAAATCTGTAAGCAAGAACTGCAATATCTGAACTTAAATTTGTTTTGCAAATATATTTTTGCGTACCTGTGTTGGTGAGAAGTGTTATCTCTTGCCAGTGATATTAAGTAAACTTGCTTAACAAATAGTGAGTTTTGTGTTCATATTTGATTTAAACTCTGTCCTATTTGAGATCTGCTTAACGTGTAAAGTGTTAAATAATTCTATAAGTGCAATTTCCGCCATCTTGCGCGTAATCGGATTTGGCGGTGACTTATGTTTCAACCAGTACCCCCCACTCAACTCTCAAGGTGTGATTCATCGAGAAGACTGTCACTTCGGAGTTAACAAATTGATTAGATTGCTCGGTATTATAACAAGTTGCGTTATTGGTGTCGTGCAATCGAGTAGATGGTTCTTCTGATTCTATGCAACATTCTTCAAACTATACCTGTCTCTTTAATCTTTGTCGGTGTCATCTGCTCGTGCTACACGATTGTTGGTTATTATTGATTGCGAAGTTGTCAAAGGCAATAAGTTGTGTAAATTTCATTTAATTTTGTGAGTTGGTCGTCTGTCCTGTGTTCCTCCGTCGACTGTGATATAATCTACAAATATTTTGTAAACGTGCGGTTTTGCATTTAGCCCGAAACAAAATGGCTGCCAAAAAGATTGCTACACAAAATGGGACCATTTATGAACCCAACGAGGAAGATTGGAGGGAGCCAGAGTTTACGCACGATGAAAGCAGGGACAATGAGATGGCAGGACCTAGCGGGGGCGAACAGCCTACTGGGGATGAGGGACCAAAGGGTGGGCCCAGGGTACTTCCATCAGTAGATTGCTCAATGAACTTAGACAAGAGTTGCCGTGCCACATTTTGGGGAAATCAATTCCAGAGGCATAAATGAGACTGCAGATCAGATTGGCTGGAGAGGTCAGCTGGATGAGGTGGCGGGAACCTCAAAACAGAATCAACGGCCGGGTTTGGGTCCTGTGGGACAGTCCGACACTGGCGTAATTCATCTCAGACCCCAGCCAAGGGTTTTGGTTGCTTGGGATGGCCAGGACCCCGAAGGGAAGGGAACAGTAACAGAGCCCCCTGAGATGAGGGTGGTTCTCAAAGAAAAAAAGAGTCGGGCTGATGGCAGCATGGAGGGACTATTTGGTGGGCCCTTCTGGTAGGAAAGTAGCCGCCCTGCAGGGTAATTTAACGGAAGTCAATGCACCTGAGGTTCAGACTGATAGGGCTCAGGTTAGGATAAATGTAGGACCCAACATGCTGAAGAACGACATGTCACGTCAAGTGCCAGTCAGCATAGCACAGTCATTGCCCACCAGCATGGGTATAGGTCAGGCCGCCCCCATTGTCCACCAGTATGGGTGTAGGTCCGGTTGCCCCCGGGACCCTCAGCATGGGTATGGGGCAATTATTGTCCGCTAATAGGGGTGGCCTATTTCTTAAGGGGACGAACCTTGCGACAATGCATATAGGTACGACCCAGGCACCAGGTGGGTATGATGGGGTTGCCTTTGGGGGCAATGGTCATCAAGTAGTATGCGCCCTTCCTGAAGTGAGTAGACCCCCCCCGGCAGGCCCGATGGTGGATGTCCCCCCACCATTTTGGTATGAGTCTTCAGCAGGGCCAGGACTCGTGAATATGATCCCGGGAGAGAGCGGGGTGTCAGGGATTAGAGATGCGTTTTTAAAAGGATACAGAAACAAGGAGGTCGCATGTTTAGTCAGGGCCCAGAATCCTAGCACTCTCGCGGAAGCTGAGGATCTGGTTAGGGCTAGAGAATGTGAATATATTTACATCCATGGGACAAGCCGCGAGTCTTCCCTTGTGAGGCCATGTGTCAGAAGGGTGGCATGGGCAGGTGATTATGTGCCTGCTGCAGATGAGGTTGGAGAGTATGACTGCCAGCAGATCAGTTGGAACGGCCCTCTCAACAAGCAGTGTGCGGTCACCGAGGATGGCCAGCTGGTCGCTGCGGTGAAAGAAATGACCAAGGGCCTGGAAAGCATGTCGAGAGAGATGACTAAGGGTATGGATGGCATGACTAAAGGTATGGTTAACATTGAAGTAGGGGGTTGCTCACAGCTGGCAGTGGTTGACACTGGTGCACAGGTTACTGTATTGTCTGAGGCAATGGCAGGGCGGATGGGAATTCCCGCGGGAATCTTTGCGGATCTACAAAAGGCTAAACTTCCAGGTTTCGGCAAAGATGGCTATGTTGAAGGGAAGAGAGGTTCTGGATGAGGTTTCGAGTGGGAAGTCGAGAGATCAGGTGGCCAGTGTTTATTCCACCCACCAGGGATGACATACTACTCGGGCTCGATTTTCTCATGGCCATCGATGCCACCATCAAGGCTGGAGGTGGATTATGGGTGGATTGTGAACTGATACCCACTCAGTTTAGGCTTGGCACTCCCCAGGGGGCTCATGCCAGAATCTTTTTGGAGGAGGCGGTTAATCTCAAACAGGAGACCTAGAGATTAGTGTGGGGTAAGGTAGAAGTCCCAAATTCTAATTCCTACGCTATCTTAGAGCCAGTCAGCATACACGTAGATGTTTTAGTCGGCTGTGTCTTAGTGTGTAAAAGGAAGAGGATTCCATTGACACTTATTAACATGTCTTGTTATGAGGTGTCGCTGTCTTTGGGTGTTTGTGTAGGGTGGCTTGCCGAGGCTGAGGTCTTGGAGGATTCGCATGCCCAACATGAGACAGAGTCTCAGGGGGGAGTTGGCTGCACCCTATCACAGAAAGGTACGTGTGTCCAGGAGCCACATGAGACGGAGTCTCAGGGGGGAGTTAGTTGCGCTCCACCTCAGGTGTCACCTTGTGAAGTTATGGTCCCAGACACAGCTATTGAAGAACAGGACACACAAAGGACTGCAAATAATGCCAATGGTGAGCCTGAGCAGTCTGGTGACATAAGTTGCACAGTTCTGCCCAACTTGAGGAACTGGATAAGGGAAGTAGAGAAGGACTTTCTGCAACGGAAGCCGGAGAACTTAGAGACTTGCTGTGGGAGGATAGCGGGGCAGAGGTACCTCTGCTGCTGGCTGGCCCCGTTGGACTGCGGGGCTGGGGATTTTTTGAGAGCAGCTGAGACTCGGGACCCTCCATCATCTGGACCTACTGCACCAGTGGTGTTTGATTATTCTCATGGTGCGGTGTCACCTAAGGGCGAGCAGAGGCCGGAGGGTTGCCCTAGACAGGAATGACCGCCAGGTGCATACCCCGGAGATGTGCCCACAGTTGGGCAAGAGGAAGGGAAGCGGTTGTCCCTGAGTCATATAAGGCGTAGGGAAAGGCGATGGAAACGGACCTTTCATCTGGCAAGAAGGAGGGCGGCCCCGGCCTGGATGCGCCCAAGAGGAAGGAGGGATGTGCCACAGCACGTGGGAACATTGGTGACCCTCCCCCCCCACCCACAAGGTCTTATGCCGGGTGCCCAGTATGTGAAGATTTCGTGCCAATGTTACGTCGACATGCACAGGCACGTCACTTGCCATGGTTTGTTTCCCCACAGGCTGCATGTCGGCCGTGTGAAGTTAGTGCCAACACCCCATCCCATTTGCAAGCCCATATTGGGTAGAAACACCTCTGTGACACTCAGATCAGCCCGGATGACTGGCAGGAACTGATGATGGCCTTTCTTGACAACATTGCCAGCCACCTTGGGGTCAGCCTGTCAGCCTTGCTGCAAGAGATTTATGAGAGGGGGTGGACTTTGACAGGGTCATATTTCGAGGGCAAGGACTTCCCTCGGTATGCTGACCAAGAGTTTTTGCCAGGAGACCTGAATGTGCCATGGGATCCTACAATGCCTGCCACCCTCCGAGACCTGCTTGGGTGGAAACAGATCTTATACATTTTAGCCCACACAATGGACCCCAGGCGGAGGGTCATTGGACAGGAGTTGGTGTGTATTCTGTACCTCTCAGAGGAGGGCCATGTGTTCTTTCTCCTGTAAAAGTGTCACCAGTACCTATAATTCACACTTTTTAAGCGGCTTACATATATTGCAATAGTTACCGGGTTATTTAATACAGTTTGAGAGATGCTTCAGAGTACTGAGCCGGCGTTTCCGAGTCACTTAGTGCTGTATGGGGCATCACGTTTGCATCCTTAAGTGGTGAATCTTAAGTCTTAGACCTGCTAGACAGCAGGCACACTAGTTAACCGATGTGAATATAGTTGATAACAACTGCTCTTTATTGGTGGCACTACTCCTTTGTAGTGCCGATCTTATAGGTTCCGCTCTTTTAAACAGTCATTACATAAAGGTATATGCCAGGTAACGCCCCTATTGTAGTATAGGCTCTGGGATATATCATATAGCATTTTGTTTCAAATAACAGTTATATTTCCTCTAAAGGGTGTCATGAGAATGGTTTAGCTTGGCCTGATGGTGCAGCTTGCACAGACGCAAGGGCAGCAGGGGGGAGTGGTGTGTTAAAATTTTGAGTTTGGCCCTGAACTTCCACGGGAAGGGGGAGGTGATCTCATGACGTCACTTGCCGCCTCGCACCAACTGTGGACCAATCAGAAGACCACTGGACAGTTGCAGAGAGAACCATTTATTCAGACACTTGGAAGTGAGGTACATCGCTTGTTTATTCAACATTTATCCATTGTATTTAATATTTCTGACGCCCAAAGCTGGGATTTGTCGCATGATATAATCAGGATTAAGGTGAGAGCAAAATCACTTCAGTACTAAAGGCCACCTGACTAGCTTTTTTTTTTCTTCGTACTAATGGCCACCGGACTAGCTACTAAGCTAGCCGGGACTGTGGCAGATAAGTGGAGTACCACAGAATATTATTAGTTTCAACCATTTTGCTCAGCAGAGTGTTCATGAGCTTTTCCTTTTTTTCTGTGGAGGGATCGCTGCTCGCCTGTTTTACCGTACGATGAATGGTCTACGCATCTACGTTGAGCACACTAATAATTATATCAAAATGTACCGCATGATTGAAGGACTACATGTTCATAGACACTGCAGGGCAGATGTTGCAAGGATCGTCGAGTAGTGTGCTAGACTTGCGCAGCGTAGGCTCGACATGTTTCACAATAGTCAATCTTTTAATGGTATAGTCAAACATTAATTATTTGAAGGCAATATTCTTTTTTTCTGAAAACAATTTTGCAAAAACCTTTGACGACATAATGTCGTCAGTGTTGAAAAAATGTGGATGTCGCATTACCGATTTATCCCACAGATATGTGTCATCTCGAGTACCTTGTTATATCTGTGTTTAAGTTCGTTGATTTCATTAGACAATAAAAGGAAATGGTATTCTTTTTTGACATGTATACATTACGATTTTTTTTTCGTGACAAACGAAGTGAATACCTGCACCGGTAATACAAAAATACTAATCATGCAGTTATGTTGATTTATTTTCATAGAACTTCTAATCATGTCGGATCACACATTTGATGACTTTTTTTCTACTGCTATCTTCCATTGGACAGGGATTTACATACTGTACTGTCAGAAAATAAAAAGTAAACACTGGCATTTGCTTAACATTGTATTCCTTTTTAATTTTTATTTTCTGACAGTATATGTAAGTCCCTGCTTTGAATAACTGACCACGTACACTGTTGCCATAAAAGACTTCACGGATCATGTACCGCGGCGACTTTCGAGGTCGGGTAACCTGACTGACTTCAGTCGTCGACTGGCTATGGCTGGTCGTTATCACCGTGTAGTCAGGCTATGGGACCTCGGCAGTCGACGCTGTTGATGCTGTACATGATCCATGAAGACTTTTAGGACTACGGTGCACATGGTCAGTTGTTCAAAATCTGTCAAGATTGCTGGCCTGTGTCTGTGGTTATGTTTTAGGAAAACCTTATTACCTTCATGGACATTTCATTTTCATAGTACCAGGATTTAGGCTAGCTTGATTTCTGTCTCCCATACCCGATTGAAAGTCGTCCATGCAAGGACGTCGTTGCACTTGTGCGACCCGTCATGTTCTGCATCACTCGCCATACGGCATGTTTTCTTTGTCATGAAATCGTACGGGAATTATCACTTCATATGAAACAAATAAATAGTGTCCTATATACCATTTATACGCAAATACATCCATAACCGGACACATTTGATATCGATGTCTTTTCATGTCACATGTTCATATATACTGACAGTACAATTAACAAATTCTCCCTTCATTTGCATAAAAGTTCTACCTATATTGATCGATCGACTGACTTGTCGAGCTTTTGTAAGATCTCTAATAGACATATGGTAGTTGTGTTTCTATGGTACCGATAGCCTGCAGTTGCTCCGTCGTTATCGTTTGCAGTAAAGCGGTTCTCTGCACGACATGGGGTGATCAACACTAATCTCAAAAAGGCGATGTTCTTTTTAACGAGTTGACCCATGTTGACCAATCTTTGCCTTTACACCTCACTTATACTTATAGATTTTTTAATCGATTTGGAACGTGTACCACTGGATCTCCTTCGGAAATACACGCGTTCTCAGTCTACACTTACCTGGTGACTGTGGCGCTAATTCGAGTACCTACCCGCACGTCTCTTCCATGCAGTTCTTGTAGACGTCGACGAGCATACTGTGTTTGTCGGGGTGCACCTGCTTTCCCAGCGTGGAGATTGGAGACAGATCAGGCATGTTTTTCATCAACACATAATAGCAGGTGCTTAAGGCTATAGTGCGACTACTTCTTCCATGTTGATATAAATTTTTAGTGATGAAAATCACGCTGAGTCGACGATGGTGGCATTTGTGACTGAGCAGTAGTTCCATGTCTGAAGTCTTCCTATAAAAAATTTGAAGCAATTGGCTGAGCGTTTTTGCAGAAGATTTTTTAAGAATTGCCCCAAAAATGAACCAAAAAATGCATGAAAAATCCAAAAGTCATTGTACCGTGACCATTTGAACAAACTTGGTAGAGACCCACCCAAGGCACATCCCCACCAGTTTGAAGTGGATCTGGCTGATGGTTTTTGAGAAGAAGTCGAAAATGTAAGTTGTTGACGACGGACGGACTTTTTGTACTACCGGATGCATGAGATCGTCCAAAACTACGATTTTATGCTGTCTGTCGGCTGTGAAATTATCTGAGGTCTCCAAAGGTGATAGGCCTTAATGTAGTGTAGAATTGGAAAGGCGTCTCTCCATGTCTTCATATATAAATCCTGCCAAATATTGTAGCAAGATAAGATGTGGTGTGGTGGATCGGAATCAAAAAGTCCCGCGAGATTCTCTAACAGTGTGTAGGTCCACTGTGTCCTACCAGACCCGTAGCTCCATTAACAACCATGCTGCTGCCGGATTGAAATGATATTAGACTTTGCGTTTCCCACCAGGGTTTTATGTTGGATTCGTCCATCTTAGATGCTCCCCAGGTAATAGCACTCTGTGATTGCACTTTTTCTGTACTTAAACTGTCGCATAACCAAAGTCGTCTTAGCTTAGGGTCGAGCTTATGTACTTGCAATAAATGCTGCTCGAGACGTTTGACTGTTTTTTCGACATTGAGGGATGAGGCAGATTCGTTTTTGTTTTATCCCGTTACTTCTGGTAGTTAACCAAGGACTCCATCGCGTCCTTGTTAACTTGTGTACTTTCGTGAGATGCAGGGGGAGTCATGCTACATACCGGTGCCGCAGATTGGACAGGTCTGCTGACGACCTGGCATTATTTCTAGCAATATGTTTGCTCCGTCCCGTACCTATAGAGTGCCCGCGGCTGCCCAAGAATGGCATCCGGCTGCCAATGACTGGCTCCCTGAAAATGCTCCGCGGCTGCCTAAGAATGCCCTGCGGCTCCCTGCGAATGGCCCATGGGTGCTTTAGAATAGCCCGCAGCTGTCTATGGTTGGCCAGCAGCTAACTATAAATGGCCCATGGCTGGCTATGGGTGGACCGCAGCTGCCTTACAATGGCCCGTGGCTGCCTCAGAGTGGCCCACGGCTGCCTGTGGACGCAGTTGTCCGGTCCGCCCCATACGACTATGTAAGTATATAGGTAAGTGCACCCTTAAGAAAGGAGAATCTCTATTTGCCTTTATTGTTATCGTGTGTAGTTGTCAGTTTCAACCAAACTGAATGCCTGTTTTTGATCCCTTGTGCCCCCCCCCCCCCCCGATAAGCTCAGGGTAAGGTACATCTTCTAAAACATTTTGAATAAACCAATTATATCTCATATTTACCCCCATAGTGTATACATTTCTGAAAAGTAAACTTGCTGGGAAAGCAAGAGACACTATTATCGAGTGCGTATTTTCTTATGTGTTTATGCAGCAATTATGCAAAGATAGCATTCCTTTTTTTCGATAATGTTGATTCAACTTTTTGAATTATGGTAATCCATAAAAAATTCTTTGAAGTAATCTTCTAACACCTATCCTTAAAACTGTGGGACTTGTTTTTCCCGTGTTTTGCGTCGTTAGTGAGCTGTAGCGGTCTGAAGTTGAAGTGATGACACTCCATTTACACATCAAAAGATTTCAACTTTCCTCAAGTACTGTAGCAGAGCCAGGCTTCATACAAAAAACCCTTAGACCCGCCTATTAGGTCTACTCTTTAGCAAGACATTGGCGAAAACTACATGTTTTTTCAAGAAAAACTGGAAAATAAAAACGAAATAGTGTGGGATATTGTTGTGAAAATGACCGTTTAAAAATGAGTCCAAGGGTCAAACCGTCTCTGAAGGGATTACAGGCACTTACTCGCGGTTTTTCCCATTTGACAACTATATTACCGGTAAGCATTGTTTTTTGTTGACTACTATAAGATCCTTGATTAATCATACTTGAAAGGAGCGCATTTTATAAAGTTTTTGTTTAGAAAATTCCAAATTCTGTGTCAGACTCAGCATGTTCTGTCGCAAGCATGATTGACAACTTCGTTGCCGGGTAACCACTGGCTGGCTAAGCAGAACAATATATGGAGGCCAGTATGGGGAATCCGACAGTTTGGTTTACATTGATCCGGAGACATCAAAGCCCAACAAATATCTTCAAACTGCGCAGGTACTATTTTGGTGAGTGAAGCTGGAAAATGCCTGTACCTATATGTAACACGCATGTCAAAAATACATTTAAAGCCAAGCGTAGGCAAAGCATCGATAATACATGGGCCCTCAAACCAAGCATTTGAAAAAATGGACGTTTACTCAATAAAAGTCAATAACATAATTAGCGCCCCCCCCCCTTACCAACTCTGCCTTACGGTCCACAACAAACTTGTGTACTGGAAAAGCCCAGGAAACTGAACATTGCCCATGTTACACCTTTGCATAAGATGGGTGATACCAACTTATGTAATAACTACCGACCCATCTCCCCATTAAGTTGTGCTGGAAAAGTGATGGAAAAGGTAGTTTTTAACTATGTTTTTAATTTCTTCATAGAAAATTTACTTTTATCTGATACTCAATCTGGGTTTATGACCGGAGACACAACTGTTCATCAACTTCTTTCCCCTTATCATGAACTTTGTCTCCCTATTGACGTCCAAAAAGAGGCCCCAGTAGTCTTTTTGGACATTAGCAAAGCGTTTGACCAAGTATGGCGCCAAGTGTTGCTATTCAAACTCGAACGTAGTGGAATCTCACACTCCTTGCTTAAATGGTTTAAAAATGATCTCTTAATTCGTCAGCAAACAGTCGTTATTATCGGTATAACCTCTACTTGGGATACTATCAATGTTGGTGTCCCACAAGGTTCTGTTCCTGGTCCTCTGTTATTTATTATATTTATAAATGATATCGTCGATATCATTCATTCCAAAATCAAACTTTTCACTGACGACACGTCTTCATATCTTACTGTCAATAATCTGCACCTAACAGCAGACATTTTAAACGAGGACCTGTCCTCTGTTGACTCTTGGTCAGCAGATTGGATGGTGACATTCAATACCCGGAAAACGGATGTTATGTTAGTATCTCTGAAGAGTAATCAAGTCTTTCAACCTCCCTTAAATTTCCAGAATCATCAATTAAAAAACGTCGACCAATATAAAAACCTACGGATAATACAGCCATCCGACAACTGGTGGAATGATCACATTGATCTTATTATAGCTAGAGCCTCCAAACAACTCAATATTATGAAACGTTTACAGTATTTACTAGACAGAGAAGCCTTTGAAATAATATACAAATCATTCATTCGACCCTTAATAGAGTACGATTGCATGGTCTGGGAGGGGTGCACACAGGGCGACTCACAAAGATTAGAAAGCATTTAGCTGGCTGCCATACGTATCATTTCTGGTGCTATGCTAACTACCCCTTATATTAAATTATACGAAGAAACGGGTTTCTTAACGTTGGCCAAACGCAGAGTAATTAACACGCTATTCCAAATGTACTCATAATTAAGTGCCTGAATATTTAAGTATAATTATTTATTCGAATCAAAACCAGATCAGACACAACATAAGACAAGCTGAAAACCTTCCTCATTTTAGAACTAGAACAGATTTATTTAAAAATACATTTTCCCCACCACCATGAGACTTTGGAACCAGCTTCCGCTAAACATTCGAAATTCTAACACTTTAAATGAATTTAAGAAACACATGCATTCGAAAGTACCTCGCTCGATTTAGGAGACTTAATTTTCCTTTGTTGGAAAAAGATACAAGGCTCTGGATGGGATGCTGTCAGTTGAATGCTCACCTGCATGCTATTGGTTTATTTTGAATCCCCGAATTTTCGCTGTGGGCATGGTGTAGAAGATACGTGGCATTATTAGTTTTTAATTTGTCCATTCTATACAATCCAAAGATAAAGCTTACATCCATCCATTTCAGATTTTGCTCCACTTACTCTAAAAAAATTTATTTGGATCACCAAATTACCCCTTTAAGGAAAACAAAATTATTTTTCTCTCACTTCAAGAATATATTGTGAAAACTAAACGTTTCCAGCGAGATGCCGTAACATGAATTGTGCTTACGCCACACCGACTATATAATTTGAATGATTTTGGTTACAATCATTGCCACGGGACCGCCTCCATCGCTGTGTAGGTGGAGTCCCATGACATGGATGATCAGCGGTTTAGTTATAAACAGCCAGCCTTTCTGTTTGTCTTTTCCAACTGTACTGTCTTCCTTAAACTTGTTGGCTGGTGCAATACTCTGCTCCAATCAAGACAGGTTCAGGTCATGGAGGAAAGCGCCGGATTGTGTGGTGTCTTGTCTGTCCTGTGTCATTGTCTACTCTCAACAAGAGGGGTTAATATAGGGCCAAGCCCTCCTCCCCGATTGCCTTCTATGACACACTGCTTTGTAAACCACTTTGCCACTCTGTCATGGAATAAAATACGTTTAAAACAACAGTGTTTGATTTAAACGTATTTTATTTTGACAAAGTACACAATATAATACATACATTGTACCATATAGTAAAAACAAAACAAAAATAGAAAAATTACAAACCAATGTAAAAAAAGGGGGAAATTAAAAAATACAATAAAAGATGTGAAACATATGAGAGGCAACTGAGAGGATCAGTAATTTATTAGGCCAACACCAGAAGGGTTGAAACGTTGAGTGGCGGAGATGACGTTATGAACGGATGAAAATATTTCGATATTTTCAATAAAAGAACAGTTAGGGGACCCATAAAGAACTGTTTGTAATGTAAAGGGAGCATACTGTGATATAGCAGTATGTAGGTTAGACCTAGGAATTGTGTATTTACAACAATGAAAAAAATAATGCCACGTATCTTCGTTAGGTGAGCCACATGAACATTTCGGGGTGTTCTTAACACCAATCTTGAAGAGATGTGAATTTAGCTGACTGGCATCAAAACGGAGGCGTGTATGCTGAACAGCTGGGAATCTGTTACCAAAGGTATACAATTCATCAAACTTTATAGGTCGGACCTCCGGTTCAGTTATACCTGATTTAAACTTTTGAATAGAGCCAGAATTCCGTATTTCTAGAAGTAGTTGATTCCATAACCGAACAGTTGAAGGAAAGAATGATTTGGCAAAAAGGTCGGTCCGAGCTCGGAAATAAGGGAGATCAAATTCCTGACGTTTGGTATAATTACCTGTGTCAGGAGAAGCGGTAGAAAGGATAGAGCATAGTGCGTCCGGTACAAGATTATGGACCAATTTGTACATAAGAGTCAATTTGGAAATTTCCCTGCGTTTGGATAAAGTTAACCATTCAGTTTCTTCATATATTTTAGCGGTGCTGGTTCCATGCATTGCTCCAGTGACAATACGAGCAGCATTTAATTGTATACATTCTCGTTTTTCTTCATCTTGGACCGTACAGCCACTCCATACTTGACTACCATATTCCAGAATAGGCCTAATGAAAGAAGTATAAATGGTTTCCAGTGTTTTCCTATCTAGAGTGAATTTCAAACTCTTCATGATATTGATTCATTTGGAGGATTTGTTTGATATATCAGTAATATGGTCAGACCATCTTAAATCAGAACGTATTGTCACTCCAAGATGTTTATGATGAGCCACATCTTGCAAAATATGACCCTGAAAAAGGAGGGGGGGGGTGGTGAGAAGGTGGATTTCTTTTTCTGGAAATAAGTATAGAATCAAATTTCAAGGCATTGAATGTAACAAGCCAATCTTTGGATCACTGGCCAATTTTAGATAGATCCATATTCATAGTTTGAGCTGCAGTGACAGGATAATCCATAGTTAGATAGAGTGAGGTATCATCAGCAAACATTTTAATGTAAGATCGAACAATGTCCACAATGTCATTGATGTAAATAAGAAACATCAAAGGTCCTGCACAGATTTTACCCCAACCAGACGACTGGCCTTGGATGACTACCCGTTGGTGATGGTTATGCAAATAGTCTGAAAACCATTCAAAAACAGCTCCCATAATACCAGCTTTCCTTAGCTTATAGAGCAGACCAACATGCCAAACTTTATCGAATGCCTTACTGATGTCCAGAAAGATAACACGAACTTCTTTTTGCTGATCAACAGCTAGACATAATTCGTGGTACAGTATTAGTAACTGATTAATGGTGCAGTCTCCCGGCATAAAGCCAGATTGATGGGCAGATATAACAATATTATCTCGAAAGAAATTGAAAACATACTGAAAAACTATTTTCTCAAATACTTTTCCGGTACAACTAAGTAATGACACTGGCCTATAATTGTTGCATAAATTATCAGGGCCTTTTTTATAAAGAGGAGAGACGTTTGCTTGTTTCCAAGCTGTAGGGAATTTCTTTGTCAACAGTGAAAGATTAAACAATTTTGTGAGTGATGGAGAAATAGCAGGTGCAGGTTCCTTAAGAAGTTTAGCACTTATTCCATCGGGACCAAAAGCTTTGCTCGTGTCAAGACTTAAAAGTGTTTCAATAACTTCTGTTTCCGTTATGGTTATCGACTCAAGGGTAGACTCTGGATGATCAGTGATTTCAGGTAAAGATGCAGAGGAAAAATCAACTTTAGATTGTTAAAAAAAAAGCATTAAATATTTCGGCTTTTGACAAACTGTCTGGAATATTTTCACTATTGTGAATAAGAGAAGGTATGGATTGGGTCTGGTTTCTATTCATGAAATGTTTCACAGTGCGCCACCAACATTTACTCGATCGACTGGAATTATTTAAATCTGCGCGCAATTTATTATTATAAATTTCCTCAGCAAGTTTCGGTTGCTCTTGATATTGATTACGTAATTGGCAGAAGGCATTCCATAAAGCAGGTTCAAAATTTTGACTCTTTGCCTTGTCATACTGTCTTTTGACACGAAGCTTGAGTGCCCGAAGACGGGAATTGTACCATGGTAAGTCGGATGGTCTAACTTCAATATCTGTATTGGGAATACAACGTGTAGCAGCTCAGCTTCCATGAATAATTTAGACCAGGCATCACAACATACATTGATATCATTAAACACGAAACAAGAAGTCCATTCGACCTCTGTAAGATAGGTATTAAAATGATTAAAGTCTGCTTTGCTATAGTTCAATATACGACGTTTGAAACATGGATCTTTCTTTTGACGGAATGATAGATAAGCTGCCACAACGCAATGGTCACAATTTGATATCGAAGGAAGCACGCAAATTTCACGTAGATAATTAGGAATATTTGAGATTATCTGATCCAAACAGGATCCTGAGCGTTCGCTTATACGGGTAGGTCCATGTACATGCAGAGTCAAGAAATTTGTTCGGGAAAATTGATCAAGTTTTAACCCAGACTGCGTAAGAAAATCAGCGTCTAAATCGCCAGTCAATATAATGTTTTTGATACCTGTACTATTCGCTAAATCAAGACTTTCCTGAAGTTTATTCCAAAAGGAAACCAAAGAATTTGGTGGTCTGTAAACTACGCCAAGTAAGAATTTGTTATTATGAAGTCTAATCTCGCTCCACAGGAGTTCTATATCAGGTAGCTCCAGATCATTTCGTCGAGATACATGTAGAGGTTTGGAAACATAGAGAGCAACGCCGCCACCAACAGCATTCGGGCGGTCTGGTCAAATGATCTCATGGTAGCCAGGTAAAGTAAGATTGTCAGTAGGAGAATTGGGAGTAAGGAAAGTTTCTGAAAGGGTGATTATGTCAAATTCAGGTGCAAGATCTGTACGAATGCACCTCAGCTTGTCTGCAGACAAACTACGAATATTGGAATTACAGAAAGAAATGTCACATAAATGCTGTCCAGGGTCAGGGTTCAGGTGAACATTGCCAGCTAGAAGTATTAATAAGGGACTTAAGGCTATAATATTAATAATTCTAAGTTGGCGCCGGTAAAAAATAATGTAAAGAAGATAAAACAGAAGTATTTTCTTCTTCCTGCCTGAAGAATTCAAATTCAAGATAATTGCTGCAAAAAAGAAGTAAGAAAACACGTAGAAGCTGAGATTCACAATTGGAACAAATCGCGTTTGCAGCACAAGTTCAGTG
This sequence comes from Hermodice carunculata, assembly GCA_964020975.1. Classification (NCBI taxonomy): domain Eukaryota; kingdom Metazoa; phylum Annelida; class Polychaeta; order Eunicida; family Amphinomidae; genus Hermodice; species Hermodice carunculata. The sequence goes on along the minus strand of OZ026625.1, from coordinate 4,883,457 downwards.
TCACAAGTTGCAAAAATGTAAGAAAAAAATAAAGGGTCCCACATAGTATGATATATATTTGCACATCAGCTTGGACGTATAACGAGCTAGTTTCAATATGACCTTTAAACTGATAACTCATGTCAGCTCGAAACACAAGAGATATAAAAGCACAATATTTACTATGAGCATTAATCTGCAATATATAAACACGTTGAATATAGTAGAAGAAACATAAACAATGACACATTTTTCTACGTAGAACCAATGAACTAAACAAAACGTATACGTAATTGCATGAATATACACAAACACCGCTCCAGTGCTTAAACATGAAAATTACAAGTAACTGCTTGACATGAATTGTTTTGCAGTAGATGCGGCGGTGGACAACATTTTCCTCGTAGCTAGACAAACTGGCCGGCGTACCATGTCAAAATAAGAGTAGACAAAGTTTGACATATTTATGTTATCCCGTACACAAATTTTAGACATACGTATAGTATATGGATAGGAAATAGACGTGTACATTGAACCACAAACATCATATGCAGTTGTAAGCAGTGTGTAATCCTCTAAAATAATCATAAACTTCGAATTTAAGAAGGCGTCCAACTCAAGCACAAGTATTTGTGTCCAAGCGGATTGTGCAAAAGTCTGTATAAACAGCATGACATTTGTATTCCATTGTTTGGTCAAAAACCAAGCAGACCCCCCCCCCCCCAAGTACAAAATCAGTAAAACCCAGACTTGTAAAGAGAATACCCCAATACATAAAGATGACACATAAAACACAAAAACAGATCTTAAATTAGAACATAACTTAGAAGCGTATGAACTTCCAAACACGTTTGACAAAAGATCAAGGCAATTCAGCATTTCTCAAGGAAATACTGAGCCGTCGCTACCCGAAGGTATGCGTTGACATAAACTCATTTAACATGAAATAGTCCACATATTGATGGTACCAGAGCACAGAATTGTTAAACTTGGATCATCAACAATTCAGGTCAGAAGATACATCCTCATAATAATCACATGTTAGGAATCAACAAGTTAGGCTGAAGTATGAAACCAAGTACATCAGCCAAAGCAACAAGACAAGGAAAAAAAAAACAAACTCTTGTGGGACGCTAGCAACATGATAGTCAACATGATTGAAATGTATATATACAAAGCATTGGTAACATACCGTCGCTCGAGGAGGTTCTAGTGTTTCAACATTAAGGAATGATTCTGGAAAGATCAAAACAGTTGCTTACGTATAATAATGATGCAGATGACCAATTATAAGATAATACAAATTTCACCAAACGGTTATCAATGTAAATGTGTAGCATGAAAATATGTAAAATAACTCCAGATAACAAGGTACTTTTACCTGTGGCAACCTCCCAAGATAATGCTACGGAGGGATATAGTTTTCCATGCCAGAACTGCAAGACATGAAAGCAATTTGATGAGTAGATTGATAATGAGTCAATTTGTGATTCAAATTAGTCATTTGCGAAGAAAGGAGAAAGATAACAATTTGGCAAGCTGCCTCAAATATCACCTTTTGTACAATTTGGCAAGCTGCCTCAAATATTACCTTTTGGGTCATACATTATTATTAAGATCAATGTTGACCTCTGCCACAACAACAAAAATATAAACAAGGCAAGAAAATGCTTGTGACAAAATAATAAACCACTGTCATGTTTGGACGGATGCGGTGTCGTTGCTTTGTATTTTTACTTCGTATATGTTTGTCAGCACGAAGATCCAAATATGGCAAAACCAAAAAAAAAAAAAAAAAATTGTTAAGGGTAGGAAGGGCTTAGTGAGACATGTAATAAGAAGTCACATGTTTAAGTCAGTGGCGAGAAAAGTCAGTGTGGATTCAGCTGGTAACAAGACTGTCGATGTCGTCAAAGGCGTATACTTGAAGCTTTTTGCCCTGTTTGTCTTGGCCCACACTTTACCCCGTATTAGCCAGGTACTGTCTATGGCACTGTGGCTTTTCAGCCGGTTGATTAGCTGTCGGTTGCGGTATGGGGCGTCCTCAAAAATAACAAATCTCGTTCCCTTCAGTTTTTTATCGACTTCGACCAGTGCATCAACATAGTCCCTGCGGTTGAATCTCACAAGAAGGGCCTGTTTACCATTGGTTTTGCCCCCAACGCGATGGGCACAATCAATTTCATTCACTGGGATAACAAGATCCAAATTGTGTTGGAAAAAGTCAGAGGCAAGTTGTTTGGCATTTTCTTTCACTGAGTCAGCAGGGGCATCAAGACCATATACACGCACTGCCCACCTTCTACCGTGTTGCTCCAGGTTGTTATTATGTGCACGTGCCTCTTTTAACTCACCCTTAAGTGTTTGAACTTCATTGCGTAAGGCATCCACTTGTTTGGTCAGGTCATCTATTTTACCTTTGACCCCGTCGTGTTTTTGTTCCAAACAAAAAAACCCATGATTTAATGTTATCGAATCTGGCATCAAAATGATCAATAATAGATTGGTTCTGATCTTCCAATTTTCTTTCTAGTACTGACTCCATGGCAGCATGTATCATTTTGAGCAATGATCACTTAGACATTTCGCCTATATCAGACTCACTATCATCATCTTTTGAGCGACCAGTTGCCCTGGTCTTTCTATTTTTGGAAGGGAGTCCCATGGTGTTTAGTGCACAGTAAGCTAATTCGACAGTTTCATGTCTTCGATCACCAATCAAAGTTGACAATAGAGCAGTTTACCAATACTCCCTACCTGCTCAGTGGCGCTAGTCTTAGATACAGCTCATCGCACAGACATCAGCAGCAAAAACGTACAATATCCAAGAAAATGAAGAATTTTTCGATAGCACGGCACAGAGATCTTACCCCGCCATGATTGATTACGTGACTCAACAGTGCGCAGCGCGGGGAGATCGTTATTGGTACTTTCACAGTCACACAACACGCATATCCAACACATCCACTTTCATTCATACCTACTGTGAATCTATCAATTTATGCAAAAACAAAAACAAAAAAGCACAGTCAAAGTTGCGACAGGGCCAAGCAGAAAGTTTGCGTCAATGTGTTGCAAGTTTCCATGAGTCGGTAGTGCGGTATCGTCATCTGGAGTGCAAAATGCAAAAAATGGCGGCTCAGTCTCTTCTAGCATGGATGAATAAACTATATTCCTCCAATGCTCGTAGACAGCCGACTTTGAAGTTTAAACACATTGAACGATCGTAGTAAAGTTGTTCATAAGCTGTGGTTTGCTCAAAAAGAGTATGAGGAAAGTATGTATTTATATGTCTTTTGTGACAAAACATGGCAGTTTTGCGTGTTTTTGAGGACTCTTTCGATGAACATAGTATTATTGCCCAACTGCCCAATCACCGCAAACCATGACAATTCAAATCGGCAAACATGAGGCTGGGAAAATGCTCCAGACCTCTGTGCCTGTGAATAACAAGCACCAGGACATAATGAAAATAAGTTCGGCGCTAAATGTGTGCATTAACAACGGGGAATCACGGTAGATCAATGCGGAAGGTCGCAGTAAGTAAACCACTGTAAATGCCGACTTCTGGGGGCGGGGCAAAGTGGCATGACTGGTCAAGCTGCAAAACCTAGCCATAACACAAAGACACGGATGGGAAAAGTCACCTTTCGGAATTGACACTTATGAATTATGGATGGCTAAAACGAAGCATGATTACAGATTGCAGCTGCTACATGAATATGTCGAAATATGAACTTTTCCCCCAAATTATCCTTAGCGTATCCATAAGAGGTTACATCGTGTCCCGCTCCAAATGTTTCTATTTCCTACGTTGCTTATATGGAGGTTAAGAGTCTTGTGTCGTTTATTTCTATGGTGTATGGACAGAAAAACATGTCAGGTTAAATACTTTTTTCGACTGTGGCTTTTATCATCCATGGGGAACCGTGTATGTCAAAAGCTCTATGTGCTTCCTCGGGGCGTTTTCATGGAGAGAAAGTCGTTTGACTCAGTGATCCCCAGTCAAAGAATAGTCAAAATTATCTTCAATAACTTTTTAACCACAAAACCCCCAAAAGTCTGTGTTTCAGTGGAATTTACATGCGGGTTTTGCATAAAATCTGTGCTAGTGGGGGAAATATACACATACGGTGGAGCATACATCAAAACAATGAAGGTAAGTGTCATTTTAGTATGTATTGAACGGTATATATACATATGTCCTTCAACCTATCGTTTATGATTGACAGGTGCTAATCATGATAAAGGGGTTCCGTCATTTTCATTGTTTGACAGATGCTCTCTTTGACAACTACCCAACGTTTATGATTGACAGGTGCTAATCATGATTAAGGGGTTCCGTCATTCTTTTATTGACGGGTGCTCTCTTTGACAATTGTGCATCGTTTATGATTGACAGGTGTCAATCATGATTGCCATCTGTGACGTCAAAAGTATCCACAGTATCCATCACCACAAAATTGTCCCAGAACCACCATTTTACATTCTGCTATCAATATCTGGATTTTTTTTTACTGGCAGCTGAACGAAGTGTGTCCACTTTTTTTCAAAGCATTTGTCAAAACCCGGGCCTCTGAAAACTGTCCTATGTTCACGTAAATAAAATCATTCTGAATGATCTTTATTGACAATACAGTGGTCCCTATCTTAAGAGACCACCGCAAGGGAGGGTCATAATGTGGTCTCTCGAAATAGATGGTCATTCATTAGAGGTACTCAAGTAAAATGGAAACGGTAGCGAGCACAATGTTCACAGAGAGTGGTCTTAAAAAGATATGTAGTCTTTCATTAGAGGGTTTCTCAAGATAGGTACCACTGTACCATATTGCATACAGCATGGAGTCACACATCAAAACAAAAATTCTAATTACTTGCAAATGGAGTTTCACATATTTTACACACATGGAAAACTAGATTCTGATAGGCCCAACCCCTATTTTGAGGTATTTGAGCACCCATATTGTGTGCACATATTTTTACACACCTTCCCCCTCAAAAAGTAGCCATTTCACACCAAATTATCAACATGCATGACCTTTTACCTTTGTGTGTGTGTGGGGGGGGGGGCATACATGGTCTGTAGATAGACCTAAGGCTACAGTCTAGAATGGAACAGCAGGGCTTTTGTTTCACTTTCTCATAAATTTTCATTTTTAACTTTACTAACCAACCATGGTCATGCATCGCGGTCCCGGGATTGCTGTACATTATTTATAATTATCCTTTCCCTGTTTTATACTTTCAGCACAAGACTAGGCTTGCTGATACTTGAATGAAAGGTTTTCTCATGAGGAACTTGAATCTTAAACCACTTTAGGTTTGGAGACAGTGCAGCTACAAGTGGTGGTCTAGGTAATCAAATAAAATGTCTAAGCTTCTTTTTTTTTTGAGGGGGGATACTTGTATACAATGAATGTTGTGATGGCTTGGTACTTGATTGCATGAACCCTTCAGCAATTCAAAATATATGTACTCACCTTCATTTGGTACTATTGCAACTGAGATCCTTTAGCTCTAGGCCTGTGCTCAGACCTACTGGAAGACAATCACACAGGCTTACACACACATACTGAAAAATCTAATCAAGTGTCCTTGAAGCTTTCTGTTTAGAATTGAATTCAGCCCATTTGTGATGATGTGTCAATATGGAGCTGTAGAATTCTATTTTGTCAGCACCAGTGAAAACAGTGCCTGCTTAGGTATAAAAACTTGTATCAATGAAATTTGGAAATGTCCTTGATGTAAAATTAACCGCAGATCAACATCAAAAGTTGGCATTACCTATAAATTACTATATAGTCTGGTAAGGATTTCAAGAAAAGGCCCTAAAATTCATGTTGGGGAGGCCGAAAGTGTAGAGCTTAGCGACTATGTCACAACCATAGCACATATACTGGGGGGGGGGTTGAAAATGCCTGTCTCCCTGATATCTTTGCGTATTTACCTGCACTACAGACCTTCAAAGTAACATAGGTGATGGGCCCAGTTTTTGTCCAGGAAGAATGACTTGCATTCGAAGAACTGATACAACATTTCTGCAACAGATGTATTTACTTTACTTCCCAACAAAATATATAAAAAACACAATGAAATTTAACGACGCAATGTCATTTCAGAAAAAAAATCGTTTGAATACAAATTTTAATTGTTTAAAGTTAAGTAATATCATAAATATCACTAAAAGACTTATTCCCCTTATATTAAAATGCATAAAATATATGCCAGAATAACAAATCACAAAATTGCTGCCCATAATCGTATGTAGAACAGTATCTTGTTGCCACCAATCAACAAAAGGTAATTATATCTATGATGTAATGTAAATTAAGTTCAATTAATATCATTTATATAGTCACTTAGAAAATGCAAATAACCATTTGGTGTGGTTAAAGACGAAGGGTGTGTTGCTGCAGACTCATGTCAAGGCTTGCTTGATAATCATGTTGGATTAAAGCATGCATATATATATATATATATATAATCAACATAAACATCTTATATTATATATAGAACTTGTAATACAAGTCTGTATGAAACATATGTTTGAACATTGTACACTACCAATAATCTGCATGATATATCTTGATGTATGGCAATGATACGTCATTACCTGCAACAAATTATAAACTGCATAAGCTCTACTGTATTTGGTGACAAGAATGGTCTGTTATGGATTCCTTTCCATATCGCAGCTCAAGCTTGGTGATTCTATTCATTTGAATGGAACCACCACGCGTGATTCGGGATACGGGTTACATGAGGAAAGGAATCTTTAGCTGTCCATTATCATTGATATTATCTTTAGAAAATATCCATCAGTTCAGCTGGATTACAATAATGTATTGATGGCCACAGATGATCACATGTAGCCATTTGTTAATGAAGCGTGTCAGTTTGTCTTCACAAAAGGATGTCATATCTGTACAAAAGCATGTACAAAAATTATAGACAGTTGGTGAATGAGTCAAAAGTATTTCCGATGTAACTTTGTAAAGTAGATAATACAACATGTAATTTATATTTACTGGTGGTTACTGATGCCAAGTCCTTCACACAATACAATATTACCTTCTAAGCACATACATTCGTCTGAAACCAAAAAGTGGCTAGATGATTGAGGTGGTCTTGTGTCACAAAAAATACGAGTATTCAGTGTTTACTATATATTTGGTGTTCCAAAAGGTGGTGCCTTTGTAGCAGATAACACCATGGTACAATATTACTTTATTCTACATGTACTTTTCTCCATTCAGTATGAATAATCGCTACTGTATGGATAATGGAACGATTGATTGGTTGGTTGGTTGGTTGGTTGGTTGGTTGGTTGATTGATTGATTCACTCATTCATTCATTCATTCATTAAATGACTGATAGATTGGTTGATTTATTGGTTGATTGGTTGGTTGGTTCACTATACACACATTTTCCATTTACACATTCAGTACGGGTAATCACCATTGATAACGTTCATGCGTAATGGAATGGTGGGTTGAAAGATTGATTGATTGATTATTTCATTGATTGATTGTTTGATTGATTGGTTGATTGATTGATTGATTGACTGATTGATTAATTGATTAATTGATTCACTCTACACACAAGTTTCTGTTTTATTCAGTTGACATTTTCAACAAACAAATCCAGGAAACAAATCGAGATTGTCTACTATTACAGAAAATAAAACAAATCCAGGAAACAAATTGAGATAGTCTACTATTACAGAAAAGACCATTGGTATGTTCCAAATTAACTGCTTTTCTTGATGTAGGTTTGGTGCTTTTAAACAATTATGATAGATTGTTTGTAAATACCTGTAATTCATTATTTGTAACAGTAGGTCAATTCAGAAAGAGATTTTTATATTTTTACCAGTATGTCTTGCGTGAATATATCTTAGAAAGCAGATCTTATCTATAGAGATAAACCATGATATAATAGCCCTCTTCCTGAGCCAAATGTCATGCATGTCATTATAATATTTACTGAGTGGGGAAAACAATGGCACATTATGAATACGGACATGTGTTTCTGTGGCCATGTTCTGTTTGTTTGTATCTATTCAAGCTACCGGTACCTCATGCACTAACTATAATTTGCCCATAGTGGTCCATTGTTTGGTAGGGTTGGCTTCCTTTTGCTACATCAACAGTGTATCTAAATTCGTACTGAACATTATTTACCTAACAGTATCAAGTACCTATGTAGAGACAATGGTTAGGCTGGTATACATCATTTTTATTTTTCATTTTAAGTATGCTATGAAGAAATACACACCCTGAAGACTTCCTACGCTCCCCACATGTGCAGCCTGGCGGCCATCTTGAGGTGTCACAACTTGACCCCCCCCCCCTGCTGGGGTCATAGCATCAATTATTTTTTTTGGAGACAGGCCATTTCATACTCCCAAGGGGTTAACCTAAACACCTGGTATGGCCACCAACCTCTACACTTTCGGCCTCCCCATATGCCCACTTTGGCCAAATCCTTACCAGACTAATATATACATTTTATAAGACAGGGAAAGGATAATTACAAAGAATCAGCAAAATTCATTTTCTAAACAAATGTCACAAGGGTTATTATATTAGTAACAAGGATAGTAAGTAAGTGAAAGAATATAGTTGATTGCCATTTGACTTAAACACTCATGTTCTCACTCCTAGTTTGAAGTCAGAGCACATGCCAACATGCCTGTCATGGTCACAAGTACCTGTAGTGACCGTGTCTTTGTGTATCGCCCTCGCCTTCATCTTGCAAGTGTCCCCACTCAGACCCAGTCAAATATATAAAATTAACACACACATTTTAAAGAGCAGCAACTCTAAGCTGAATAAAAATCGCGCAACAACCACAGGCCCAGTTTCCTTGCAGTGTAGTCTTTTGGCGGTTTCTAAGTTTCAAGGACAAATCAAAAAGGGCGCAAGTACCTTTAAGCTTGACCAAGTTAAACACAGTCACAAGTTACATATAGATATATCTGTTCTAGAAAACTCATAATTTTACCAGGCAGTGGAGCACTTACACAACATTTTAGTATTAGTTTAGTGCTTGCCGCGACGGTATGCCTATGTGTGTATGTTTGGGGGGGGGGGGGAGGGATGATAGAAAAAGTAGGGGCATTGGTGGTTAGGCATATAGTGAAATTTCTTATGTGTGGTTCGGAGTGTTTGGTAATCGATTAATCAATCAATCAATCAATCAATCAATCAATTACCCAACCAAGAAAAGAAGAACGAACCAGTTTTTACACAAATGAATTTAATGTTCTTGCTTTGTGTTGATTACACTGTAATAACAGTTGAATACATTCTTTCTGCAGGACAGGGAATTTCAGGGCACTCTTTCAATAATAATATCCCTGCTGTAAGCCTAGCCTTTGATGTATTTCTGTTTGTTTTTACTTATACTAGATTTGTCCTCACAAAAACAACCGACAGCTGCTACCCCAAGGCTTTTTCTCATTGTGTCTAAAAAAAGTACTTACTTGTACTGACTCAGTACATTCCAGTACAAGGGAAAATACTTGCTTCTACCCACCATTGTTGGTTCAGTATAAGTCAGTACATTTAAGAGGAAAAACAGCCAACTCAGTACAGAAAGGTAAAATTCAGTACTTTTGGGGGTGTTTATCCCTCCTAGTTTGTTTGAAAGTTTTGTTGACACTCAAGGTCCATTGTGCAAGAGGGACTTATATAGAGACATTCCCATTTTTTTTCAATAAATATTTTTAAACCAATCTCTGTCCTCCAGTAGGACCAGTTGGAGTGGGAAATGCATTTTCAAAAATACAGCTAGTCACATCTGCTCACTGTTACGGAAACGTCCTCCATATTTTTATCGCATTGATAAAAATGTAATTTATGCTTATTTAAAAGTGACAGACAAGAAGGCTACCTACCATGCAATTTTTTTGTGAGTAGCTATTCTTGCCGTTATCTGATGGATATCTGCTGCTGGTTGCAAGTACCCTGCTAACTAATTACTCCCAGTAGTGCAATAGTACAGTTAATCGTTTTGTTAACATTGTTCAAAAAACGGCTTTGAAAAGAAGTAGGAGTCGGTGCCCTACAAAGCTCAATGCTTGGCCTATTGCCCTTCCTCATTTATGAAAATGATAGCATGGATGGCATCACCTGTGATATAAGTTTGTTTGCAAATAATACCATTTTCCATGAAATTGTCACAATGCTACAGAATGGAGTGCAAGGGTCAGTACGGTCCTTGGTAATATATCACTATGGGGCAAGCCTGGTAATTCATTTTCAATGCTTTTGAGTCCTTGTCTTTTTCCTTCACAACTATACCCTGTCTCTTCCTTTCACAACTAAACCTAAGAAGACAGACCTTCCACCCTACATCAATAAGAAATTCCAGAAACTTTGAGCCATACACACGTGGGAATGACACTTGCATATATATAACGAATCTTTCGGTAACCACATAGTTTAAATGATAACTAAGCCTACCAAGCACTTGCCTGTTATGAAAAGATCGAAATATATTCCTGCCCAAATACCCTGAAACTTCCCTTTTTCAGCATTGGGTATGCTTGTAAGGCTGTGTGTGGGACATTGGTATATCTTATTGTACCATTGCTTTCTTGCCTTTTTGCCTCTTTTAGGAGGATGTCGTGGTCCTGATTATTTTTTTGAAGGTTGCATGCATGAGTGTGGTGGGTGTGGCCAGCACACTTCTGCAAGCAAGCCTGGACCTTTTTTGGACATGGTGTTAGTGTGCACGGCTATCTTGGCCTCGGGAATTGCTTCCACTGGTTTGTAAGCCACTGTGCCAGTAGGTTTGGGGTGGCCGCAGGTTCGTCATACGCGTCCCTGACTGGACGGCCAAGCACACCCCATAAATATTAATGTGGTACAGGTTATGAAATCGGACTGGCCATGGCAACATGTGGATTAGGTGTTGCTAGCGACACTGCATGTTTAACCTTGCAGTATGTGACTATGCATTTAGTTGCTGGTACTGCAGGCCAGGATGTTGCTCGAACCAGTTAGCATTTCTTGGCAGAATCCCGTACACATAGTGCTGTCGTGTTAGGTTGCCTGTTACTCTAAAATGAGCTGTTAGTCCTGTTGCCATGACCCCCCCCCCCCCTACACACACACATACATCATGATGCTGCCTCTCCGTTGGGGTCATGCTCCCATCCACATTCCCTCTGAAGGTATACTGTAATCCTTATACTCCCAACATCGAAATCAAGGCAAAGCTATATCTTGTGTGACCACATCACACTCCTCCATCAATCTCTCGTTCAGACAGCATGTTCCTGACACCACTGTATGAAACCTTGTTTCCAGGACTCAAAGAAGGGGTGCATGTTGCAGGATTGTTTGATGTCAGTTTGGGCAACACAGGTCTCCTCTTGATTGCATGCCACGATACTGAAATAATGCAGGTCTGGCGACCCTGCTGATTAAAATTCTCTGCTTTAGTGCACCAGGTAATGGTCTTCCCTCCCATCCTTTTCTCTTGTATTCTCTTTTTTCTTGAAAACAGTCCCACCAGCCCTGTATTGCTGACCTATAGACTCCCATTCTCCTGGCTACTTTACTATGAAAATACCACACTCGAGCATGTCCATGATACTGCTTCTGTAGAATGCAGAGAACTGTGAGCAACTCACATGCCACGGCATCATTGATTCACATTCATTCCTGTCTTGCCCTTTATTAAGTCCATTGACACCCTGATACCAGAAACACCTTTTCACGTCTTTGTAGCTGTTATCGCATTTCCAAGACATTTTGTTTTGGTGTGACTACTGAGACATAAGCTTAGTCATCTTGATATATTTTATGCCAGTCTATGTGACACTTATATATTCTACACAAACTACTACTTAGAGCAGCCCATGTTGAACCAATGTCGGGGGGGGGGGGGCATAATGACACAGCGTCTTAGTAACATTTTCTAGGACTCAACATATTCTTGAATTTGGGTGCACTTTATATAAAAATTGTAGTCAAGATACCGCCCATCCACTTGAGGTTGTTAAAACTGTACTCGCCCATAAATTTGAACGTGGTCTTCTCGACCGACTGCTGATAATTATCTATTACTGAAACTAAGCTGGCAGATCCTTTAAGAAAACGAATATTACAAATCAGTTTTCACTGTACAAAATAATCCATAATCTTGTTTCAGCTATTCTATCCAGCGACGTTTTCCCCTGATGTCTCCAGACAAGCGAGACATTCTCTTAGGAATTTTATAGATTGCTCTGCTCTTAATCCTGACCCTTTTATATACATTGTTCGATTTTCTCCCAAATGACCATGTAATTATCTCTGAGGAAGCCTTTTGACCTTGAATGTCTCTATATTCTCCAAATAGAAAATGCTGCTGGATATAGTTTCAGTTACTTGGGCATCTGCAATAAGCTCCATTAATCAGTTCACTCAGCAAGGAATCACCTTAGAGAAGTTATGCTTTCATGTTCTTTTTCATATTAAAACCAGTATTATTTCAGGCGTAATACACCAATTAATGTTGAACATAAGATGTTCTAATTACCTTTTTTCCATACAAGCTTTAATTTTGTAATTCTTGCTCTCCAATCGAGATCATATGTAATACTCTCACTGAAAACATAATGTGTCTCTTTCTTAGACTTATAACGCCTCCTGATAACTTGTGTATTATGTATGTATATCACGTGTATGTTTCAGACTTGGTAATCACCAGCTCAATTACATCGGTTATCATCAGATGATTCAGTCTAAATATTAATGTTGAAACAAAACATAACTAAAGGTGCAACCTGTTCAGAAGTAGGAAACAGAAAATGAAACAATAATCCTGAAGCATCTGTGTGAAGGTTATCTGTTTGCGCGGTAGAGTTCTAAAACTGCTGTTCTCTGTGCGCCGGAACAGGGATATAGCGAGGCATAGCTACAAAGGAAGGAAGCAATAAATTGTGTGAAAGCCATAATCATTGGCATTAAACTCATGAAGAAATTTGTTAATATCTCACGGTGCCAGACAAGTGTTGGGTACAAGTCAGACGAAAAAAACTGTCAAAGGATATCGTATTGGGGCCCAAAAGTATTTCACTCTTTTTGACCAGAAAATATATTTGTACAATTTATTGTGCCTAATGCAGGAAATAGGTTCAACCTTGTGATCATGGAATGTTTAACCTAGTAGGTCGAGGCAACGGGACGGACGTACTAGGTCACAACTGAAATTCCTGCAGAGACCCTAGTAGTCTGGCAGATCAATGCAAAATTTGGGCTGAACCTGCATTTGTTATACATATAGTGTTTAGACTGATTTTGGGAGACCTTGGCATATACTTTCGAAAAATGCCGGTTGACATCCTGTCACCCATGAGCATTTTCATAATTTGCCTGGTTTCCCCCCCCCTCCCCCCCCCCCATTAAAATAATCAGAAAAAAGTAAGCTACTGATAGAAAACTATGTAAACCACAAATCACAAAACTACAGCATTGGGTATGTGGGAAATAGTTAACCATTTGCACCTGAAGTGACCTTGACCTTCACGTGACCCCAAGATCAGTAATACATGTTAGGATACTGGACAATCTGATTGTCAACCCAAATAAACTATTCATGTGCCCACACTACACAAGCTGATTGATCTCAAATTTTTCCCCCAAAAAAAAAAATTAAACGCGTCAAAAAATTAAGAGTTTAGATGGTCATTTACAACTTCAAAAATGCATATCAAATTAAACATAAAACAGAAAGATCATGATGATTCTGTACTTTGGTGACTGGAATGTGCTTCTACAAATGCAGATATAACTAATCTATACATGAACTGTACAAATACTTATCAGTAGTTGACTGAAGGCTAAATTATTACCAAGATATAAGCCAACATGCCAGTGTGAGCTTTGAAGGTCATTTAAAATCGAAATTAAGAACACCAAAAGAAAACCCATAGGGACATTCCTAGTAATGTTCAAGAATAACCATGGGTCCATGATCCAAGATAAAAAGATATAAGCCAATGTGTCCATTTGGCCTTTTAAGGTCACTAAAGATCAAAATCAACAACATCATATGTACATTTCTAGCAGCATTTAATAGAAGCCATGGGCCTAAGATCCATACTTGCCAACATATAAGCCAAATACAAGATTTCTGGAGTCAGGAGTAAAAAAGGCTTAAACCCTAATAAAAATTCACTGTCAAAAGACATAGTTTACCTTGGCCATCCCTTCATACATCTGATGAATGTTAGCCCAAGCAACATTTATGTGCCTTAAAAAGCATTCTATACATCAGTTTTTACAATATTGCAACTGATGCATTGCGTTGCTGTACTATACTAGTATTGTGGCAACACTTCTCAACACATGGTTCGAGAGTTTGTTATTCCATAAATTCTTTGAAAAAATAATATATGCTTATCATGTTTGCAAACCTACATCATCTTTAGTCATATAATAGCCTCCTAAAATTTAATACGACTCTGTCACTCCATGTATATAGTAAAAATTCGGTATAATGACACCACATGCTCCCTAAAAAGTGGCAGATAACTGAATATGCCAGATAAATGAGTCAAATAACAAAAGAAAATCAACGTTTCCCGTACAAATTTGTGTCATTATATTGAATATGTCAGTTATCCGAGTTTGGTTATAATGAGCTTATTATATATATATATATTATGTTCGGAACGAGCGGGGCTCGAACCTGCAACCTTTGGCACCAGTCGCCTAGATGAAATTGGAAACGCACATATCCACTCGACCAAATCCCCATTCTAAAAAGAATGGTTCAATGGAGGTAGTTATGTGCGAGTGCCATATCAACACGGTTATGCAGTATATTTACTGAGTTGGCAATTATTTCCAGAATCGGGGACTTAAATCCACCAGCATTAAGGACATGCCGAAAATATATATTTTATGTTCGGATATATATATATATATATATATATATATATATATATATATATATATATATATATATATGGATCTAGAGGCTACAGACCCTCTTGGCCAGTTAACTTGCAAGGGTAAAATAATAAGTCAATATCACAGAATGGCAAATCCCATCAAGCTTCTCATGAGATGAATCAACAGTATACGTTTCCTGTTGGTAGCTTCATTTCTTACAAGGTATTCTGTTTGCATGTAAATAAACCTAAGAGAATAAGAACAGCAAATACAGTCTATCTGCGCAGACCTGCTGTTGGCTCTTCACAAAGTGCAATGATTCTTGGTACTACTTTTAATTTCCCGCAGATCCCCATTCATAAAACCCTGGCACTTCCAGCAGGACACCGAGCACATCCCGTGCATTCCCATTAGCTTTGCATGCGCAATCAATGGTGGCTTCGTCCATATCCGCGATGGTGGAACTGCCCAAATTACCCAGTTCTCACCAATAATGCAATTGTTGCCCT
Organism: Hermodice carunculata; assembly: GCA_964020975.1. NCBI lineage: Eukaryota > Metazoa > Annelida > Polychaeta > Eunicida > Amphinomidae > Hermodice > Hermodice carunculata. The sequence continues at coordinate 4,868,074 of OZ026625.1, read as the reverse complement.
TCAACCAAACAAAATCCATAAATGCTGGAGTAATTTCCAACTACACTTTCAAAAACTGCACCGTTCACATAACTGTCTCATGCTGAGAGGGTGAGTGGGTCAAGTCATGGTCATCCTTTGACGAAACACGCATCATGCAACGTAGCAACTATATACCTGCACACTGTATTAAATTGATTACTAGTATGTTAACAGATATTTACGCTACCAATGACAGGCACTGTTCTTGGTCATCCTTTAATGCTGAAAATGTAAACGTTAGGGTTATATGTTGTATTTGTGAAGAAGAAAAAATACAAACCCCATCAACATGGTAAATAGTAGGAAAGGCCTGAAAGATATCCCTATTGACCATTCTTAAACAAATTTGATTCCTACACCTATTCATACCACTTTTGGATTCCTTTTTCCAAAGCCTTTCATGTGGCCGTTAGTGTGAGAATGTGCAATAATTTGGATAAGCGATGAGAGTAACCACGATCTTTGTATAGCTAGGTGTGGCTCTAGCGTTTTGACATATCTAGTAAAATTTCCAGAATAACGCGTTTGGCTTATCATGACAACAGACATTTCCATTGTGTTTTTGTATTTGTTTCAAACTTTTTGTGTACATGGAGTCATGGTCATAACTACTTTTGATAAGATTATTGAATCATGTCGGTTTCAATGGTTTCATCTACAGTTTCCGGTATTCTCCTTCGAGTCTGTATTTTACTCTGCGGTAGCAATATTCGAGCTGGTTGAAATTCTAGAAACCTCAGTTTTCATTATTCAGCAGTGGGTAGCCGTTTCCTGGGGAGAGAGATAACAAGACACACCTGTAACTTACATTCAAAATTAAATTGTTTGTACAGGGCCTTTGAGACACACACTGTGATTGTTTTGACGAGCGTCAGATGCACAAATTAGTAGTATTTTTCCTATTATTGGAGTAAAAACGAATACTGATCAATTATCCTTAATGAAAGTAAAGCTATTTTAGTCACTGTAAATTACTGCTAATTTCTCTGCAAAATCAGGGGAAAATATATTGACCGAAAGAGTTAAAGGTACAGTAGTGCTTAAGTTCAGGTCAAAATGGCGGAGGTTCTGAATACTCTTTGTCATTATAATTATGGATAGTTATTAATACCACATTATGCAAGTCTCTAGTACTGTCTTATGCTGTAAATGTTACGGAAAATAGTGAAACAAGAAGACTGTCACAGTCCTGTGCAGAGCGACCTGACCATACACGCACAGACTGAATTAGTCCTCTTAACTTCAAAACAATATATCACCCATTCGTACTGTTGATAACATGTACATATCTTACCGATTTTCCTTATTTTGAAATTTGTTAAAAATCAAATAATAACTGCACCATTGTACAGTGATCATTTTGATAGAGATCAAGTCTATACACATTGGCAACCAGTTTGAAGAGGATGCAAGTAACGATATAGGAGAAACAGTCAAGAGAACCTGGAACGCACAAAACTCTTTAAAAAGCGAAAAATAACTAGAGTGTCATCTCTTGAACAAATTAAGAGCTAGAGGTGCACAGACACATACCTCAGCATTTGCAAAGCAGTTGAATGGTTTCAGGAAAATGAGGGAAATCAAAAATTACTAGAGTACACACATTTCAATACATTTGGTAGAAACGTACCTAAAAGACAAGTCAGAAGTCTAACTTAACATTGCAATCCCGATTTACTTGCATTGTAATCAATCGAAATGCACGCATTAAGCGTTTAATATCCTAATTGAAAAATTTGCTAAAAATTACACATGCAGAATCTCATCCCCTGGCGAATAAATTAATTAACACTTCCACATACTACTTTTCCCCTTGCTGTGAGATAAATTTAAGAGTCGATTATGGGGAAGAAATCGAAAGTAGCAGAACAACTAAAAATATCATACAAAGACACACACAAAAAAAGTAGCGCCACCTGTTGAAAAATTGAAAGTCTAGGAATCTCAAGAATTGTTTTACGCACTTTTAGGCCAAGCAGTTGTAAATAAAACTTTTTTCCAGTTTGATCAAATAGTAATCCAAAAAAAATCATTTAAAAACTCAAGCATCACTTGGGCATGCCCACGTGAATCAATGTGGTAGAGACCCACTCAAGGTACATCATCACCCAGTTTGAGGTGAATCTGGTTGACAGTTTTGGAGAAGCGGTGTAAAATATGGACAGCTAGGCGGTCAGATAGTCGGAAAACGGACCACTACTCATCTTATAGCACTCTAATAAGCCCCGCTGACTGACAATTTAGCTGAGCTTAACATAAGTGTGGCACTAGCATAAATTCTGAGGCTAAAAAGCTACATAACAGTAGAAGTCGGGACGGATTTACCTCCAGTCAAAAATGAGCACCAGTTAGAAGTGGCACAAACACATTAAACAGGATTATACTGCATTGACGCACTAAGTATATGGTAATGAGAGAAGAGGAAACCATGTAGATTCTGGAACCCACTGCTCAAACAACAGGTTTAATAATCAGTAAAAGGTAGTTTTAACTGTTAGTGTCACAACATTACCATAATGTCCCAGGTCTCCTTTGAAACACTCACTCCAACACATACATTTATATACAATATTTCACAATCTATGGCCAGATACCCATTAGCCTCACCCAGTCCACCATTAAAGATATAAAAATCAGTAAAAGTCCGCTGTAACTTTTACTCTGACAACACTGCTATAAAAACAGCCTGCCCTCCATTCCTTTGCCTCACTTGGTTTTACACACAAGTTTATGAATAATATGTCACAATAAGCATTTAATTTTGCTAACAAAAGTATGTTTACCACTATTTACAAGTACCAAGGCAACATGATTTAATTCAGGGAACCGCACAAAATATGCTATGGGAATATCAATTTCAGGTATCATGAGCACGAAACTCTGCACCGTGTGTGTGTGTGTGGGGGGGGGGGCGAATAGAAAGTGATATCACCCCTCACAGCCCGACCTCCTCCCGCATTGAATTTGCAGACAAGAAACGATGTGTTTGATGAACGTCTTTGCGATTTTCTATGTCGACAAATGAGACATTTGGTTCAGTACACATTTTTGTTTGCTGTTGCAGAACGACATACAGTGAGGGGGACAAATACCACAGACAGGCTGACCTGGATCATGAATCTAAATTTAGCACTATGCAGCATAGCCGGCACAAAAAACTTCCGGGTTTTCAAGATTCATCCAAACTGGTGACGCACTTCATTTTAAGTCTTGCTCTTACATCTCATTGATTGTTGGATCCACATTTTAGCAAAGCTGGAAACCTTTTTTCTAATTTGTAGGTTGATTGTTAATTGGAGCCACAGGTAAGGATCGATGTCATTTTTTCACAAAACGTTTGATCTTTCAGCTTTGTGTGCATGTAAACGTAGGTGGGATCATGGAAGAAGAAAACTGGATGGACAAACAACGCTACTGTATATTTGCAAGATGTTGAGACCACTCAAAAGGCACTGGGGCCCATACAAAAAGGATGAAAGAGATAGCCAAGAGCTACCCATAGGCTGGCCATGAGCAGCCCATGGTAAAGTACAATAATTTTGGCCAGCTAATGCAGCCAACTAGCTGACAACAATGAGGAGAAACATGTTCAACATAAAAAGTGGGCTCTTATGGCCAATTCAGGAAAATATGAGCAGCTCCAAGCTTATATGGGCAACAAGTGGCCAAGTCGTGGTCAATTTTGGCTGGTAGCAGGCAGCTCCAAGGTACAATTGACATCTAATGAGCCTCTCCTATTTAGTTATTTCTGTTGCCAGTAAACAAAGGACACAACGTGGGCTTTTTGTTGGCAATGGAAGGAAGTATTATCAACTGACTTCCCAGCATCCTTTGTCCTTTGGAGAGAAAGTAAAAGCAGCCATGTTGACAAACGCTTGCACTGTCTGACAAATGTTACCAAAAAGGCCTTTTTGAGGACAAAACGGCTGAGGATACATCCATCAATGTGCCTAGCTTGCATTGGCTAGAAAATGGTATGACTGAATGAGTACCATAGGTGTCATTTGTTATACACTGGCTGCAGATAAGCACCTACTCCACTTTCCTCAGCTAGGGGTGAAATTAACATGTGTATTTAGAATAGAATTGGCTTTATATACATACAGTGGTCTCAATCATGTCTTGAGAGATAACCTATACTGGCAGCTCTAGGTGCAACAGTGAGCAGTTCCTCACAATAGGTGGTCTTTCATTGAGATGCATATAATACAATGTGTAGTACAGTAGTCTCTAAAAAGTATTCTGTCAGCTAAAGGTGCTCTTTATTGCAGACACCACATACAGTATCATAGGTACCACATACAGTATACATATGTCTAGTAAAGAGAGTGTAATGAATGATAATGTGCTTGTGCATAAATTGGACTACACAAACCAGTGCAGCTGCATCGAAATGAAGATGTTCCCCTAGGTTGTTTTCACTCATTGAACTGCAAGATTATTTTTTACCTATGTAGGTTTAACATTGCAGACCTTGGTCTACAAGCGGCAATGTCAATGTTCTGGAATGTGGCAGCTATAAAACAGCTAATGGGCAACTAATGGGCAGTGCCGCACATAAGGTTATGGCCAGCTAGTTGACAACTCCCTAAAATGGGCCACTAGTGACCAGCTCCCCATATAAGGGAATGGATAGCTAGCAGGTAACTCCCAAATGTGGGCAGCTAGTGGCCAGTTCCACTACCCTGATGACCATATATAGGTATGGTCAACTAGTGGGCAATTCCCAGATGTGAGCCGCTACTGGCCAACTCCATAGTTATACAAGGATGTAACTGCCTCACCTTATTAAATGGCAAAATATCCACTAGCGACCAACAGAGCTGGCCATGGGCTGTCCATGGCTAGCTCCAGTGGTTAGCTCTATATTTCATTTTGTTTGCAGGGGTCACTCATGCACCTTAATTGGCCCTTTCGACGAGATATTTTTCGGCAGCTGCATGTGCATCAGCCTGTGTCCTGGTCATTTCACCGACAAATGGTCTCTTAGACCGTTCCTCTTGCGATTGCAAATTATGAGATGATAGATGGCATAACCGGAGGATTGATATGAGGATAGAGTTGAGCATGCGGGGAAGGTGACGGGCATTTAAAGTATGAGTTGGTGTTTAAATTATTCAAATTCGAGGTGTACAACCAATTTTATGGACGTTTTCCCTTTTATCAATCCTACTATGTTAGTGGCAGATAAGCCAATTTCAGGATTTTGATGATGAAGTAACCATATTCTCATAAAAGTCCGCAACAGAACACAGAATTGGAAGATGAGTATTTATTTTCGGGGGGGGGGGTGGCTTGTTTGTTTTGCTCTTCTTTTTTTCAAGTAGTTATTCTTTAAATTGCAAAGCGGTGACACTTTTCTATCTCTATACAAATTATTCAAAGAACAGAATTGATTATCAATTCGATCTTGTAGAAAAATAGGTCTTCCGTTCACCGGAACTGTTTCCAATGTTTTTTCAGGCCAATTAAACTTCAGCATTCACTTTCTCGTAAAATTTACCAGAAGTTTGTTTGTTTGTTTTTTTGAGCACGTTATTCGGAATGTTGACAACGGTAGTGCAGTCATGGTTTGCACTTTTTCTCCAGAACACAATGGACAGAACGAACATACCCGCGCATGTTATCCATAATACTTTGTACATAGTTACCGAGCGAGACAAGCAGGTTACCGGGTTATCTCTATGCAGGTCAATTAGACCTCAATAATAGCTCAGCTTGCTTCTCAGTCAGCTTAGCTTATGGGATGGTCTGTCATACATCATCCATCTGTCCACAATTCACATTTTTTGTTTCTCCAAAACCATCAGCCAGAGTCACTTGAAATTTGATGGCAATGTACCTTGTTTAAGTCTCTACCAGGTAAATTCAAAAAGTCATACTCCAAAGATTTTTTTTTATTTTTCATAATTTTTTAATTTTGATTTTTGTTTTTTTTTGGGGGGGGGGGGAGGGGCAAATCTTAAATCTTCTCCAAAACCGCTTGCCTCCTTGCTTTGATAGCACACAGGGAAACTCCTAGGGAATGCTAGTTCGCCAAATTGTTCGAGCAACATCTTGGTCTACTGTGCCAGCAAGAAAATGCACAGCCACATACTGCAAGAGTGTGCATGCAGTGTCTCCAGCAGCTCCAAATCCAAAAGTTACCATGGCCAGTCCGATTTTTTAACCTCTCCCCCTTTAAACATATATGGGATGTGCTTGGCCGTTGGGCCAGAAATACGTATGACGAAACTGCAGCTATCTGAGACCAACTGGCTCCGTGGCTCACAAACCAGTGGAATCAAATTTCCTAAGCGGAGATAGCCATGCACAGCAACAGCATATCAGAGACGGTCAATGTTATATGTGAACGGTTTAACGCACCAAAGGAAACAGACAGAGAAAAGAAAGAACGAAAGCAGAGATAAACAGAAAGAAAGAAAGAAAGAAAGAAAGAAAGAAAGAAAGAAAGAAAGAAAGAAAGAAAGAAAGAAAAAAAGAATGGAGGGAATTGAACTCGCAAAACTGTACTATACTAACGGAGCGTGAAAGTATCTGGCGCTATAACCATCCGGCCATACCAGTTCAGGTGTTGATAGGGTCGTCGTTTTAGATGTAATAATATGCAAAGTTCCTTTCAGTTCTTTTCTTTATTGTCCATATTTCCGAGTCAATTGCTGGAATAATTCCATGACATTTTTGCCTTATTGTTTCTGAGTACATTGTCTGTTTGTCACTAACACATGATGACACATTTACACTATTTGATCATAACCTGTGCATGGCGGCCGTTGTGGATATGGTCCCCACTGCTTTCAACGGTCCAGAAACCACATTGTCCCAGTTTTCAGGGTATCTCCAGAACAGGTTTTCTGCAAATGTGAATCAGGAAATTTTTGTTCGATAAAAGTAGTAAATGGCCCAATGTTTTTACGATAATTTTCTAATATGAGCTGGGACATGGGGTCGTTAAGCATACGCAATGGGCGAAAATCTTTTTTCTAAAGCCGTATTTAAGTACAAGGCTTTTCGGATGATCTTAAACGATATGGGTAGGCCTATAGGAACCACATCTTTGTGATATTCTCCTGGAAAAACTTCAAAGATTTCTTTTTAAACATAGATTTAAAAGATATATTTTCATGACAACACATGAAAAGTATAGGATTATAAAAGTACTTATCACAAGACCAGTGTCAATCAGGGAGAGTGAGAACATTATTCACAACGGTCAGTTTATCGCTGCCAAAAAGCCAATAGCATCAGTCAGCCGCCAAGGTTGGCCACCGGGTGTCTCTTGGTTCACGATGAGAACATGGCTTATGCTTTATTAGTATACTGACTGTGGAATAATGAGCATGATCATCGTTGATTACCAAGATAGAACATCCACCTGGTACATTGTATGCTGTTTATATGAGTACAAGTTCAGTTTGTTAGATATACAACAGTGTAATGTCATGTTTTATGTCTGAGAGTGTAAAATAATTTGTTAAAACAATCAGTGTTGCTCTAAAGGGAGGCTAAGGGTATGCGTTGTTGCAATGCATAATCTGTTATGACAGGTGGGCTCTGTAGCTGGCACAAGATACATATGTATAAAGCTGAGTAAATTCTCTAAATGTCAACTGGTATTCGTGAAAGACCACCTGTGCTGAAAAGCCACTCATTGGCCACAAAAGACAGGTACAACTACAATATAATATACACACACTATCTACCATACAAGACCTGTCTCTCTTGTCCTGCTACAACTCTTGTTACTTTACCAATTATAAGAGATCATAGTTTTGAGATACACTGGCCCCTGTTTTGAGAGACCACCCCTAGTGTAAGTCAAACTGTGGTCTCTTAAAGCAGGGGGGCTTGCATTAGAGGCACAATAACATGGAAAAGATTGCATATCAGCACAGTATTCTAAGAGAGCGATATGCAGTCTCTCATTGGAGGGGTCTCTCTAGACAGGTACTACTGTGCAGCAAAGTGGTCTCTCAAGAGAGGGTGGTCTCTTAAGACCCACTCTTGAGATACCACTTTAATTAACCCCAATTACTTGTTTTACCCTATTAATTTACCTGTTATGGGAGACCACCTTGTTTTATGAAACCATTGAACTTTGCAATGAGAGTGATCTCTCGAGGCAAAGACTAATATTGTATTACATCTGCCATTAGAGACCTCCCTTTCTTGAGAGACCACTTTCCTGTTCTTACCATGATCATTTACCTGTCATGATAGACCACCTGTCTGGAAAGACCACTGTTACCTTGGTAATACGGGTGGTCGCTTTAGCAGGGACAAGTGTATATTAGTATTTGCATAAGAAACCTCCTACTCCGTCTGGACCCACACCCAATTCCTGTTATGTGTTAATGTACCTGTGATGTGAGACCATCTATAAATAAGACCATTTTTAATTTGGTAATAAAAAAGGTCTCTCCGGGCAGGAACCACTGTATAGGTGACATCTTCAGTAAGAGACTTCTATCTCTTCAGAGACCACTTTGTGGGATCCCAAACAATATTTTTACCACGTGAATGGACCCATCATTATAGACTACCTGTCTTATAAGACCACTGTAACTTGGTGATAAGGGAGATCTGTCAAGATATGAACTACATGTACATTACTGCTGTCAACACAAAAAATAATGAAACAAAGGTAACCATTATGGGTGACCAAGTGGCAGTTTCCTAGTTGAGGTGGTCTTTCGTAATCATAGAAAGCATTGTAAAGTATACTGGAATACATAGAATTTCACGACAGTTGGTCTTTCATTCGTGTGGTTTCTTAAGACAGGAACTCTGTATGGATTCTGGTGCGTAAGATCACCCCTTCTATTCATCACAAGTTGTTCTACATAGTAGTTAATATGCACGCTAGTTAAAGTAACAAGGAAATTTATTGGAAGGGTTGTCTCAAAAATTGAGCTGGTCTTTCATGACAATTGGTCTCTATAGCAGGTACCAAAAATTGTTAAAAAATTATTTGTGGTAAGTTGTTTCATGAGGTTTGACAAGGGTATGATCACAATACAATAGTTTCTGCCCCAAGGGGTACTCCATTACCACTAAATGTGGTCTTATAAGACAGGTGGCCTCTCACGACAGGTAGATTTGCATGTGAAGAATATGATTTGGTCATCTACCATGTGGTCTTTCAAGAATAGTTGTATCTTATAACAGGGTAAAGAAAAGAATCACTTTTTACCTGTATTATAATCAGCTAGGCACCTTGGGTCGTAACCTGCATCAAGTCAATATTCATCTCTGTTTTGTGGAATAAAATCCGTTATTTTGCACATAGATATCACCTCCAAGAAAAGTGGGGGGGGGGGGGTGTCCAGTGTATTGTTGTGGGGGAAAATGTATAACTGCGAGCTTTATGATCCAGAAACAACTTTTTGTACCTAATTAATGTGAGGGCTTAATCATTGTGAAGGCATGGACTGCTGTCACGTGATTCTCCTTGTAACAGTGCTGCCACCAGTGGTGACTAACGCTATTAGACCTAAATTGCATTTTTTCACAATTCTAATTTGCGTCTGACTTCTCAGAGGTTTTAAACAGATTGCTGGTTAATGGTTTCACCGATTTTGATGAAATAAGAAGCTTTTGAAAATATACATTCTTGTCTAGAACCGGTATTTGGCATTTGTAGATATGTTTATATTTTGTTTTTTTTTTCAATGGTGAGGTACACGAAGTAGAAATTGTGATACAGTTGATACAGTGCCTCTTTATAAATTAAAAAAAATCGTCCCGTTTGCTTTTAAAAAAGAAAAAAAACAAGAAAACCGTTCTTAGATATTACATCAAAGTTTTATTCTACCAAATTTGAAGATTAAATATTATGGTTTGTAGGCCCAGAAAACCTCTGAAGTGGACCCCTTAGTAATAAATCGAATGACGAGAAGATGATTTTTTTTCTTCACATAATAAAAATATAGATTAATATCTAAAAGAAAATGTATGGTTGTGGGGGGCTAATGGTAATATTTTAGAAAGGAGAGTATAATAAGATACCGCGACGCTATATATGCTGAAGTTTACAGACGTCCCCTTAATAATGAACAGAATAGTTTGCAGAAACGGATCAATACAGCAATATCTCTGTAATTGTCAGTGGGGGGAGGGGCTTTTTTCTTATTGATTGAAAGTAGGACGTTCTCCTGTACACAAAATGAAAAAGAGCTACTTTGTTAAATACACTGGTAAAGCAAGGGGTCAGTACATGTACTTCGGACCCCTGTTGGATATTTCATTTAAAAGACCGTCTAATGTAGGGGATTTTTTTGTCAAAAAACCTGAAGTTCAATTCATTCAATATTTCTATATTTCTCTTTGTTGTTTGGCAAATGGATCAAGAATATGGTTATCAATGACACTTACTTTATCAAATAAATTTTCGAAGGGATTAATCCAAAGAGAGGGGCCAATAGCATTACTTTGGTTGGACTTGGACATACTATTGAGTTGACAACAAAGTTTCCAAAATGTAGACAGGTTTTTGTCCTCTAAACTTCCCAATTGCTTCACTAAGTTGGCTTAAAAAGAATTTTTTATCTTGTTTTTGGGAGAAGGGTCTTTAGACCTTGCCACTGACCTATCCTTTGGGATAGTTGTTGGGGATCAGAAAAGCCTGGAAACCACAGTTCCTGATTTTAAAAAAAAATCGTTATAGTTATAAATCGTGGCTTGTGTTAATATCAAGAGGATGAGAACATATTTCATTCACGTAGTGCAGATAAAAAAAAATAGTATTCTTTGTTTTTTGCCAATGAGTGAAGAGGCGCAGTTTTAGTATCTTGCAACGAGTGCATATAGTCCCGTTCTATGGCAGCTGTTACATGATAATTTATGCCGCAGTGAAACAAAGACTCACAATAGTTGTTGAAACAGTGTAACAACCATATAAATATTACTCTGAATGACGTGTCATCTGTAAACGAGTTAAATTTTGCTTCCCCCACATTGCTCGCATGAATGTCAACCGGGAACTACTATTTTAGCGCAAATTATCGGCGATCTTGACCGTGACTCTAATCCAATGATGCGAAGGGATATATGCCTGGGGGGGGGGGGGGGGGGGGGGGTCGTCGCTCAAAGTTATTGTGATTCCTTCTCATTGCACCCAAATACGTGTGCGTACTCCTCCCTGTCGTGGTGTAGGTCACATGAGGCTTATTGCGCCAATCATAACGTTCCTCTTACGGTGAAAATAGCTGTGCTGCAGTGGGGCTAACACTGACGTAAACAACGCTAATAGGCACCTACTCACTGATCAATGTACAGTAGCACCTGCTGTATGCGGTCCCCCCCCCCTTCTGCCAAGTAAAAGTGACCGCATACAGCAGGTGACCGGTCACAACAGGTATGCAAATATGGCCAACCGGGACCTGCGTTTGACTGGACTTCAAAGGGAACGCTAATCCGCTCAGCTGTCAAGAGTTGCAACAACTTCTAAAGCATCATCACTGGCTGGCCTGGTACGGGGCTTGTTAAATCCTCAGTGCTCAGGCTGACTGAACAATACCATGCTCCAATGGAAAATACTGGCCCAAAAGTAGAAGGTTTTGAAAATAATATCGAATATTTAGCTCGCAAGCGTATGTGTAGAAATTGATGGCTGATCCATCGAGCATTTTTTGCATTCAAATTCCGTGGAAACTACAGAGAAATTGTAGAAGTAAACAGGTCTGATGCAAACACGTCTGGGGACAAATGTTCTATAGAGGATGAGGCAACGGAGATGGTAATAAAATTTTATTGGGATGAGACTTTTGAGAGTGGTTCATTTGTCAACACTTGAGTCGACCACTGCCACACAGTGAAATGGCCTTGCGGCATTGTCATTGCAAAAAAAAAAAAAAATACGATGATCGGTGCGGTCAATTTGGTTGCTAGAGGTTTAATTTTAAATTACTATAAAAAGGGTGACAACTGGCTGCTTTGGCGATATAGATTAATAGATTCCATCATTATTTGTACCTGAAAATACGCTCATGCTTCATTGTGATCCTTCACAAAACCAGGTTGTCGTGTTTATGTACATCGAAGATCGGTAATTTCCGTACGCGGTCGGAAAGAAAAAAAAATAAAGAACTCCCATAATGTATCATGCAACTAGGTCAACATGGACGCATCCTCGCTTTTGCGAGTAAACATGTGCGAAGTTAAAGCAATAATATTAACACTTTGAAGCATGATAACACACAAATATCCTCCTAATATTAGCTTAAAGACCTTTTAAGAACATATGCCCGACGGTGAGTGATGTTACCGTTGTTTATATTGGATTTTATAGCCGTTTCCAAGTTAGGTAAATTTACGCTTCCAGCATAGAAAGAGATCGGACGTCTGCATGCCGGTATCGTTGAATCTTTCTTTGATTCCATTTGAAGTGACCGCAATTTTCAGAAGGGCCCTTTAACCACTGTTACCACAGATTGTTTCGCTTTGTTTAATGACCGCTGACTGTCAAAGCTTGATTTTGACTGACCGCTGACTGCAAAAAGCTTGATTTTGACTGACCGCTGACCACAAAAACTTCATTTTTACTGACCGCTGACCACGTTTGGCAGGAAAAATTGTACTTTTGGCAAATATTAACACTATGCAGCATCTACATGTATTGCAATACATTGCCAAAATTGTACCACTGCCTGTCCATGTTTTGTGGGTCACATTTGTGAGTATATTATCATAGAATATCTATGCATTGCCACATATTGCCAAGAAAAGTGCTACAGTCTGCCTTGATCTCATGTGCTAGATATCTTAGTCACTCCAAATGTTAGACTTTGCATTGCCACAGTTTTCCAAAACAATGCCAGCATCTAGCCATGATCAATGAGCCATGTTATTCGATATCTCTCTTACTACACATATCCCAGGGAAGAGTGATAATTTGCCATGGGCAGTGCCTTGATCAGGTTTCCACATATTAAATATTCCAGCACCAAAACTTTGTAAAAAGTTACATTGGTTGTAACTGATTAATAACAAGTTATTACCAGATTGTTGGTACAAAAAAAAAAAAAAAAGAAATACATTGTATATTGTATGAATGAGTTATTGTGACCTTTGGGTCAAAATGGCAAATGATGTAGAAGAAAATCCAGGTCCACAAACTTGTCGTACCACATGTCTTTGAGGGACTTTTCACCAAGGAGATAGCAAAATGACATTGACAAATGCTGGTAAACAGTGTGTTCCTATTTGCAGTGTTGCAATATTAATGGCAGAAACAACACCATTTACATCATGGCAGCAAACCCACATGGACCAGGTATTGCTTGCTGGAGATCTGTTGCATTCATACATTCCAAGGAAACCCAATGTACATTTTTTGTTTCTGTCTGAAGTTCCACGTTAACTGCAATTTGATAACAGTGTTTTTACATTGATTTTTCAAGATAATGTGACTGGATGCTTGCTAGGGACTCCAAATGCTTAATTAGCATCAATTTTCGTGCGATTGGATATTGCACTAATGCAAGCATTCTCATTATGCAAATGCGGTAGTCCCTCCTTTGACAGACCACCCCTAGTGCCACCCAAAAGGTGGTCACATAAAGCAGGTGGTCCCTCAAAGGAGGTATTAATAACAAGTAGTACAGAAAGACCAGACAACTGTGGTCTTTCAAAGGAGGTGCCCACATTTGCAGTTGCGAATGGAATGTCGTTTCCGAAGTTACCCCCCCCCCCTGTATTAACAGGAATGACAGAACTGGAAGAGAGACTTGTTGCAAGCCGCATACCATTCATGCAGTTGAGACCAGCAAAATGTGGAGGGCAGTGGAAAATCAATGGCAATGTTATCAATGTTGTGGCAAATGTGGAGACCACTGTCAGTACAATCCCCAGACATGTCATTCAATATTCCAGTGAAACTTAAAAAGAAGCTGAAATACAAAACATAAAGGGCTTCCTGGTAATTTTGTTTATGGGGCACCGTGGACAGATTATGAAACCCTTCCCCCGTTTGGCACTTATGCCTTGTTTGTTTTAATTTAAAAGCTATTTGTAATCCTTAAATCTGAATGGTGTAAGTAAATGATATTTGAAGGGATGGGAGTGGAGTGAAATAGATTATTTATTTGTTTCAAAATTCCTTACAATCTTTTCCATGCCATTTCTTTCATTTACGACTGGCACCTTGTTAAGTGTGTTTAAAGCCAATAGGTTTTATTTATAATGACCATTTTTGCAGCTTTTATTTACAGGCTTCTAATATCCGTTGGTGAATAGTTTTCAGATTTTGCATGACCTATAGTTTGGTTAATTTTAATTTGCATCCATTTAGTCATGAGGGCATCTCTGTATTTCAAATCATCCCCAGATCTCCAAATGTACTTCAGATCCTTATAGTTGTACCTGTCACATTCCCTCTTATGAGGAAAAGGCTCCCGCCTATTTGGGGATCATGCAGATTCCACACGTTTTTTTTTTTAAATGACAGGACGACTGGAATCATTGCTGCCTATTTCCTTTCAATTTGTTTTTATGTACCTTTCGTAGGTCCTCATAGGTTGGTTTGAATACAATTCAATCATAGAAAACAATTGTGGAGAAAGGTAATAAATGAACCCCTTGTGCAGGAAACAAGACGAAATGATAGGGAAGACGTTACATCACAAAGCCTAGTACCGGGCCTATGGGGTTTGACACCCATGGTTGGTTGGTTTACTTCTAGATATTATACAGTGACATATGTGGTGGTATCGATGATCGATATTGTAAAGAAACGTTTAAAATTACATTTGTGTTTATTGGTTGTTGGGTTGCCTGTTTTTGTTTTGTTTTTGTTTTTGTTTTTGTTTTTGTTTTTTTTTTTTTTTTTTTTTGTTTTTGTTTTTGTGTTTTGTTTTTTTTTTGTTTTTTGTTTTTTTGTTTTGTTTTTGTTTTTTGTTTGTCTGTTTGTTTGTTTGTTTTTTGTTGTTGTGTTTTTTGTTTTGTTTTTTGTTTGTTTTTTTTCCTTGTTTTTTGTTTTTTTGTTTTTGTTTTTGTTTGTTTTTTGCGGGGGGGGGGGGTCTTGCCTAAATAGTACAATGAAAAATCGGTGACTTCTGCAAAAAAGGTAGATCAAAATAAGGCTTTTGCTGGGACATTCCTATAAAGTGTATGTGCAAGTAAATCTTTATGTTAGGCCTCATAGATCTTAATCAATATGTTTATAATAATGATAATTTCATTTTAACCCAAATGAGTGGGGAAATAATATACGAACTTTATAATATGAAATAATCATATTCTCATAAAAGTCCGCTGCACTGTTACTACATAACACAGAATTTGAGGAGTGAGTGTTTTGTTTTTGTTCTTTTATTTTTATTTTTGGGTTTGTTTGTTTGTTTGTTTGTTTGTTTTTTCTAGTAGTTTTTCACAAGTTTGCAAAGTGGTGATTTTTTATCTGTATATAAATTATTAACAGAACAGAATTGATTATCATTTCGATGTCGTAAAAAAGGGCCTTCCGTTAGCCTGAACTGTTTCCAATCTGTATGCTTCACCCAGTGGAAAGATAATATAACATACAATGTTAGATGCCGCACACAACTATTGATCTAGGTAAAATATTAAGGGGTGACAGCAGTATGTGTAATGAAGTGCTTGCTTGGAATAATACTGAAGTACCCTAAAGCGGTTTGAAATTCATATTAAAAAGTTGTGAAGAATTTGACTGTGCGAAGTTAACCCTGTTGCTTGCCGTAAAATGCTAGGGACAATGGTCAGTTACCACAAAGGAGAACGGTTGAGGGTTATAGCATATTTCTCAAAAAAAAGGTGTATTCACGATTTAAATCTGACCATCAGTGTGCTGTTGTGCACAACGACCGTAAATTCCCAAATCAATTGTGTGCACAATAACACCTTTAAATTTATCCTAAGTAGAAAACGCGCATGCACAGAATTTAAACTGAAATCTTCTGTTTGATGTGGTGCACAGCGACTAAAAACTACAGCTAACCGACACAATTAAGTGTATAATACATGAACCACCATTTCAATTTGTAAACATAGCGGTCTTGCAATTCTTCGCCTTCGTTGGAAGTTCCAGTTTATTAAGAACAAGCATTTCATTGGTAGCAGCAAATATGAATGCCATGACCTTCACGGTTTGTTGGAGCACCAGGAGCTTGTTTCGTGACTATAAACACCGAGCGGCGCGAGGTGGCCCAAAGACTGTGTTTAAACCAGTTTCGTGACTATAAACACCTAGCGGGGGAGGGTTTTTAGCTCAGCTGACTTGTCAGTCAGTTGAGCTTATCTTATGGTCCTCCCTCGGTCGTTCGAAGTTCTTCTCCGAAACCATTTGCCAGTTCCACTTCAAACTTGGTGGGGATGTGCCTTGGGTAGGTGTCTACCAAGTTTGTTCAAATGGTAATGGTCCAGTGATTTTTGGATTTTTAATGATTTTTTTTTTTTTGGTTCTTTTTTTGGGCAAAATCTTAAAAAATCTTCTTCTCCGAAACCGCTCACTAAATTGCTTTGATATAACACAGTAACACTCCCTGGGACTCCTAGTTCTTAATTTGTTCACCAGGTGGCGCTGCAATTCTTTTGTATTTTTTTTTTAAATTTTGTGCGTAAGGGCTATTTTAGACCTCTTCTCCAGATCCGTCACTCAGATTAAGCTGAAACATGGTGGATATGTTACTTGTGAAAAGGGTCAAACAAAGTTGTTCACTATGTGGGAATGTTGCGGATTCCTAATTTTTAACGATTTTTTTTTTCAATTCGGGTACTTATGTGTCAATGCAGCTTTCCTATTTATTACTGTGGAAGTCAATGAATATTCTAATGCAGATTCACATTTTTGACTTCTCCAAAACCGTCATCCAGATCAACTTCAAACTCGATGCCATGTACCTTGGGTGGGTTTCTACCAGGTTTCTACAAATGATCATGCTCCAGTGATTTTTGGATTTTAATTTTTTTTTTTTATTGGTTCTATTTTTGGACAAATCTTAAAAAATCTCTGAAACCGCTTACCCAATTGCTTTGATATTACACAGGAAGACACCTAGGGACTTATTGTTCTTAATTCGTTCACCAGGTGGCCCCGAAATATTTTTCTAATATATATATATATATATATATATATATATATATATATATATATATATATATATATATATATATATATATATATGTGTGTGTGTGTGTGTGTGTGTGTGTGTGTGTGTGTGTGTGTGTGTGTGTGTGTGTGTGTGTGTGTATTTTTTTTTTTTATGTTCTAGCTATTCTCGACTCCTTCGCCGGAACCGTCACTCAGATTAACCTTAAACGTGGTGGATATGTTCCTTGTGGAAGGTTCAAACAATGTGGTTCACTATGTGGGAATGCTGCGGATTCCTGATGTTAAACGATTTTTTTTCAAGTCGGCTACTTTTCGGTAAATGTGCCTTTCTTGCTGATTGCTCTGTAAGTCAATGGGCACTCCAATGCTAATTTACATTTTCGACTTCCACTCCAAAACCGTCATCCAGATTTACTTCAAACTTGGTGGCGATGTACCTTGGGTGGGTGTCTACCAGGTTTTTTCCAATGGTCGTGTTCCAATGAATTTCGGATTTTTCTATGATTTTATTTTTAAGATTTTAACACAACTTTTCATAGGAACGTTTAACACGGGAATTTTTTGTAATGGTTATGATTTAGAAAAAAAGGCCAGATCTACTTCAAACTTGGTGGGGATGTGTCTTGGGTGGATATCAACCAAGTTTGTTCAAATGGTCACGCTCTGTTGCTTTTTGGATTTTTTATGAATTTTTGTTCTTTTTGGGGGGCAAACCTTAAAAACTCTTCACTGAAACCGCTCACCAATTGCTTTGATATCGTACATAGACACTCCCAGAGACACCTAGTTCCCAATTTGTTCACCAGGTGGCGCTGTCATTTTTTTTTTTTTTTTTATTTTTCTATGAATTTTTTGTATGGTTTTGCTATCGGAACCGTCACTGAGATTAAGCTGAAATGTGATGGATATGTTCTAGTGGAAGGGTCAAACAAAGTTGTCTACTAGGTGGCACTGCTTTGGATTCCTGATTTTTAAGGATTTTCAATTCGGGTGTTTATCGGTCAATGCAGCTTTTCTATTGATTACTGTGTAAGTCAATGGGCATTTTAATGCTTATTCACAGGACAACTGACACGAAATTTACTGTTTACTTGATAACTTGAGATCTGTTTTTAGTTAGTACTGTGATGCAGCACATGTTTGTCTCCAGACAATGAATGGCTCTGGAGAGCCATTCATTGTCTGGAGAGCCATTCATTTTGTCTGGAGAGCCATTCATTTAGTATTATTGTACTACTTGGCAATCCAGGTGAAATAAATATGTTTAAAATAAAAATGTTTATGTTTCTGTATGAAGGTCATGCTTAGACAGTACATGAATGACCTTGACATCGTTTCTGGGGTCACAGTGCAACATACATGAATTTTACTCTGCATTATAACTTGAGAACTACTTGAACCTTGATGTTGCACATGTTAGTGTTCTTCTATAAAGGTCAGACTTACTCAGAACATGGGTGGCCTTGATCCTTTCCCAGATTTCATAGAGGTGCAAGTGTGATTAATGTCAAGATCAGCTGAGCATGGGCTGTTTACACTGCCCTCTTGTTGTTGTTGTTGTTGTTGTTGTTGTTGTTGTTGTTGTTGTTGTTGTTGTTGTTGTTGTTGTTGTTGTTTTACTAGGACTGCTTCATAGTTTTCACGGAAAAGAGCGAGAAAGGGTGCATATGGCGAAATAGAGCGAAACGAAACGAGAAACGTCAACGGATTTGGAACCATTCATTCTCACCCATTGTAGGAAACAAGAAGAATGGAGTTTTTGCACTTCGCTCATGTCTACATTTACCAAAAGCATATTCCTGCGTGATTATTGTTAAAAACGTACAGTAAACTTAATGTTATTTATAATGCAATTTATATCCCGATCTTGATCGTAGTATACTGCCCGACCACTTTTATGCCCATGTACCTGCTTGAATGTTTGTCAAACACTGGAGTCGCCTATCCATAAATTCGCTCATACCTAAGCGTTAGCACTTGTGACATATACGGCTCTTTATATTTCACCAGTGACACACATTTATCAGTCAGGTTACCCAAGGACGAACTTTGATGAATTGCATTGCAGAACGAGAAAACAGAAAAGTAAACGAGCAATTTTAATCTTGTGTAGATTTGCAATATGCACAAACATGTAGAACTACTGGCAGCGTAGTGGAAGAGCGTGTGTCTTTGAAACAGAAGGTAGTGAATTCGAATCTAGAGTCGTCCTTTTCTTCCACTAGAGTGCCTTTATTTATTTTTTAATGTCAATGTAATATGTATATATATATATATATTGGAATGCCGTTTCTTGTTTTATTCCGTATTTGATCAGGTGATTAAATATTTGATCAGAAGAGCAAATAAATTTATTCTTGTGAACAAATGTTTGATCAGGTGAATAAATATTTTATCAGAAGACTAAATATTTAATCACATGATCAAATCGATTTGATCAGATGAACAAATGTATTTCTTCATGTGATCAAAGACAGTGTATTTGTTCTTCTGATCAAATTGATTTGACGAGAAGAACAAACTTATTTAATCAGAAGATCAAATAGATTTGTTCCGAGGAACAAATAGAATGAATTTGATCACATGGACAAATACATTTGTTCACATGACTAAATCCATTTGTTCTCCTGATCAAATAGAATAAAGTATATCCCTATTTATTCACCTGAACAAATATATTTGATACCGTGATGAAATCGATTTGATCTCCTGATCAAATTGATTTGATCGCCTGATCGAATAGATTTGATCTCGTGAATAAATACAAGTTTCTCCACTACCAGATAATAAATACTCCCTCTTGTATGCCGCGCAGCACTTCCGTTAGTCTGTGTTACCATAACACGCAAGAGGTACAATCTCGAACTTTGTCATTTTCTATATATAGCAACAACAAGTAGGGGCTGGAAGACGGATCGAGTTACATCACAGGGTTAGGTTGTCATCATCCACTGTTCCAGAATCTCATTTGACAATTCTTGGTTTTCCTTGGTTCCAATTACTAGTTGAAAACATTTGGAGAAAAAATCAGATTTCTAGCTGCAGACACGTTATAATCGTTTGTGAAAGAAGAAAGAAAGAAAGAAAGAAAGAAAGAAAGAAAGAAAGAAAGAAAGAAAGAAAGAAAGAAAGAAAGAAAGAAAGAAAGAGAGGAGGGAGGGAGGGAGGAAGGAAGGAAGGGCGTGAGAGAGAAAGGAAAAAAAATGCTCACATCCTTCCCAAAAGCAGTGCCTACCACTGAACTTTAGAAAGAAAAAAAGTGAATGAAAAAGGCTCATATCCATGACCATGAAAGGCATGGCAAAAAGCACTGCCTGACCAAAGAAAGAAAGAGTGAGAGAGAAAAAAATCCTCACATCCATCCCGAAAGCAATAGCGAAAGATCATGCAGCCACTGTCCAAATTTATATTTAATGCCGCCAAAACACGATCATATTTAAATGATAAATAATAATGATGCATTGTGCACGGCCGGCATTACCCGCTTTCATCTTTAAACAAAGCAAATAATATCCGCGTTGTAAATGTCCGCAAAGTCCGTGTTGAAGACATCGCGGACATTTCGTACCTTTTGCGTGTTTTACTATTTGTCGCCCGGATCAAATACTGGCGGAAGTGATTTGTTCCAAAGTATAAATATTTGATCAGGGGAACAAATCAGACAGGGAGCGTCAATTTAATTAAGTTGGGGGGGGGACATTTGATGATGTGATCAAATCGATTTGATCAGAAGAACAATTCGATTTATTCAGATGATAAAATAACATCTATTTATTCTTCTGGCCAAATCGATTTAATCATCTGAACAAATATATTTGTTCATGTGATCAAATAAGAATATATTTCTTCATGTGATTAAATCGATTTGATCAAAAGAACAAATCTATTTTAATCAAAAGATCAAATCAATTTATTCACAGGAACAAATACACTTTATTTAATCACGTGAACAAATGCATTTGTTCACCTCATAAAATCGATTTGTTCTTCTGATAAAATATTTAATCACCTGATCAAATACTGAGTAAAACAAGAAACGGCGTTCCATAATATGTATATATATATTATGGACAGCTGATTTTAGCTTGAGCCAAAATTTTAACATCAATTTCAACATCACGTGAGGGGTTCATATAGGTGCTGCCTGCTCCCCAATCGTTTTTCTTTCAAGAAATGAAATAAGTTTAAACCTACATCAAGAAACGTAACGTGTAAACATAATTTTGCATGTATAAATTTTGGGGACCCACAAGTCTAGCTTTGGTTTTTTAATCCCTCGTCACAGTTTAACTAGGTTTATTTATCTGTTATTGCTTACCAATTATACAAAATTGAGCGTGTCATGGCAGATCTATAAATTCGTCTGATTAATTTATTTATTAATTTATTTATTTATTTGTTTGTTCGTCCGTCCGTCCGTTCATTTATTATTTTGTATTGAATGACGGTTCCCCAATTTTTGTTTTATTACAATGAAAAGTGCTGTTATCGACTGGTACTCACTTTTTTTTCGCGAATGACAGGCTTTCTATTTTTATCCCGTATTGCAGCTCTATATTAAACAAAATTGAACTTCATTTTGCATTCAATTACTTCGTGATATGTGATGCTTGGGAGCCGAATTACCAGAAGTTTTGCATATTTATCAATCCCTTTTCTTGCACTTTCAAACAAAAGCATGTTTAAAATAATGTTAAGTGTCCAATGAAACTCATCCCTTGCATAATGACATGGTTTCCTATTATCATTATCATTATTATTGGACCGAGGCAGACAAGATAGTTACCCAGTCTTGAATTCAACACACAAAGACTCTTAAGAGCCAGGTATGGTTAATATGTCTATCACAAAACTTGCAAAGCTGACTTTCTAGGAATGTAGCGGTTTGTACAGCGTGTCTGACAGCGTTAGTAAACACATGAATTGGACCCGACAGGTCCTAATACTTGCTACAATTTCAGGATGAGATGTCCAACGTATTCGATTTGACGATACCAACGCCCCACAATAACTATGTAGCTTTAGGTTTGACCATGGAAAATGTTTCCACATAAAAACTACTGAAGTTACTAAAAAATTTTTTTTTCAATTTTTGTAATCATTAAATTAAGTTTCTGTGTGTGTGTGGTTTTTTTTTTTTTTTTTTTTTTTTTTCTTTTTTTTTAGAATATAGCAAAATAAATTGATATTGCTGTGGTGATTAATATGCCAAGATCAACACGAGTGCAAGATTTGATTTTTAATCGACAAGGAAATTATTTTGAAAAATAAAAATCTTAAAAATTTCTGGCATTAGTAGTTATTATGAAGAAACAAAAATCTGGTTCAACTCAAAGGTACCTTATTTTTGGGAACAGTTGTTAGGGTCAATTGCAATATTTAAAGCACCTCACAACTGAACTTTAAGTGAGAATTTGGACCTGTAGGTTTTAGGCGTTAACAAGCGTCAGACACTCTATACATATCATGATATTTAAAGATTAGATCGTTTACACCAGATGTAACACCAATTACTATGAAAATTAAGTTAATATTGATAACAACATACACATCCGTTTTTCAACACTTTAAGTTTATTATGATTTAAAGAGAATATGCGATGCAAGTCTAATTATAATGCTTATACTACTACTACTAATGATACTACTACTACTACTACTAATAATAATAATAATGAATATATGATGATAATAATGATAATTTATTGCATACACATTGTTTTGGGAAAATAAAATACAGCAAATAGATCTAGAAAAATATAATTAAGGTTGACCGTCATTTTGTTGAAGGTACTTTCTCTATAGTATAATAATAGATTTCTTGTGTGATGGTAGTAAATAAATAAATGAATAAATAAATAAATAAATAAAGTAAATAAATAAATAAATAAATAAATAAGTAAGTAAGTAAATAAATAAATAAATAAATAAATGAATGAAGGAAGGAAGGAAGGAAGGAAGGAAGGAAGGAAGGAAGCCGAAAAAAGGTAAAAAATCCATGTGCATTCTAAGGCATGCTGATTTGAACGCGCCCCCCATACTTCTAACGTACACCGTCCTAGCCATTATGCCACATAGCTGACTAGCTCTCAAACAATATATTAGAGTGAACATTCATAACGCTTGAGTGTTGTTTGCCACGCATACAAATCCCCTTTTCAAATACAGCAGCCAAACAGAATTTATTTTTATTTTTTGTCACTCATCGATTTAATCATCATTGACAATGCTATATCTTTATATGTCTATAATCACCGAATGGTTACAGCATTTTTTTCCGTTCTAAAAAAAAATGACAATAGCAAATTACATGTCGCCTGCAATACATGGTCCTTCCCTTATTGTACTCACTGCTTTCGTCTTTCAACCAGTCTAGGGGCTTCTCACACTTTTTCGCTCTTCGGGAAAATTTTGAAGCAGCCCTAATTGGTAATGATCCAGATTGCACCACTCGTCGTTTTGGCGGCTTTACATGTCACTCCTGTGGAGGATATTATTCACCACAATTATTTTATATATTTTATTTTTTATTTATTTATTTTTTAAATTTTTTGTTGGGGGCATCTTTGAGAAAATCATAATAGGAAAGTTTAATATGGGAATTTGTAATGGTTATTAGTTAAATAAATTTGGCAAGATTTGTGTCAAACTTGGTAGGGATGTGCCTTTGATTATTGTCTACCTGTTTGTGTGCAAGTGGCCATGCTCGAGTGATTTTATGACCTTGAACTCATTCTCAAGGTCACAGGACACCTGACATGAAATTTACTGTTCATTTGATAACTTGAGATCTATATTTGAGCTGTGACCTTAATGTTTCGCATGTTAACATTTCTCTATGAAGGTCACGCTTAGACAGTACGAGTGACCTTGACCTTATTTCTTGGGGGTCCCAGCGTAAAAAATACATGAATTTTACTCTTTCCTATAAGTTGAGGACTATTTGAACATGGACCTTGCACATGTCAGTGTTCTTCCATAAAGATCCGACGTGCTTAGTACATAGGTGACCTTGATCCTATCCCAAGTTCACAGAGACACGAGTGTGATGAATCTCTTGGTCAGCTGAGCATGGGCTGTTCACACAGCCCTTTTTTGTGCTGTAACATTTCTTTCGTACATGTATGTTGAGCTTCAAGATGCTTGGCTTGCGTGACGTTTAGTTCAAATTACTGGGACATGCAAGAGTTCGGGTATACATGGGTCATCCGAGCTCAAAAAAGTATTTCAATTGCATATGTTTTCGTTTCAGTTTTAAACAGTTAAATGGCTCCATGGATGCCCCAGGTCTTTATCCACATACTTACAACCAACACAAAGACTACAACCAACACAAAGACTACAACCAACACAAAGACTAATGCCACATAACAGGAGGCACATCATTTTCAGATCAAAAATTACAAAATTGTATTATTTCAGTTTTACTTTCATATTGCTCAACTAAGTTGTCTATGAACAGAATCTGAAAAAGTATAAATTCATTGCTTTGCGATGGAAATGCCAACTGTACGTAACGCATCTAATTAAAATGATTTCATTGAGTACTGCTATGTATGTTTCAAGCGTTATCTGCTTCCAAGCAAAGTCAGGGATTGTAAATTTCGAGTGTAAGGGGTTTGCAAATTAGTGTTCGAACATTTCTAGCTTCTTGCCATGCTGTTTTTTTTTCCTCATGTTGTTTGTCTTTTTTTTATATTACAGGCATGCAACAACAAACACAATATGCACCACAACTGCAACCAACAATGCAGCCACACCAGGTGGTTCATGTTCAGACTGTGCCTGCCGCGGGGCCAAGCATCAGACCCAATTTTGCCGCCAAAGCTGCAATGGCACTTTCAGCCATTCAACTCGCAATCGGGATCTCATGTCTTCTACTCAACAGCATAGCCATTGGTATTTATGGCTATGGCTATGGCTATGGCATGTATACTGTGAACCCGATTGGAGCTGGAATATGGTGTGGAATAGTGGTAAGTGAGTCAATGACAAGTGCGGCTGTATAAAATCACTATGTTCGCGTAGGTCGGTTGCAGGTCTTTCTAAGGTGTACAAAAGCCAGTCAGGAAAAGATTCCCCTTCAATGGCAGCGCGTTTTCAGCTAGCTTTTATCTGCGTGGCAAATGCAGCCGGTAACAAAAGGGTCACTCGGGGCATTATCAACCTTTTGAACATTAAATATTCTACATATTTGAATACGACATTTAGAAAACATTATTTTCATAAAATATTACTCTGTCTTATGGTGTGATAGGATGAGCTGGGTAATTAGCCATACATGGGGGGAATACCCTCCTTCCATCACAATGCAGGCACGATTCTAAGCGATACTAGATATCGGTTACGTGTAGAATCTACATGGCAAGCCGTTTTAGCTTAAGTCCTTTGGGCAATATCATTAAATCAGTCAGCGACATCATTTACCGGTATAGCAAATTAGTTGGCGATATCGCTAGGTAACATATTTTGTATTATCGGTAAACGTATTTCCGCTTCCTGTCCGGTTGTTGTCCAGTGTGACTGCCGACGCTTCATCCGCCCAAAGTATTCTGTCGAGAATTTATCGTCTTTTCCGTCATTTGAAATGAGTTTATTATCATGCTGCATAAACTTTAAATGCTGGCTATCAATTTTGTCGCCAAACTAACCAGTTAGGCCTACAGGTTGATTTGCTGCTTGTTCGCGCCAATCACTATACGAGCACCGGACCCACCGATTCACATATAGCGATATTGCTAAATGATTAATTGATATCGCTCAATAGGATTGATTGTCAAAAAAAGGCTTGCCATAAGTCTCTGCCCGGGGAGGGGGGCCATACTCAACATCAGGATGGGTGTGTGCCTCGGACATTTTTATACAATATCTACTTTAATCCTACACCAGATGTAAAAAGGTACCTTTTCTTAATCCTGTGTTCAAAGGAGTGCTGCATTTGTGCATTTTGGAGACCAGCATTCCAATTTTGCACAAGTTTGAGCACATTCTTTCTTCCCACAAAAAATTCCCCCTTCCAAAGAACTTACTAATTAAATCCCATATGCCCAACCTAAATCCAAGATCTGTATATTTGCTTGAAAAATGAATAAGACGTTTAGTTCACTCAAATAATTGTTACTATCCTAACCCAGCTGTGTAAAATTGGTCGAATGAAAACAGCCCCTTTCCCGCAGCACATACCCAGTACAATGCTACATGGGAATAGTCCCCCACCCACCCACTCCCAGGTCTCTGCACACCGAGTCCCAGTCTCATCTCTATCCCACGTCCCTCATAGATTCCATGAAATAGTGTTCATTCATACTGTGCTACTGTGTTTGTCTTGTGCTGGGTCATGCTATAGTCATACCTCGTGATGGAGGTTGTACTTTAGGGTCCCGTTGTACAGCAACACAGCCCCTAACAGCACAAGATTAAAAAGATATGATTCGCAATTTTTGAATATAAGTGATTTATATAATTGAAATATCTCATACGTCCGCTTTAAGAGAGTGGTTTTTGCATGAAAAAATAGGATGTAAGAGAGAACTAGGAAAGATGATTTGCTGCATAGCAAATCAGTGTGTGTGTCTTCAAAGCGTATTGGTATGGCAATGTACAACTAATCCATAACACAGGGGTAGAAGTTGGAATGGCGTCACTATCTTTTATTGCTTTGAAGTTATTTAGGATTTAAATTTCCTAATGGGGCTATTTAGCATAATTTAAATTGCTACATCTTTTATTTTTAATTCATTAGGTGCGCAATGGTCAACAACCCCCTACAAAAAGTTGGAATGACATCTCTATCTGTTATAGTGTTAAAGATATTCAAGATTGAAAATTTTGAATACTGCTAATTAGCATAATTTAAATTGCAACAACCTTTGTTTTAGATTCATTACATGCGCAATGGTCAACAACCCCCTAGTAAAAGTTGAAATGACATCTTTATCTATAATAGTTTTCAAGATATTCAAGTTTTAACATTTCAAATGCTGCTAATTAGCATAATTTGAATTGTTATAACTTTTGTTTTAAATTCATTGGATGCACACTGGCCAATAGCCCCGTAGTAGAAGTTGGAAAGACATCTCTATCTATTATACTTTTGAAGATGTTCAAGATTTAAAATTTCAACTGCCCCTAATTTGCATAATTTTAAACATTTTCATTCCTCTGTACAAATGGTCAAACTCCTTGTGTGGAGGTACAATCATGCCAAGTTTGGAGTTTGAATGTATAATAGTGTCCGAGAAAAGTGTCGGACAAATTTGCTGGTAAAGAAAGAAAGAGAGAAAGAAAGAAAGAAGGAAAGAAAGAAAGAAAGAAAGAAAGAAAGAAAGAAAGAAAGAAAGAAAGAAAGAAAGAAAGAAAGAAAGAAAGAAAGAAAGAAAGAAAACAGAAAAGTGTGTGTTGACACACACACTTTAAATATTAGCAGCTGCGCCGTGTCATCCGATGAGGCTTTGAAGCGTCTTTTCTCCACGCGGATTGAACGAAAGACAGAGCTGGAGAAATTCATTTCAGGGAAATGCTGGACATAAATCCCCTGGCCAAATGATATTCATTTTTCTAAATTCACAAGCACAACAGCATTCATGTTTTCCTTTTAGTGCTTCATTTTTTTCTGTAAAATGAGGAAAACTGATAACACAGAAGTCAGGGAGAAAATGAAAGTGTTAAAATTTACAGCTCATTTGTAACAAAACTAACCAATATCAATAATAGTAGTAAAATATAGACCCGTATGTTTTACATAAATTGCGAAACAGACCAAGCCTATATTTATCACTCTCCATGGTACAAATGGTGGCAAGCGTGTACTTTCCTACCTAATTGTGAGGTGGGTGAAACCGAAGGACTCAACAACAGTAACAATCGCTGAATCCTGTTTTTCCCGAAAAACATGCTGACTTCTGAATAAATGCTATATTTTATGTCAGGTGGATTGTGAGTTACCGATTAAAAATGATGTATCCATGATTCCAGCATGCTACAAGCAATGCATGCTTATTCTTATGGAGCTGTGGATTTTTTTTTTTTTTCTGGAGGATCTCCGGCCCTCATCCCCTCTCTGACATAGCTGTGCTATACCCAAAGTAAAATGTGAAAGGGTTTGTCATCGATGAAGTAGAATAGACCACATTTTCAAAAGTGTAACTGTTTGTCTAAACGTAAGACCGCAACTGCTAAATAAAATTCCCACCCTTTAGAAAACAACAAACTTGATATAGATTTGTTGAAGAATTTTTGGACGAACTTTCCTGTAAATGCGATCGCTTAGTTGCCTCCGCTAATATGCAGGAGTGTCGGCTTAACACATTTGTGCCGTCACCGTGCTCAGGCGTACAGTCAGGCCCGCATGCGTGTTTCTGGGTCAATCTAGTGTTAGGGGCTCTTACCAGGGACTCGTTTTGGCATCAGGAGTACCCATGTGACCATTCACAAGCATGTGGGCCCGACTGATAGTATGGTATGCCAATTAATTAACATTCTAGTACAGTAGTGTCTCAAGCCTAAGGACATAAATGTTTTGTGGGCAAAAGGATGTACTGCAACCACTGAAGTATTTGTTTAGTTCAACACTGAAATGAGATAGATATACAGGAAGTCACTGAATATCATATTTCATTTGTCCCTAAATTGAAATGAAACACATTTTTGCTGCATCTCAGAAATTATTATTTGTTAATTCTGTGAATAGGAAATGTTGTCACCATGTTGAAGTTCAGAAGACAGATACATGCAAATTATTATATTTCTCTACAGGTAGGACTCAGTGATAGAATTTTGTATTTCATTTATCTTGACTCACACAGCTTGGGATCACTATTCACTCAGTGTCATATCTTTTTTATTTAAAGGTGTCTGTCTTCCTTGATTGGGCTATCATTTTAAGTTTACTTGAAGTCTTTTACAGTGAAACCTCTCTTGTGAGACCACCCCTAGGGATGACCAAATTGTGGTGTCTCAAGACAGGTGGTCTCTCATAGCAGGTAAAAATAACAGGGAAAGTACTGAGCAAAGTATGTTGAAAATGTGGTCTTTCAAAAAAAGATGGTGTCTCAAGGCAGGGAATCAGTGTATTTGTGTGGGGGTGGGGTATAGCTTGGTTTTATTGAGTTATAGTGTAATCAAGGGAAGCTAGGACACCTACAGATGTACAGACATGCAAGGATGTTTTTTAGATCAGGTGATCATATCACTTGAGCTGATACCATAGTCTCAAAATCCGTCGTCTGTCCGTCATCCGTCGTAAACTATTTACATTTTCGACTTCTTCTCCAAAACCGCAGGCTAGATCTGCTTGAAACTTTTTGGAATTGTGCCTTGGGTGGGTCTCTACCAAGTTTGTCCAAATGATCATGCTCCAGTGATTTTTGGCTTCTTTATAAATTTTTTTGTTCTTTTTCGGGCGCAAATATTAAAAAATCTTCTTCTCCGAAACCGCCCACCCAATTACTTTGATTTCCCACAGGGACACACCTTTGGACTCCTAGTTTATAATTTGTTCCCCAGGTGGCGCTGCGATTTTTTCTATTTTTTATGATTTTTTGTGTGTTTCTGCTTTTTTCGAGTTCTTCCTCAGAACCGTCGATTAGATTAAGCTGAAACTTCGTGGGTATGTTCCTTGTAGAAGGGTCAAACGGAGTTGTTCACTAGGTGGCACTGCTGTAGATTCCTGATGTTTAACGATTTTTCAAATTCAGGTGTTTGTCGTTCAATGCAGCTTTCCTACTGATTACTATGGAAGTCATTGCACATTCTAATGCTAATTCATATTTTGGACTTCTTCTCCAAAACAGTCATCCAGATTGACTTCAAACTTGGTGGGGATATACCTTGGGTTGGTCTCTACCAAGTTTGTTCAAATGGTCACGCCCCAGTGATTTTTGGATTTTTTATGATTTTTTTGCTTTGATATCTCACAGGGACACTCCCGGGGCTCTTAGTTCAGAATTTGTTCACCAGGTGGTGCTGCAATTTTTTTCCATTTTTTATGATTTTTTGTGTGTTTTTGTCATTTTGGACTTCTTTTCCAGAACCGTCACTCGGACTAAGCTGAAACTTGGTGGATATGTTCCTTGTAGAAGGGTCAAACAAAGTTGTTCAAAAGGTTGATTCGGTTCATATTTTCATTCCTTTTTTGAAAAACTACAAATTAAAAAAAAATAATAGGAACCTTAAACATGGAGATTTCTTGTAATGGAAACAACTTAGATAATTTTTGCCATATTTATGTCACACTTTGTGGAATTGTACGTTCGATAGATCTCTACATATGTTATTCAAATGGTCACACTGCATTGATTTTTGCATAAAGTTTTGGGTATTTTTTTCAAAATAAGCAGATGCACGTCAGCTGAGCGCAGGATCATCATGATCATGTTGGGGGGTTTTTTTTGGGGGGGGGGGCAAATCTTACAAAAAGAATCTTCTCTGAACCTGCTCAGCCAATTGCTTTGACATCACACAGGGACAATCTTAGAGACTCTGCGTTCTTAATTTGTTCACCAGGTAGAGCTGAGTTTTCATTCTGGTTTTTATGTTTGTTTGGTTTTTTTTGACAGTGATTGAAACAATTGTAAAGGGACAATTTTCGGAGCTTGACTTTTTCAACAGATGGGAGGTCTTTTCTTTATTTTCCCTTTTTTGTGTATATTTTCAGGTATTTACTACTGCTTGTCCAGAACTTTTACTCAAATTGATACTGAAACTGCCAGGGAATATAGCTTGTGAGAGGGCTAAACAAACTTGTTCAATGGTGGTTATGCTACTCTAGTTTCCTGCTTTGTAGCGATTTTTTTTTTTTAAATTCGGGTATCTGTCTGTTAATACTTGCATTCCCATTAATCATAATAATAATAATAATAATAATAATAATAATAATAATAATAATAATAATAATAATAATAATAATAATAATAATAATAATAATAATAATAATAATAATAATAATAATAATAATAATTTTATTAAAACCTCCACGAATGGAGAAATTAAAAGATACATCGAGATTATAATCATATGAAAACACAAGTACAAAAAATATTACACAGTGACCAGCAGATGACAACATCGAAATGACATATCACAATTATTGAAATTATACATCACAGATATTAATAATACAAACTATAATCAAACATGAAAATTATAAACAGTTCGTACTGTGACACATATGACATTTTTCGGTCATGAGAGGGCGTGGTACCCGGCCCGGCAGCCGCAAAGCACACGCGGCAGTGAGGTCAATACCGCACTGCCGCGTGGACAACACCGGCAGCCAGGGTCCGGCACCACACCCCATTGGCGCTCTTTAAAAATAAGAAAAATTACTAAAATGACTTCGTTAAGAGAGAGACAAGTAAGTGTTCCTCCCCATACGGCTTAATAAAATTTTCATGAAACAGTAAATATTTTAAAGAATCCACGATTCCATCATGACTAGGGCTTATATTTTTGTTCAGTTTTTTAGGTCGGTCTCCCAGAGCCAACTGAATGGGGGATAATCCATGCTGGACTATACTATGCAATTAAGTACCATTTGTAGTTGTGCCCGTAGTCAGATACTGTGAAAGAAAATATATATTTAGGTCCCGAACGGGGGAATCGGTTTCAAAAATTCTGCAATAAAGTGATGCCATACGGTCTTTCAGTATTGACTCAATAGATTTTATATTAAGAGCCTTCAATATGTTCGAATGATGATGTCTCTTTCCAATGACAAGGCACTGTTTAATAAGACATCCTTGTAATGATTCCATTTTACATAGTAATGAATGACTCAAATTCATACACTCAATATTATATAACAAAGCCGGAGCACAGACTGTATTCCATAGATAACATTTAGTTTTGGAGTCCAGGCCAGGATAAACCATGCCAACCTCTCCAAGAGCATAGAACGAACGTCTACAACTATTCAAACGACGTTCTATATTGGGAAGACCCGACCTGTTATATGAAAATAAAGTACCTAGGTTTTCTAAATTGTCCACTATCTCCATCTCATTACCCTTTAACCACCAACTGGGTTTCTGTAAAAAGTGATGCTGACCAGCAATAAAACATTTTGATTTTGCTGGATTAAAATTAAAACGCCAGTGATCAGCATAACGTATACATGTATCAATAAGTATTTGTAATCCAGACACCGTAGGGCTAAATAATGTGATATCATCTGCATAAGCATATGAGTTAAACTTAAAGTCACCAGCTCGCACACCTATCTCCGTAGAATCCAGGTCAATAAGTAAATCGTTTATAAATATATTGAAGAGATACGGAGACAACAAACTACCCTGTCTGGTGCCGGTGGTGACATGGAACATTCGACTATATTGTCCATTCAATCTCACCACCGCCAGCAAAGAACTATACCAAGTATATAAAAGTAACCAATGTTCTACAGGCAGTACTTTCTGCAATTTATAAAAGAGCCCATCATGCCAAATACGGTCGAAGCACTTTTCTGCATCTAAACTACAAACGTATACAGCATTACCTTTAGCGTTATAAAAAGTACTAATATCATGTAAGAAACTATTACATAAGCCAGTACCGCGACCTTTTCGGAAACCAAACTGAGTCCCCGTCACCGCATCTCCAGGCAACATAATTAATTCGACCAATTTTGAGTGAACCGAAGATAAAGTTATGGGTCTGTAGCTACTGGCCTCATTAGGGTTAAGTGTCGGCTTCTTTAAAATAGGTACAATTATGCCGATACAGAAAATATGAGGCACAACTGTAAATGACAGTATAACTGAATAGAGAGAAGCAAGTATTTCACAAAGAGTGTTAGATGTACCGTAGACAAGGTGTTCAGCACTAATTCCGTCACATCCTGGTGAACAATTCTTATTCAATGAGTTTAACATATCACTTATTTGATCTCCCGTAATTGATACAGAGAAATCTTTTACTAATC
This sequence comes from Hermodice carunculata, assembly GCA_964020975.1. Classification (NCBI taxonomy): domain Eukaryota; kingdom Metazoa; phylum Annelida; class Polychaeta; order Eunicida; family Amphinomidae; genus Hermodice; species Hermodice carunculata. The sequence continues at coordinate 4,835,067 of OZ026625.1, read as the reverse complement.
TCTCAGTATAAAAAGTATTGACATGTTGAGAGATTAAAGACTGACTAGGAGACAGAGCAGAGTGTTTATCTCCATCCATAATATTATTTAAAAAGTCACCAAATTGCTCTACTCTTAAAGATGAATTAACCCTTTTCCTCTGTTTCTTCTTAATGTGATTCCAGAAGGCAGTCATTTTTCTAGAATGGAACATATTACCTAGTCTCGTATAACCATTTTTCTGTACAGTATCAACCTGTTGCCTCAATCTTTTTCTAAATAGCTTTTTTACACCCTTGTAACATTTATAAACCTCTCCCTCTCGGGGGCTGCCATTTTCGACCCACAGGTGCCACCACCATCTTTTCTTATCACGTAGTCTGCTAAGGTCCGGGCACCAATACGCTTTGGGTCTAAATCGCTGCCTAGGGACACAGCCCGCTTCTTTGCAGGCCTCGTGCATGGCATTATTTATATTGGAGATATAATTGTCAATGAGCTGTTGTACATCAACTTTATTGTAACCAGTAGGAATATTAAGGCTTGGTAAATTCTGTAACTTACTCTCTAATATTTCACGATATTTCATAATACGAGTCACTGGGAATTCACATCTTTGACTTTTCTGAAACCATCAACCAGATTCACTTGGAACTTTTTGGGAGGTACTTTGGGCGAATCTCTACTAAGTTTTTTGTGGTTTTTTAATTTTTTTTTTTAATTTATTTATATATTTTTTTTTTTTTTTTTGATTTTTTAAAAATAATCTTTTGGTTTATTTTTGGGCAAAAGTGTCTCCCAACCGCCGAACCAGTTACTTTGGAATTGCATAGGGACACTTCTGGGGACTCACAGACTTTAGTTTGTTCAACAGGTGGCCATGCATTTTTCATTTCAATTTTTTATTTTTGTCCTTTTTTCTGGCTTCGACATCTCTATAAGACGGTCACTCAGATTGTACTGAAACTTGATGCTTGTATAGTCTATGGAACGCTTAGGGAAATCTGTTCTTTAAGTGATGATACCTTCAATTTGTGATTTATAATAAAGTTTCAATTAGGATAACTGTCTTTTAATGCATGCTTTTCTACCTGATTGCTGTGCAGATCAATGGGGGTTGCAATCGAAATTCATATTTTCGTCTCTAAAAACGGTGAACCAGATTCACCTCAGACTTGGTGGGTATGTACTTGGGGTGGTTTCTACCGAGTTTGGCCGAATGGTCACGCTCCAATAATTTTAATATTTTTGTACCAATTTTCTTGTTTATTTTTCAATAAAGCTTCTACAAATTTTCTCCGACAGTGCTCAGTCAACTGCTTATGGATTGGGACCACTATACCTTAATAACTTCAACAGGTGGCGGTGCAATTAGTTTAAACTTCTTGAAAAAGTTTTTCCTTTCTTGAATTTTTCTCCTAAACCTTAATTTGAATCCTGTCTGAAATTATTTGTAATGTATCTGGTGCTGCTGCCATTTTTTGATTTTTAACAAATTATGAAAATGGGGAAAAATCGGTTGGGGGATGTGTACATGTTGTCAGCAGTGATGATGGTTTTCAACAAAGGTGACCTTGATATCGTTCTGAAGTTTACAAAACAACTTCAGTCTTTTAATTTAAGGTCTGCTGAGCACAGGACTCTCACATTCCATATAATTGAATATGTACTAAGCCAAAACATTGCATTGTGTATGGCGGGAATCAACATCGATATAATTTACTCAGATAACTTATAGAATTCAAGTATGGCATGGAAAAAACGACCCTGCAGCAAACGATGTTGGGAGCAATGTTGGATACACTTTTGGGAAAGTTATCCAATGTTAATCAAATGTCAGTCACGTGACGAATGTAATCCAAAGTCTTTGCGTGGGGATTGTGTATTTTAACTGGTCAGCACGTTGCCTGATGTCATGAGTATTTAACCAACAAATTTGTGCATTCAACTATTTTTTTTTTATCTGCACACTTTATCAACTATTTCATGAGTGTGTCTTTGTAACCAGTGCCAGTTAAAAAGATGTCACCCTAGCATATAATAGTTGATATAAACCCCAGCAGGTGGATATTAAGACAATGTAGTAGCAAGGGTTCCGCACCGACTGTTCACCTTTCAGTCCCAATGTAACACGATTACATCCAAGAACAATGTGCAAAATGAGCATGGCTCCATCTGTTAAGCTGCCACGATTTTACAGAAATAATTATGTGGTTGTATTGAACGTGAAATGATGATCCAAACATTCCAGTGTACATATAGTATGGGACCCAGGGACCCATTTTAGGATGGATATGACTACCTCTGGGGAATGGTGATTTTGTACCAAATTAAGATTACATTCAAGTTTTTTTAGTTTCTGACTATTACACTCTTCTAAACGTGTAGCTTCATATGTGCCCAGCTTGCCAAAGTATGAATGTCAGATATTCTATAGAACGCCCAAAATTGTACTTGTGAGCCTACAGATATAATCCTTTATGTTTATGTCACTTTTTGGTTATTTATAGTGTGTCGTTATCACTACATTTATGCATATTGTAAATTCGGAATTGTTTTTCATTATACAATATAAAACATGAGAATTAAATAAAATTATGGCCATTTCATGGGTACCCCTACTACTACCCCTACCCCCATTTAATAATTCTTCTTCATTTTTGCAACTTTTAGAGTTTTCCTTTGATGAAATATTGCTGTAGAGTGATAGTAACTGTAAAACTGAAAGATTTTTCACATTAACGATGTTGAAAATATATGTTGCGTATAGTAGGGATGATTTTCATACTTTAATTACCGTTTTAAGCTGTCTACAACTTTCTTTGAAAGGTATGTTTCATACAGAACACAAGATATGAACATTTTGTATTTACAATGGATGAAAATATATTCCTGTGTTATGTCGAATTTATTTTTCTAATCAGTTTTAGTTCAATCTAATAATGTTTGTTTTATGATATTTTTACAAATGTCACCTCTATTTAAAGTGAAATGTAAAATTGTGTACACAATCTCACCCTTTAAGTGAAAAAAATTTACCCCTACCCCTTATTTTATCACTCCAGGCATTGATTTCTCATGTTCTTTAGTTTATAAAAAAATCATACTACAGACTGTTATAGTTTAAAGAAAAGAAGAATTAAAGTTTTCCAAACTCTAATCACATTGTACAAACAATACAGATTTACTTTTTTTGCAAATAGGGGCCTTATCCTAGCAGGTTTTGCTATACGCACCAAACAACCATGTATTTTGAGGTGTCTGATAGAAAAAGCTAAAAAATTGACAAAATACATATTTTCGGCATTTCAACATGTTTTAGGACATTAACAGCGTGGTGCATTCTTTTCGACAGGTATCTTTGACACAAATAGTGCTCTGCTTGTAGTAGTTGCATATATTTCAATTATGAACAATCACAAATGAGTACATATTCTGGATGTTGCAGGGGTCAACATTTACCCCTACCCCTTCTTATGCATCCCCCGTAGGAGGGGATGCAAGTAATGTTTAGTCTCTGCCGCTAGTGCTCATCTTATTTTCCTTATATTTCTGTCCTCTCTTGACCTATTGCCTCCAAATTTTGTACAGATAGTCTATGGGTGTCGGGAAGTTTTCCATATAATATATAACCTTGAGGTCAAAGGTTAAGGTCAATTTCTTGTTGCATTTTTTTGCAGACTCAGCAAATTTCACATGTTGGCTCATACATGTACCTTCTTGAGGGTGCATCATAGGCCCAAGGTTACTATTAAATGTGAATAGGAAAGTACCTATTTGCTTTCAATTTGCATGGTTTGTTTTTAACCTGACTGACTTGAAAAACAGAATATATTCCTGTTGATTATTATGCAAGTCAATGGGGATTGTAATGCTAATTCACATTTTACACTACTCCAAAACATAATGCCAGATTCACTTCAAACATGGTGGGGATGTATGTCAGGCAGATATCCACCATGTTCAAATGGTCGTGCTCCAATGATTTTGGGATTTTTATTTTCATTTTATTCATTTTTAAATTTTTTTTTTGTGAATTTTTGCATTCCTATTGATTACCATGTAAGCCAATGGGTCTGCAATGGTAGTTTACATTATGATTTCTTCCAAACCATAAGTCAGATTTACTTGAAAATTTTGGTGCAGATGCTCCAAAGGTTTTGGGAATTTTTTTCATGCAATTGTGATGACCTTTCAAGTCATAGGACACAGTAGCAAAGCCTTGCAAAATAAAAGTGTTTCCCTGCCACATCTTCAAAAAGATATGACTGAAGTCCATCAAACTTTGTCAACATTTACCCTGGGGATACTTTCCTTACAGTTGCTAAGAGTTGACCTTGAGGTCAAAGGTCAAGGTCAAACATTCTACAGAAGAATGGTGGCCCTCTTAGAGAGGTAGCCTCTGATGAGAGGTGCCTGATGGGGGGATGCATGTTTTTTCAGACAAAAAAACTCGCTTGTAGTTTACCCAGAAGTTACACAATGCTACCTCTCTATCACCATTATCTAAACGTCCATGTCTTGGCCACAATGCCCCGGCACAATTGAGTTTGGGCGCAACTGTTTTGAAAACCTGGTGGTCCCCATCACCACTGGTTCCTATGGAGGCAGGGGGGATGGGGTTCTGGTGCACATCCACCTCTCTTCTTCCTTCCTCCTCAGGCACCATTTCTGGCTTGCTCTAAGAGTTGGGAGCTCCCTCAGCTTTATGTCCAGAGAAACAGTTTTAGTGCCATGCACATTACCTCTACTGCAGAATTTGTTTTCTAAGCTCTCCTAGTCTCTTCCAAGATAGTGAAAGTTAAAATTTGACCTGTGAATTCTTGAAGAATTGTAGAAGTAGGGCTGGTCTTGACTAGAAACCTATCTTTTTAAAGATGGCGTCTGGTGGGTAAAAACCCAGACAGAGGGAGGACAGTGGTATACAGGCAATCACTGTGTGGCAGCGTGCTGTGAGTGTGGAGCCATCAAGTCTGACTCTGCTCATCTTCCATCCCAGCCATGCAACTAGGGAAGCGGAAGCGAAGCCATGCTGCTTGCAGGCAGGCTCAGGTGGTTGCTGCCTCTTCACTCATAATCCCTTGGGGAATAGGGAGAGGAGGCAGCATAGTCGCAAGTGTTGGGCCACAAACGGGCCACTTGTGAGGGTCCTGACAGTCAGCAGGCCCAGGCTATATGCTACCAGCCAGCGCCCAGGCTGACGTTGCTCAGCTCAGAACAGACCTGTAGCATGCATGGTGCAAGTAGAACCCATTTTCGCCAAAATGGGTACTACTCCGGCACTGACTCGGCTTTGAGCAGGTGAAAGCTCTCACTCAGGGTCTAATGGGTGACCAAGCTGTGTTTGCTGAACTGGAGGAGGGGAGAGGGGCCATTGTGATGCTCTTGTGCTGCCAAGACTTGTACTTGCATGCCATAGGTCGTCGATCCCATTCTCACCATTTGTCCCTGAGTTTTATACCAGCTGACCACCAGGATTCACACCACCTGGGTTCCAATGGAGCTGCTGATGTCTGGCTATCTTAGGCAAGGGCAAGTTCTCCCCTGGCAGGGAGTCTAAGGGAAATGTTTATTCTGCCCCAGAGCAGATTTACTCTTCTGAGTCACTTCTGGTGGATTTAGATGGGTAGGATTATGATGAGAAGGTGCAGAAGGCTGTTTCTGCATCCTTGGATGCCTTTAGGAGATTAGGGGAGGATGCTGGAGGCTCTGTCCTCACTGTGTCCTATACCAGTGTGTCATTGTTGGCTATGAAGTCGTTCTTGGATGACCTCCAGCATTTGGCACAGATCTCAGAGGGGGTCTGGGACTGGTTTGATCAGTCAGCCTCACTCAGGAATTTAACTGTGGTGGGTGGTCAACCATCCGATCAGGAAGGACTGCACTCTAGAGACAAACGTGTGTTGCTTTGCAGTGACACTCTTCTCCAGGGTCTGAAGTTTCCTGACCTATATCTTCCCCTGAGCTGGGGACATGGCCCCTCCTCTCTAACATGCTGTTTGGAAGAGACATGGCCGATGTTCTTTGACAAGTGCGGGACCTTCAGGCCTGATCTGCAAAATAGACCAAGACAAAAGCTTTGACTGACTCTGTTCAGTAACATTCCTCATTAGCTGCTGCTGCCCTGAAGCATGCCACCCAAAATGCACCCACCTATCCCCCCCTGTCCAAGCCACACCTCAGGCATTGCAAGGGCCTAAGAAGAGCGAGAAATGATTTGGGAAGGGCAAGAATGCTGGTAAAGGCAAGAAGTCAGGGAAACCTAAGGGCTTCTTACTCTTGCCTTCTGAAGCGCAGCATCTCAGGGTTCCCCACCACCACCACTACAGATGTTTCCAAGCGCCCACTTGCCTTTCTACCTTTTGCTTATAGTGGTAGTCTATCAGAGATGATTCTTTCATCTTAAATACCATTAGACAATGCTTTTTGCTGCCTTTCAGTGAAGACAAGCCTCTGCTATCCTGTGAACCAAAGTGGTTCACACCCCACAGAAAGCAGGCTGAATTATCATCATTCGGGGGTGGGGGTGGGGGTGGGGGTAATCTACTGAGCTTAAACACCCAGTAGGACAGAGGTTGGCATCTGGTTACAGACCTATTATTGCTGATCAAGTATTTAGAGATTCTGTGGAGAAGACACTGTCAGTGGCGGTGGCCCTGTGGCACCAGTAGTGGATTACATCTTTGGTGTGGATTACATTTTTGGACCACAAGGAGGAGTTCTTCCATGTCAGTATAGCAAAGATGTCCCAGAAATATCTGTGGTCGCATTCTCAGGCCAAGTTTTCCAGTTCAGGGCACTTCTGTTTGGTGCTGCCATGGCACCTCTGGAATTCACTCAGTTCACACAGGTGGTAGTCACATACCTTCACCAGAGCCCAGTGCTCATTCATATTTACCCGGACGACTGGCTGGCCAACTTTCAAGAAGTCAGGCGGTAAGGACAGAGTGGTGGCTCCACCCACGGGTTGCTCAGGCCATGTTGGCTTAAGTGGGATACTCCACACATGGATCTGTTTGTGACAAGATCAAACACCTTACTTGTCATCTGCCCTGGATCCCCAGGCCATAGCCGTGGATGTTGTTGCCATGCACTGAAGCAACCTTTAGTCTTATGCCTTTCCTCCTCCACAGATCCTCCCAAGAGTCTTGCTGCAGGTTTGGTCCGATGACTGCAATGTGATGTAAGTGGTCCCGTGGTGGCCAAGGATGGATTGGTCCCTCAACATTCTAGAATTAAGCGTTAACCCACCACTACATTTACCAGCATGGCCAAAACTTATGGACGAGTGTGTTTCACAGGAATGCACAAGTGCTCAACCTCCATGCTTGGCAGTTGCTGCTGCTTAGCACATCCACAACACAGGTTTCTCAGATTCTGTTGCAGAAAGAAATGCCAGAGGTGGATTTGGAGACTTTGGAGCAGTTTTCTCAGCTCAATGAAAGGGGTTTTCAGACTAGTGCACTGCTTAAGAATAGATCTGTGGTCTCCACGTATCACTGACATCACAGACTTTCTACCATACCAGTGGGAGGTCCTTGGTAAGAGCTTGAGAACTTGGGGTAAGAGTCTGCTATCTCCTAAATTCTGGTGAATGTTCTAGACATTCGTATTAGGAGTGATCCTTATCTGTAGGTGCTGATAGTCTCCTTTTGCACAGGTAAACCAGCTGAAAGGCAGGTCCTAACACAGAGTGGACCTCCTGCTGGTCTTAGTCTAGTTGAAGAGGTGGCCTTTGAGTGGCTAGAAGGCCCCTGTAGGGTGGACTTCAAGTACTTGATGTGGAAAACTTTTTTCCTTTTAACATTTGCTTTGGGGGCTAGAAGAAGCAACTTCCATACTCTAGCACATTACATGACGGAATCCAATGGTCACCTGACCATGAAATACAATCTCATTGTGGACTAAACAGACCATCCTGAAGGCCTATGAGAATGCCTTGGACAGGCCTTCGGCCCTGAAGCAGGTCTCAGCTGATAAGGTGCAAGCCTTTAATGCCTCATGGCAAGCCCTAAGGAAAGTTGCTTTGATTGATAACCTCTGGGCTTGCTGGTGGTTATTGTGTACGACTTTGTCTGAGCACTACCAGCCAAACTTGATTGTGCTGGAGGACATTTTTATGAGTGTAGAAGGCTCCTTTACATAGCTTCCTGATACTTGTTTGTTAGACTTGCCTTGTCCCCTCAGGGCAGCCACCATCTTCCATTTTATGGTGCCCTCGCGGTTTAGAATCAGATGCAGTCCCTAGGTTGGCATATCTAGAACAGCCTTAGACTGTGTGTCAGACCTGTATGGAGCAGATGTCCCCAGATCTGCTAGGCTGAGAGCCCCAGGGCCAGTTTCAACTGAACACTGACTTACGGAACCACATGCCTCCCCTGTGCCCTCCATGCTTCCATGATTAAGTGGTCTTGCTAGATCTCCAGGACCCCAAAAGTGGAAATAGACAGTGTCTCCCTTACAACAGACTGCTCTCAGGTTGGTGGGCAGCTTTCTGGGGGGTGGGGTGCCTGGGGGGAGGTGTCCATTGGTTGTCTCATTCTGGTCAATGAAGAAAGCTTCTGGGCTTTGGCCAGGATTCCGCTGTTCCTGGCCTCACATCCACGAACCCAAGAGACATTGCCTCTTCACTGAGAATGATACTACCCCCAGGCTGTTGATCCCGGTGGTTGTCAGTATTGTTGCTCCTTTCTACCAATGCATTTGTATATTGGCAATCGTGGTCAAGAGGTAATGTTACAAAACTAACATGTGACATTTTTAGTAATTTCAGTATTAGTAAGTATACTTGAAAAAGGATAGTTAAAAAAGTATAGACACATATCTTTTACATGGATTGCAAAGTAGGCCAAGCCTATATTAAACACTCTTTATGGCATAGATGTTGGTTTATACTTTCTTACCCGACCATTTACTTTAATTTGTGAGTATACTTACCTCTTGACCACCACAGAAGCCGACCTGACCTCCCCACGTCTGTTCCACAGTTATTGTCCACTGACCAAGTACCAGGAAGGAAAAATAAGGGTGAATGCACACTGAGAGTCCTCTCACACCCCCCCCCCCCCCAGCCTGCTTCCACAGAACAGATTGTTGACCGGGGCTGCTAGATCTTTAGAACAATTGAGTCGTAATGCAATTGTGTCTGGCGTTGTTGCCAAGACATGGAGGTCTAGGCATGGGTCATCGAGAGGTAAGCAACTCACTGATACGAAAAGTACTGAAAATATCACTTAAATCTTCATTTGATTACAATTTTCAATGTTGATATTTTGAAAGTGTGTTTCCAATTAAAAACATATACTTGAAGTTTTCTTCTGTAACCTCATATCACTAGTCAATTATTTAATGATGAGGCTCCTTTTTTCTTATCCTAGGAATTGAAGGATAAGTTCAGATACAGTTTTGCTTACAAGTTATATTTAATCAAAAGTGCAAAATAATAAAACTGTCAATATTTATAGGATTTCAAAATATTTTGGAACTTAAAAGATGTTATTTATTTTTGAAATCGTATAATCACCACTAATATGGATACTTTGTTGATTTTACATAGGTCTTCATTATCATCTGTAGAATAGTGTAAGTTGACACAATATAGAGTTTCTTGAGGTATAATTGTTACCACCCACCCTCTATACTTTTGCTATTTTATTTAAGAAAAATGATTCAAGATTGATTTTCAAGATTGTGAGGTTTTATAACAACAGTAGTCCATTGTATACTTAATTCTGTGAGAATACAGCACCATATATTAAGCATTGGCAAAAATCCTGTAAAAAGTTGATGAAGACATACAAAATGTGATTGTTGAAAATTCGGGGGTAGGGGTATGAAAGTGCTCTTTAACTGTACACTGTAATATCATGGCCAATGTTGCAATACATTTGACATAAAACATAATGATTGTGTATTTGCAGCAGTTCAGCACAATCGGAGCTAGATGGGTGGTTGAACCTTTGTTAATAAAAGCAGAAAATGTGAAATACCTGGTGACAACTAAAATTTTGGGGTACTTCATTTTGAAGCAAAAAACACTCCCAAGCTAGGTTTATTATGATTAAATAGGTTTAATGAATTGTGTTTATGCGTCATAATTATGACCTATGCAATTTCATTTCATTACAAAATAATATTTTGCAATGTAGGAAATTGCTGAGCTCAAAAAGTCATAAAAATCCTGGAAAAATGACATAAAAGGACAAAATAAGGGGTGGGGGTATTTTGTTGGCCCAAAGGTACCCAAATTGAGATCAATACCCTATAAATTTCCTTCAGAATGACTTTCTATATTCAACTTAAAAACTTCAATCACTAAAACATTTAAAAAACATGACCAATATGTTATTTATTCGTCTTATGCAAAGTAGCATATTGTTGACCACTCAAACAAATATGAAATTATTGGAACTGCTATTTTGGCCAAACCTTACAAACGAAGCCAATAACACCAAGCTACACTTTTTAAAGGTTAGAACTACCGAATAACAAATCCCCTTACTGTGATTTTCCAACTGATATAACTTTCATTCATTTTCCCGATGTGGCCACGAAACTCAATTTTTAGGGCCTTTCTGGGTACCTGGCTCCCATACGAATAAACGGTATATGCGGTTTCAGTATCTTGAAAGTCATCCTGCCTGTATGATAAGTAGAGAATCTTGCATGGATGATATTGAGTTACCCTTTTTTCTCTCACGAGGGATAGCTGTTGTGGTTTCAATCACTCGTGATTTGCCCCCACCAACTGCAATCGCGATGTCCAGACATGCAAGATTTTATTTTTTCCATGTTTAATTGGACATTCATCGCGAAAATATGCCATGGACCTACTTTCAACGCTGGCCTGGTGTACCATGTTTGTTTAAGTTTGTCGTACTTTTTCCATGTCACTGGTGACGTATAATCAAACGTCCCTCGCGCACATTTGATTTTGTCTATAATGTGAATGAACAACGTCACCGATGCTGGCGCGTCATAATTTAGTTGTAGCAATGTTGGTGATGTGATCTGTAAGTAGTTTTACCTTTACATGTTGTTCTTCCATGCTGGAAATTTTTTCAAATGCTGGTTTTCATATGTAATGTCTCAGAAGTGTGTTTATCCATGTTCTATTACTGATGGCAAAATGTAACAGCTGCAATTTTGAATATTTCTATTTGTATTTTTTCTACCTCTGAGGACTCCATAACGCAGATAATGTTTGTCACTATCTTTAACAAATGATAGAGAATCACTAGACAAAATACAGTTTTAACTTTAAAAATTGGTAGCAGCTGGACAACGATACTTGCATTGATTTTACCCTTACCCCTTTATTAAAGTTAACAACAGTCACGAAAGCTGGGTATGCATGTTACTTGTATTTTTTTTTCTGATAACACAGTTTGCAACTACACCCTATCTAAAACAAAACTCATGTAAGGTTTGCTCTACCCTTCTATGGAGTCACACCTTTTCTGTATGTGATGTAGAACAAAATCAGTTTTGTCGTGGCCATGGTCCTGTACTCTTACTCCTGTTGAATTCCTCTGTCGAAAATAATAAATCACCCCCAAACATAGTTTAAAAATCGTACTTTGAACTTATTGTGTAAGGTAGCTTTTGACATTTGTTTCAGTTTATTATTACTGGTGCACTGGGATTTGGAGCAGCAAAATCCAAGACAAGCTGCCTAGTGAGTATGCTTTGAGGTGATGTGAGACTGGACGCCATGTTGGTACCTATGCAGAGCAGGTCCCTACAAAGAAAGACATTTTTCATTTAACATCTAAATTTTCCCGATCACATTAATTGCTACAGGTAAACTATGTTGCAGCAATTATCAGTCTCCGCTGACACGAGCCCAATGTTGTTTCAATGGCGTGAACGTTGATCCAAGTCTGATCTAGTACTACGTGCCTTGGGAGGATAAATTGCATACGCACAGTGGGAAGCCATAAAACCATTACAGCGTGATGATAATTTATGTGTCCCCACTGACTTTGACTACCAAAGTAATGACCGCTGTGCAAATCTTAGTCTTCAGCACTGTGAGAATGCAAGACTTGACATATTTTAGCTCTACCAACTTGTCAATCATCAGAATTATAAAATTCGTTTGTGTCTGTCGTCTCGGCAATCTTTCCGTTAGACCATGACTTTTTCTCTGAGACTGTTGTTAGGAATGTTTTGATTATGGATGTTTCCCAAGTGGTTTTCTACAAGTTTGCAAAAGTAATATTTGTGGAATAAATTTTCATTTCTGTAATATTTTTAAATGTATTTCTAATGTCAATTTCTATTGAAGAACTACTTGGCGGATTGCTTTCATATTGTATACAGGATCACATGGGTTGTTTTAAAGCGAAGTTGTTTTGTCAAAGCATTAAGTGCAACATTAGAATGTCCTCACATCTGGAAAGTCTGTTTTCATGTATGTTTGAAAACTGAGATATACAGCTCTGTCTGCCTGTCTGTCTGTTTCTCTCTCTCTCTCTCTCTCTCTCTCTCTCTCTCTCTCTCTCTCTCTCTCTCTCTCTATCTCTATCTATCTATCTACCTCTCCACCTCTCTATCTATCTTCCCCCAACAACCGGAAAATCTTGTCCGGAGTTAGATAAAGAGCTGCAATGGGTATATAAATTCTAATTTTTGTATGACTATACCTCTACGCGTGCATTTCGTGTTTTTATGCGCAGGAGTCATATTGTTCAAAATAATGCAGACGAAAGACATTTGGACTCTTACAAGGCCCTCAGGGGATCATGTATTAGGCATGCCGTTATGATGCCCGAAAGAATTATGTCTGTCTGCCAACACTTACTGCAGCAGCCAACTTCATGGTATCATATTGTCCTCTGGCCATGCCTTACTGTCAACATCTGTCCACAACTGAATTGATGGTGAAATTTAAAAGTGCACTGAAATTCTGTTCTACTTCTTGCTTAGTGGACCTGTTTGCCTGCCTGCACTCGAAATCGTTTTTATTTGAACTTTTTTACTTATTACCTCTGCTGACTTGTCAGTGCGCAGAGCTTATGCTGTCTGTATGCGTCTGTCTTTCTGTCTGCTAACTTTAACATTTTCTACTACTAAAAAACCTTTGCGTGGAATGCTTTGATTTTGAGCATGGATGTTTCCCGGGTCGGCCTCTACAAAGTTTTCGGAGGTCGTGAGGATCCAATATATTCTTGTTTTTCATGATTTTTCATATTTTTTATTTTTTATAAAAGGTAAAAGTTCAATTTTCTCAAGGATCACTTTTCCAATTACTTTGATATTGCATATAGAGTCTCTAAAGGTCACTTATGTCTCATTTTGGTAAGCAGGTGGTGCTACAATTTCCCTGTTTTTGTATGAATATATGTGTGTTAAGACAATTTCCCCCAACTTCTGCTCCAGAGAGCCTACAAGGAACCCTGTGAAATTTTGTCACAGTATTGTCTAGCGAATGTACATACAGATTATGAAAATGATGAGGATACATTCACTTTTGGTGAAGCTGTGGCATGTCAAAGTTTGAAAATGTGAAACTGAACTGATATAGTCCATGGTGTGCAGATTGGGACCTCCAGTTCCATTCTATGTGATACCATGGTTCATTGCCATGCGGGATTAATGAATTCCTATCTTGTTCTATGTAATACCCCTGCTTACATCCGACCTGCAATGTAGGGAGCTAATAATAGGAAACACATTTATTAAATTAAGAAAAGAAAAAGGGAATAATTACCAAGCTGCAATGAAAATGCTTTCCGCATTCCCCAAAAAGTAGGATCATTTGCAGCGCAGAAATTTACATGTCTAGAATATTATTACAAAAATGCTTTGGCAAGGCGGTAACAATGTGATATAGTGTCTGGGGATGATATTGTTTCGAGACAGTATGCTTCATTTCCTGTACGAAATGAAACAGGCAGTAGTTAAGTTTGTCGTCCGATATATTGGTAGTATCTAAGGCAACCAGAAAGTATTCACTGTTTCTTGCTTGCTTTCAGCCGTTTCTCCAAGGAGCCCATTCCCAATAGACACTGATCACCCATTTCTTTTGGGCTCTTGTACTTTTTGGAACTGCATCATGAATTTTCTGTTTTAGCTTTGTTTCGGAAATTGGCAAGCTAAACCTGTTGCTTTTGTTTGTCTCTTTGCCTTGGAGCAAATTGGAAGGGCCTTGCAATGAATGATGCTCACCTGCTGCGCTCTGGTCATTTGTGGTTTCTACCCCAATGTAGGTCTTGCGTGCAGATATCTATTATATCATCCGGAATTTTATCCTGCAGATTTTATGTGTAATTCTCAAAAAAGAGCTTCAGACTGCATATCAGCTTTCTCAAAGTGCTGAATGTCGGTACAAAAAACATTATGGACACACTTTGTGGTGTGCTCTAATTGTCTGTGTCTCGCGACAAGGTGTGGTTCCTATGCTAATCAGAGGGAGTGAAATGTGTGAAAAAAAAGGTCACATGGTCCAGCTCACTCAATTGCCAGTTGTGGAGGTCTGAGTTAACTCCGGGTTATCAGAACCTGAGGTTAATCAGCAGTTGACTGAAAGGTTGGCTTGTGCACATACACTTGAAACTTAACTTCAAGTTATTTTTATGGTTTCTTTTTAGCCTTGTCCCTTGCCAAGGTTAACTCTTCAGTTATCAGTTTTTGACCTTCCTATTTGAGTGCAAAAACGTCTCTATGTAGGGGTTCTGCTTCAAATACATGCAAGTGAAGGCTTTAATGTATCCTATTTTATTATTTGTAGCTTATATATCGGGCCACGTTGGCCGTAAAACACATCAGTGGGTGATTTTCACAGGATTTGTTGGAAGAATCATGGGTGACCATCTGGGTCACTTTTGTTTTATTGACCTGGTAAAAAGCGTTACAAGAAGAAGTACACACCTTCAAGATAGAAGCAATTAGAGCTATGTCAGGTATTGCTTTTTAATACCCAGGTACCCGCCAGATCCATATTAAAATAACCGGGTACCCACGGGTATTACCCGCCACATTGGATTGCATAATCTATCCTGACATTTATATGCTTGAGCATATTACTCGCAGACGAACCGCAATATTTGAGCTGTTTTTTACATATCTTGCAATTGACTTGACGTCCGTCCTTCGTAAGTAATGTCAGACCTGGGACTGGGGGCCTGGGTCCGTTGGGCTTCGATCAGCCATGATGTAAAATCAAATCTATTCTACGAACGAAATGGGAGAGCCTCACTTTGGAATTTTAAACATTCCAGCATGCCGTGAAGCATTACATGTGAAGGGCCATTAATCATTTATTTATCTATTTATTTATTTATTTATTTATTAATGCAAAAATCCAATATTGATATATGTACTTACTCAGTTATTCATTATATATATATATATATATATATATATACATACATACATACATACATACATACATACATACATACATACATACATACACACACACACACACACATACATACATACATACATACATACATTTAAAATATATGATACCCATCGATTCCACGGGGTATACTTGTCGATTTGGGTTCACACGTTTTCCACATATTTGGTTCAAAAGGCTCATGCATTTGAACCAAATACATGATAAATTTTGCGGCAGTAAAATAAACTGTATGGGGTATTAAGTTATAAAATTAGGCACTTGGATAATTTGATGTGGAACAAGTTTCATACGATCAAATTTAGTGGAAAAATATAAAATGATTGTATGTTATCATTTACTGCAGATCATCAGCTTCATGGTAATGTGCATCATCTCTGCTGTATTCACAGTTCCCATCTTCACAGTATCCGGAATCGAAGTATCCATATCATCCTCACTTCGCAATTATCGCTATAGGTATATTAGACCTGTGAGTACAAATTTTTGCTATAGCGAGAGAAGAAATGTTGTGTTGTTAGTTGATATGCTCACTCATTCTGCATGATACTGAAGATCACAAACATTAGAAAATTGGACCATTGGTTTATTTAAATCTTTGAAAGTAATGATTATAAACGTCATCCCTTTCGGAAATCGGTTTAGAAAAAGAGCTCAACATTCATAAGAAAGCAGCTAGGTTATTTTCAATTTAAAACATTTTCAATGATAAGACCAAGAGAGTCTAAAATAGTAGTCGTGTGGCAGGATAACGTGGGATATAATATGTGTTAACTAACACTTCGCTGTTTGCTTCCTGTGGGCTATTTGTATAATACTTAATGCAGTGCCACTCCCCCCCCCCTTAAAACAAAACAAACAAAAAAAGACAAAAAAGATCAAATTTAACAAATAAGCAGATGACTGGTGTACCGGACGTGCTTGCTATCGTCCAATTTTGAATCAAATTTAACAAAAGTGACTAAATCATTTGAATGCTACATTTTCTCTTCTGACAATGAAGGTAGAGCCAATTTTAGGCATCAACGCCATTATGTTAATACTGGCCCTGGCGGAGCTGATCATCGCTATTATTGCCTCCACCCTGTGTTGTAATGCTGTATGTGGATGCTGTGTGACGCCTTCAGTTGGCGTAAGTAACATTCACCCAGAACTATTATGTAACCTAGAGCCAAGGAGCTTTAACATTAAAATTCCAAAGTATCTGTGAATAAAGGCACATTTATCACTATCAGTTTCTATCTGTAACACCATTAGAGCAATGATATTGTGTTTCACTTTTTCGCAGTGCTGACCATGACGAAATTTTGTTTTGTTTCTTGTGATGATCCCTCTCGGATTAAATACCCATATGGTTGTACTTCTAGATCAGATAAAAGCAATGCAGCACCAGCGTAGTACTGAAAGGCTAATATCTCAGAACTTGAATTTTTATTTAGAACACTAGATTGGCACTATCTTTACTGGTACAGATTGTGGCGCTGAAAATGAAACATTGTCTTGTTTGTATGCGGGTGTGTCAGCATAAAGTATAATCATTGATATTATAGGCCGTCCATTATTCCAACCAGCCAAACGCAGTGGCCAACGCTCAAACGGGCACCCCGGGCAGGAGCAATTATATTCAACCTGTGGCATGCGCCATGCAACCAGGTAAGTTGTAAGCTAAACATGTATTTTTTGGAGCGTAAGAAACAGGTTTTTTGATAGTAAATTACACACATGGCGTCTTTGATTGTTGATTTGAGAAAGCTATCAAGGAATGTTTTTAAAGAAAGAAATATGAAAGAGTAATGGATTGCTGAATATACCAGTAATGCTAAAATTAAAACCCTAGTCTACCACTACGCATAATAAATAGACTACTTTTGAAGTGTTCATTTAATCCCACAGTGCCAGGATAAAAACATTGGGTAAAACTCTGCTTACATCAATCCAGTAGTTCTTTTCCGTCAAGATATTTTAACCTTTTATGGTAATATATATATATATATATATATATATATATATATATATATATATATATATATATATATATATATATATATATATATACATATATATATATACATTTTTATATACATAGAAATATATTGTATATATATATGTATATATATGTATATATATGTAAATATATATGTATATATACATATAAGTATGTATATAAATAAACCACTTTTTTAATTGCGCAGACTAATTAATGTGTCATTCGTTTACACGTATACTGAACCCCAATGAAAAGTATCCACATGCCAATTTTGAAGTATTTTATTGTTTATACTTGAAACATTTCATACCTAGACGTGCTTAGAACTTAACAAAGCATTCACTTTTCTGGCGTAAAAATAATGTCACGCTCTATCGACATTAACGTCACTTACAGGCAAAAAATGTCATTAACTGCCCTAATTGAAAGTCACACAAATTTTTCTGTTCAATATGGGATGTGGCCACCTCGAGCATCAACATATGCTATACATCTGCGGCGCATACTGCTGACCAGGGTTTGAATTCTGTGTTGGGGAACATTATTCCATTCTTCCTGCAGAGCTTGGATCAGCTGGTTTCGGGTAGTAGGCCTAGGTGTCCTCCGTTGAATACCTTGGCCTAACTGATCCCACAAATGTTCAATAGGGCTCAGATCGGGTGAGAACGCTGGCCATTCCATGACATTGATGTTGTTCTCATTGAGAAAGTTCATTGTTAATCTTGCAGAGTGTGCACGTGCATTGTCCTGCTGAAAGATCGCCAGATCTTGATGCTGCTCCATAAATGGGACCATGTGCGGCTCCAGCACCTCATCAATGTACCGCCTAGCATTGAGGATCCCTTGAATGACCACTAGGGGTGTCCGGTAGCGGTTGCTGATGCCTGCCCACACCATGACAGAGGGTCCACCCCATCGATCTGCCTGACGGACACAGGTATCTGCATATCTCTCCCCAGTCCGGCGCCACACACGTTCTCTGCCATCTGCTCTGCTGACACAAAAACGGGACTCGTCAGTAAAAAGGACGGTATTCCACTGCTGGCGAGTCCACCTGGAGTGTGCTCTACACCACTGCAGTCGTCTTTCTCTTCTGGGTTGGGTCAGCAGGTTACCCCTGTAAGGTCTTCTGGCTGTTAGGCCACTGCTCCTCAGTCGCCTCTCCACAGTAGAACTACTGACAGGACGGTGATTCACCCCTTGAGTCTCACGGGCTGTTTGGGCTGCTGTATGGAAACGGTCTCGCAGGTGCATCAGCCGGATGTGACGGTCTTGGCCAGGTGTTGTCACTCTTTCTCGGCCAGGCCTAGGCCGATCATCTACGGATCCAGTTTCTTGTTGCCGTTCAATTAGTCGTTGGATGGTGCGCCGAGTACACCCCATTCTTTGTGCGATTTGAGTGATTGGGACTCCACCCTCTGCAAGCCCCAAAGCATGGTGTCTTTGACCTTGGCTCAGACGCGGCATGATCGCCTCAACACACCTGAGACCACTGGCTTTTTTCTTGGCTGAACATCCCTTCTTAAAGCCACTGAAAACATCAGGTCATTTTAGCCATCCAATAGGAGTGGTGGTCAGAAGCCATATTCGGTGCACAAAAGTCACATGCATTATGTAACAACCCAGCAAAAGTTAAAAAGTTGTCCTGAATGACCCTGATGTAGGCTCCAAACCATGCATATATGCACACACAGTACTTAGTAACTTACAAAATTAGTTTGTTAATTTTTTTATGTGGATACTTTTCATTGGGGTTCAGTATATGTGCAAAGAATTTATATTTATGTATTACAGAAAAGCGCAGTGATTTTTTTTTTACATGTAAACGTAACTTTTTCAAATATGTAAAACAAATGACATTCCAGATGTTCAGTGGGTGTAACTGTGAAAAAGATGTATATAACGGCCTTCTTACCCATACGGGTAAACCTTTTATACACACGCGCGCAATTTATATATATATATATATATATATATATATTCATATATATATATATATATATATATATATATATATATATATATGTATATATATATATATGCGTAAATCTGCATATAAATAAATGTTTTATTTTACAAGTGAAATAATTTTCACATGCCTGAAAAAGGATTTATACTTATATGAAATAACTGTATGATTATAAATTTGTACGAATCTTTTTCACCTATTTTCCTGTAAAAGATAATAAACTCTGTTGACCCAAGGTTTCAGTAAATCAATTACTCCCTGTTAGGGCAATATTGTTGAGACATAGCGGCAGAGGAAAAGAAAAGTACAAGCACCCTGTTTGAATTGCAAATATTTTTGTTTCAAAATAAGCCTTATGTTAATGACAAGGAACAATGAATCGTATAAATAGGTAAACCAACACAGTCTTAAATGTGATAAACGGTTAAATGTTCCTTTTAAATTCCTATATGCCCCCCCCCCCGGAAGTATGTAGTATTGATGGATACATTGGCATATCTGATAACCAATAACATCATAAGGAATTTTATTTCTTTCGCGGGATGGCAAGATTCTGATATTCAGTGATGCAGTGATACGTTGATGTATCTGATTCCAAAATACAGTGGGAAAGAAATCAAAGATGAAAAATGCTAATATAATTACCCAAATGAGAGGTTCACAAAATGAAGTCCACCCATCCCTGTCCCTACGAGTAAGGTCCCCCAAGTCGCTTTTTAGTCCCCCAACAACTTGGTGGGGGACTATAGGTTTGCACCTCATCCGTCCGTCCTTCCGTCCATCTGTCCGTCAGTCCGTCCGTCCGAAGCTTCTCCGGGCCATATTTCCAACACCATAATACCCACAGCTACCAAATTTAATGTGTTTGTACTTCCTAGGATAGAGGTGTATCATGTGCCAAAAATAGGTCACTAGGTCAAAAATCTGGGTCACAGGATATACATATGTATGAAAAATCTTGTCCGAGCCATAACTTTTTTTGTCCTTTTACTTAGAGTCATGAAATGTTACACAAATGTGAAGCTTAGTCTAAGAAAGTGTCATAAAGCAAAACTAGGTCACTAGGTTAAATATGTGGGTCACCACGATATGTAAATATACAGAATTTTCAGGTCCTGACTGTAATTTTTTTAACTTTTGGACCTCTTTTTATGAAATTTTACATGATAATGTACATTGACCCAAAAGTGTGTCATGAGGGGAAATTAGGTCACTAGGTCAAATATATAGGTCACAGTATAAAATTCTGTGTAAAACCTTGTGAGCACCAAATTTCTTATACCATAATACCCACAGCTACTAACTTTGTTATTTCCATACTTCTTGGGGTGCTGGAGTGTAGCATAGCAAAAGTAGGTCACTAGATTCAAAATCTAGGTCACCATGTGAAATCCATGTAAAAACTTGTCGGGGCCATAACATTTTTGTCCTTTCACTTAGATTGATGAAATTTTACACAAATGTGAAACTTAACATGGAAATGTGTTGTAAAATAAAATTAGGTTACTAGGTCAAATATATGGGTCACAGTAATACATAAATGTACAGTATTTTCATGTCCTTACTGTAATTCTTAAACAATTTTGACTTCTTGTTATAAAATTTTACTGATAATGTATTGTGACCTAAAAGTGTGTCACGACGCAAAACTAGGTCACTAGGTCAAATATCTAGGTCACAGTGTAAACTCCATGTAAAACCTTGTCCATGCCATATTTCTTTACTATAATACCTACAGCTACCAAATTTATTATTTTAATACTACCTGGGGAGTTGTTGTGTCACATGGCAAAAGTAAGTCACTAGGTCAAATATCTAGGTCACTGTGAAATCCATTCAAAATCTTGTCCGGGCCATAACTTTTTTGTCCTTTTACTTAGATTGATGAAATTTTACACAAACGTGTAGCTTAATCTAAGAATGTACCATAAAGAAAAACTAGGTCAACAGGTCAAATATGTGGGTCACAGTGATTTGTAAATGTTCAGTATTTTCATGTCCTGACTATAATTTTGTGTTACTTTTGACTTCTTGTAATGAAATTTTACCTGTTAATTCATTGTGACTTGAAAATGTGTTATGAACAAAAATAGGTCACTAGGTCAGATATGTAGGTCACAGTATAAACTCCGTGTAAATACTTGTCCAGGCCATATTTCAAATACCATAACACCTACAGCTACCAAAATGTTGCTTGCATAGTTCCTGGGGCATTGCTGTCGTCACATGGCAAAAGTAGCTCACTAGGTTAGAAGAAAAGTATTTGTGATAATATATTAGAATGCATTGATTAATTTTCATGTCACCTGTATCATCTTGGTTGCAAAACTGAACAGCTCCTGTGGCACCAAACCAAAGTAAAGGTTACTTGGAAATGAGGGATGTGAACTTGACACTAGTCCATTCATTTCAACCGTTTTCGTCTTGCTTTTAATGAATTTTGAACAGTTTCAAATGATGATGTCATTTTTTACCAAGAAACCGCTATCATATCCATGATTATAGTTACCTCTATTTATGGTTATTGTGAAGAAACCTGATGTTGCCAGGGCCCATTCTCCCACTTTTTGGAAAAAAAGTCTGGTAAGGAACTACACATAGCTATGCAATACTTGATCCTCTTGGGAGTAAAGGGCCTTTTAATTTTTTTTTTATCTAGGTCACACCCCTATATAGTAGTCCATTGAACCTCGTGGGCGACGAGCGGGGGACTATGTTTTGCTCTGCAATACTCATTAACTTGTTAAACCAGTCATTAAATGCATGTCCTCTTTTCTTAGACTTTATGTCAGATAATGTTTAAACCTTTTTCATATTTGTCAAATGATCATTTATTTAACGTGTAAAAATAATTACACATCAGAAAAAAAATTACACAGACGTAAAATACTTTTATACATATGTATGATTGTACTTTTTACGCACATGTAGATCATTTTAACACATGTAAAAATCTGTTCATGTATATGCGTTAAACAAAAGATGGCACATATGCAAAAAGACTTACATGCCCATATTACATTGTTAAAAGATCTTACCAAAATACTAATTTCCTTTGTTACAAAATACAATACTTTTAAACTGCTAGGGCTATTTTCTGTTGTCACGGACTATAACATCTGAAGAAAAATATATTGGGGCATAAAATACAAAAGACAGACACAACTATAAAGGTCTAAAAAAAAAGGGCCTAAGACCATGTCAATTCCTGTTCAAAAACAAATAATCCGCCTGAAATTCCTCATAAGAGTTACAGCCATTTTTTCTTTATGATAAAATTGGCTTTTACATGCACAACAATTTTGTATTCGGTGTACGCTATAATTGGAAACGTTCATAAAAATGATTTCAATCAGGAGATAAAAACATTTTTATTTTCTTTCATTGTCCGCGATTTCATGCATAGCATTAAAAGTTTTGAGTCGACTCCAATTTCTTGCAACTGAAACAATGCTTTCTTCATAATGTTTATTTTGAGACGTCATTCATATGTTAGGGTGTTTATACTTAGCGTGTGCAGAAATGTGTTTGTTATTTTTAGGGATTTTTTAGATTTTTTCAATCGAGAATGTAATAGTCTTCAGTTTAAATTGTGCAAACACGGTTTAACAGTTATTTGCAGATGTGTGTCAGCTGCACATTTGGTTTGTTTTTGAGAAGCCACACCCGAAGCATAAGGTCTGAGATGATATCATGGGCACTTATGGGTTTTTCAGACACAGTGATGTTGGGCCAATTTCAAGGTCAGCCAATAGCGGCAACACAGCCTACCGCTGTGGTTCAGGGACCTCAAGCATCAGCACCTGGTCCGGCTACCTTTTATCGGTCTAATGGCAACACAATGCCACCTGCCTACAGTGAGAGCATCCCGCAGAAACAATAGACATGACAATCAACGTAATTTCCTGCCATTCAGTGATTTGGTTTTAATTCAACTCAGCACTGCATAATTGTGTGCTGTATTTGATGACATCCTACTATAGGGAAAGTATGCCATTCAAACATACTTTTTGAGAGGATATCAGGATGGATGAATGGATGGATGGATAGATACTTGCAGTTGTGTAGCTCCAGCTTGATGCTGCATTACAAGAATTGTGCAGTTACTCTTCAGTACTAAGTGCTAGCATGGCTTGACATATGACAGCAACATAGGATGTGGAGTCTCAAAGAGTTGGTCTGTGGAAGTGCTGAAGCAGCATGAAAAAATTGTCACGCTTGGACTGTGGACAATATGTGCCATTCTATGTTTTAGACATCCACAAGTGAACTCCGTTCACTTTACTCATAAATCAAACAGTGTGGACTTTAGATTTAGTAAGAATATATTTGGTTCACTGGAGGAATATTATAATGTCTGAAGGTTTTACTAAAATTTCATAGGGCACATAACTTTTCTCCATTCACCACACAAGACCGCATTAGGACACCCTAGCACAATTTATTCATCACAGGTATGCCCATTTTAACTTCTTTCTTTGGACAATGGTTTTGATGCTAACCGAAATTAATTCAAGAAGCATTATAACAAAGTAGGACCCAGCTGAAAATTTTTATCGAACCAAGTTGTGTTCGAAGTTACGTGATTGGCCGAAATGCTAAATTGCCTTATTTAATCATCACCAGAAGGATAATTGAGTAAGCGATATTCCATGATACAATATCGCGATATGGTATCGGTCAAAAAAAAAAACTTCATACAAAGATGCAGGGAACTTGTTTATCTTTTTGAAAGGAATGGTCCTTGTTCTATTGGAAATATTTTCTCCTTTTCTGATTTTTACACTTTCGTGAATGGGGTACACGAAACATACATTTCGCAGAAAAAGTAGACATATCACTGTGCAAATGTTCTTCGATGAAACTATAAAGTTTATGTATGGGATTATATAGTTATGGTCAAGATATAGAGACAAATTATTTGCTCTGCAATTCACCGCATAGTACATAGTTTATGTTTTGGCACATGTACATGAAATTGATTTAGTACACATTATATGGTAACGATATTTTACGTTTATCAAGTTCCCTCCCAATGATAGCAACGCAATATTTAACAAATTTGATTTTTGGCCACAGTCATCAAAACAAGTCACACAAGGTATACTGTTGCTATGTTTACATGTAAAAATTAACATTTTCCAAGGATAAAATTCAAGTTGTAAATCAGTTTTATAGTTTCATCGCCCAAGAGAACCTGTTAAACTGTAAATTCCTGAATTCTGTCACAAGATTGTTTTAAAAAAATGGAAAAACCTGCTTTCAATAACTGAGTAAGATCACATTCCCAGATTAAATGCTTATTGTTTTCTGTTTTAATCTTGCAGAAGCTACACAAATATGTTTCTATAATTATCCAGTTTAAAGATTTGTCATTTGAAAATGCAACTCGATGTAAAAATATGATACGGGAAAAAATAGCTTGATTTCGATGTTGAATGCATGACTTTGAAATTGTTACATCACTTATTTTCATTAATTTGACAATGCAGATATTTTTCTTTAATTTTTGTATCAGAAGTAATTGAGTTCCTATATTTTTCTTCTTAAAAGTAAGGATACGTAATATATGGCACACTTTCTTTCTATAGTAATCCATTAATTTATTTTCTTGTCATATTCTCAGACTACTTTACTTTTGACTCCACTCTGTTTCCCAAAATGGCTGCGAGTCTATATGGAATGGCGGAGACTAAACCTCTGTATGTTAAATTGTTTATGTTAAGTATGTACAAAAGTGGTATACGTTAAAAAGTCCCATCGTCTGATCAGATCGTTAAAATATATTAACTCCCATGTCTTACCAATTTCTATAAAATAACGTTTGTCCTCTTAATCTAATAAAAGAAACCATAATGTGTTATTTCCCTTGTATTCTAGTACAAAGTACCATTATGTTTTATTTTCAACTTTTTGTTTGTCTGTATTATTTTATTAACCCCAACTACTAATCACTTCTTGCCTAAATTTACTTTATCTTCAATTTCGTGTTCGATTTTTATAATTATATACTTCAGCTACTAACCTCATCTAACCAAACTTCACTTGATTTTCAATTTTTTGTTTGATTTTTATAATTATGTTTAGCCTAATTACTGATCACTTTTAACAAAAATTTAGTTTGCATTAAAATTGCACCCTCAAATGTATTTATCCTGATGTGGGAGCTTTCTTAAATTCAGATATTTCCATGAGGATCAATGCCCTAAGCATTGTGTTGATAAGCCAGTTTTTGTTACATTTAACTTGGCATTAATTAAAAGGCACATGTCTAATATTATACTAAGAACTGTGTTTATAAAAAGTATGAAATCAACAAAAGTCGAACATATTTTCCCATTTTTGATGTGACAATTTTGGACATTTTGCTTTCTGACATATTTAAGGTAAGTGATTTTATGATATCATTGAAGTAGAATATGGAATTGGCTTTCAATTTTTCTTTATAGGAAACCCTGAATCATATTATTCATGTGCGTTATCATCTTTGTGACTGCACCTGTACGTGACCTTGACGATTGAAGTATGTTCCTTTTGTGGAAATATTCTATTGTAACAAATGTCGCAGGTTGTCGTCCAACCAGACCGATGTCAGTGCCGTTTATGTAAATGACAGGGCTGGCAACGGTTCAGCAGACATAAAAACGTCACGTGGCCCTCTAGAGTTAGAAAGGTAAAGAAGCTGTTGGCGTCCGGTTGGAAGTGGTCTCAGATAAGGCCGTTCATCTTTAAATCAATCATGCAATATCTAACTACGTTTCCTGTATGTCTTGCTTCAGGTTACATATAGGTATATCGAAGTGATGTGTTGCGTACAATTTATAGTAGTGTCCGTAACTTAAATTACATTTCGCAAATCCATTTTACGGATGATCAGTCAAGATAATCGTATTAACACCCCTGATGGTGCTTGGGGTGTTGAAGTAAATTTTTGGACTTCGTTATTAGAGACAACTTCACCGCTCCATGTAAATGATCCAAACTTTCACCAACCAAAATTATCAAACAATTTCCTTATTACGATATTGTTGAACTAATCAGACACATAAGGAAAATGAAAAACTTTTTTTTCATGTAGCAGTCTCAATTGCGAATCTCCATATGCTAGAATAATCAAATAAAAATACACTCACATAATTTAGACTGGCATGGTTGCCTGCCTGCTGCTGTCTGTATGTAAGAAACAGGGTTCAGTGATGACTCGGAATTATCACCCGTGCAATTAGATATTTGTGCCTTAATTTCACTGCAAAAATACTGTTTGGCACCAGCTGGTCTGGTCATTAACGTTAAAGATTGTTACGATTGTTGCCTAGCAGATTTTGGTAAGAAATCAGACATACACCAAGGATTGTTTATTGAGATAAAACCTCGAAATCAGAAAAAGAAATGAATAATAGGAAATGTATACTGTCTGCTACATGGTCTAAATGAAATGTTAGCAGCTTTATTGACGAGTTTACACTGGCTGTGCAAAACTGCCAACAATTAAAGGTGATGCAGTTAATCTGGCAGACTGTGATATAGATCTGTTAAAAATCCATGAGAGGCAGATTGCATTCACTTGCTTTTTTGACACATTGATATAGATATAGTGGAAATTCCAATATATGTCTTTTTGGACCTATCAGAGGATTTCAATACCTTGTATTATGACTACTCTATAAAAATAATTAGGTTATTCATGGGATGGTCTTAGACTTACATAAGGGCTACTTGAAAAATATACAGTTT
This sequence comes from Hermodice carunculata, assembly GCA_964020975.1. Taxonomy (NCBI): domain Eukaryota; kingdom Metazoa; phylum Annelida; class Polychaeta; order Eunicida; family Amphinomidae; genus Hermodice; species Hermodice carunculata. The sequence continues at coordinate 4,808,031 of OZ026625.1, read as the reverse complement.
TTTTTTTATATATATAATGAATTCAAATCTGATCTACTGCCTTATCCCACTCATGTTTCACAAGATTTTACTCTAGGCTAACTACTTCTTCTGATTTTAACAATGACATTATGGTTACCTGTTCGACCCTAAGTTTATAATATACGCTGGTGACACAACTCTCTACGTTACACTGGGACTTTGAAATGCACCTGGTTTGGACTGGTGGGCTTCTCAAACCATTATCTTAGAAGTGGACAAGATTTATATTTAGTTAAAGCTAGAAAAAATTATCCTTAAATATATATGAAAAAAAACTGAATTTCTAGATTTCCATCAGCCACAGAAAACAATTACAGTCCCTACTCTTGACATTGATAAAACTCTAATAGTATGTATATGTTTTTAGTTTTAGACACAAACGTCAGTTGGAACCGTCAAATTCAGAAAACCACATCTAAAATGTTTTAAATGACTGGTGTTACGAACAGTTAACTTGTGACTGCCGTCAAATGTCATTCAAATTATTTATAATTCTTTGTTTCTTCCCAGACTAACGTATTGTCTTTTCGACTCTGGCATCGATTTGATCCGCTGTTAATATTCAAGAGAAGGCCATTCGAAAAGTTAGTCATGGAAAATATATACCTCATACCGATCCTATCTTTAAATATAGAAACTTCTTCAAATTGGAACATAATTATGTTTCTCAAATTCTGAAATTCTATTGTAAGCTTCAAAACGACCAACGTCCGACCTATTTTGATAAAGCTATCATAACTTCAACCTCGCAAATTCGTGACTATGATGCAGGGTGAAATAATTCTATTCTTTTTTATGCACGCCAAACATGCGCTTGCCAAAACTTTTCAAGACATGAAATCATTCATATTAGAGATGATACACCCGAAGTGATTGTAGTAAAGTTACACGCTCATAGTTACTTTGGGTTCTCATATTACATAAGGCCACAGACCACAGTTATAAATCCCTCTATTTTTTATATTAGCATTTTTCAGTCTGAAAAATCAGCATTTTGGTATTTTAAAATTCTGTGAACGGCATTTAACAGATAAAAATGTCAGAAAAATATGGATGGATTTTTGTCATACAATTCCCAGCTCGTTAATTTGTGATAATTGAAATACGAAACAGCACCTGGATGTCAGCTTTATACAGGCGTATGAACTGTGCTCTTGCCAGGGTCACATCATTGTCCTTCCCCACCATAAAGTTTCCACCTGGCCTGGAAGACAGTGCACCCATATGACCATCAATGAAGCAACTCTGCGATGCAGCAAACCTGACTTAGCTAACTTTATGTAAACAGAAGCTACAGCATGCTGAAAACAATGTATTTTTTTACAATTACGGACTATCTCTGTTGGGATGCGCAACCAGCCAATCACAACTGTGGTCTGTAACCATAACGTTGTTGCAAAATATAAAGATTCCTGAAATATTTCAAATTATTATATGTGTAATTCGAACTGCATGTTAAAATACTTGCTTATTTTACTCAATTATTGACTATTTTGTACATGTGACATTATCAATTTCATATCGTCTATGTTTTAAAAACGTTTATGTAGGTGTACGGACGAATAAACTTGCTTTTAAACCTTGAATCCTTGTTTTACTTTTTTCCAAGCTTATTCTCACTATTAAACGCCAATTGTGCTCAAGGAGTGATTGTTTCTAGTTTTTGGCTAACTCTGATCCATTAGTAGGTTTGTGTGTCTTACAGAGGACAGAGATCTGTGTAACAGCCACACTGACAATTGGTTTTTAATGTTTGCCTCCCTCGAGTATTTCCGTCACTCGATGCTCTACCGATCATATATTTTTCCTGTCAAGATTATTGACCATTGATAATGGTGCAGGTCGGTGCTGGAAATTATTTTCATCTGTCATCAAGCTAGTAACCCATACAGCTTGATTGAATTTCTTTCCTCTTTTTTTTCTTCCTGTGATGCCAATCAAGTTGGCCACAAAGCCTTTTCTTAGTATAGGTCACGAACATGCCAGTATTTCGAAAGAGTGATTACTTGATTATATGCAAGTAATCATCGTAAAACATAAGATTTAAGTTCGGGACATTAAATGGCTCCATTGAAAAGAGTAGAAAAATGCTCATATTAAATTATACCAGCGTCAGACAACTCTTTACAAACCATGTCACAATAGGGTCGTAAAAAGGCTGATGACCACCTGTATTATAGGCACAATAGTCTGAAAGACTTATTTTCATTATGGTCCTGGTAGCTAAAAGACTGGCTAGCATGGAAAAGTGGAATTGGATGGCATAAAAATGAGCATCACAAATTTGCTTTATCAAACATTATGCATACATATTTCTCATTATGTAGAAGCACTATATTAGTGAGATGTTTCTACTGCAGTTTTTAAAGAGAGAATCGAGCCCGTAGATTTGATTTCTGCATGCAACTAATTCTTAAGTTTGATGGCAGTACAGATTAATGATTTCAATGAGGGCCAGCCCACACTTGGGACCACCATGGAGTCAACACTAGGGCGAGTAAAATGAATGTGAGTGTCACCTGTCCGGACTATAATTTTTCACATAGTCCGTACAGTTGCCCCTCGTTATTCTGGTTGTTTTGAATATGTGAATCAGCTCAATTTGATAGGCTGTCCTAGAGACATCTAAATATCTCATTTGAAATCCTTGTTCAGAACCAATATGGGATCTTACCTGCATGATATTGATAAAACAAATTACTTTGTTTTGGAAAATCTGGAATTTCTACTTTGCTTCAAAAGACAAAGACCTGTGCCAAGCTACATCAGCACAGTCAAAGAAGGGTTGGACCAGGGCCGAGCACAAGAGTATTCTGGTTCTTGTGCTCAGACCAAGGCCTTCCCTATACAGATTTTATTTTTTTAGTTTGGAGGTGAAATAGATAATACAGTTCAGATCCTTTCTTTCTTTCTTTCTTTCTTTCTTTCTTTCTTTCTTTCTTTCTTTCTTTCTTTCTTTCTTTCTTTCTTTCTTTCTTTCTTTCTTTCTTTCTTTCTTTCTTTCTTTCTTTCTTTCTTTCTTTCTTTCTTTCTTTCTTTCTTTCTTTCTTTCTTTCTCTCTATCTCTGTGTCTTTTGCCCAGGTCCAAAATGTTGCACAAAGTAAAGACACGGGTCGATTTTATTGTGTATGTGTAGTTCCCGGGTCACCACATATCAATTTCTTGGGTTCCAATTCTGGTGTGCTGGTATTTTCAAAATATAATAGGCTGACCTGTGTGTGATACTTTTACTGTGATCTTATCTTGGCGGACTTGCACGTCTTTCTGGAAATTTGGATGATTGGTTCAAGGCCCTGTAGGTGCATTTTTGGGTATTTTATAGATAATTATTCATCCATAATTGTAATTTTTCATTTTGTTCCTTGCCCCAGTGGTACCTTTGATGTTTTATAGTACATTGCCATAAAGAGAAACAGATCAGTCTATTTATTACCCCCAACCTCTATATCATGGCTAGTCAAACGTTGCCCAGCTCATGCCAAATCACGCCCATCACTTTCATTTCCTTTATGATCTATGGACTACCTTCATTGATCTAAACCTATGCACCCTCATTGAGGCAGACAAACTGTTTCATTTTACTAGCACGTACATGTGCTTGTACCGTACCTAACAAGATCGACCAAAGCAGAAGTGAATGCTCACTACTGAACCAAGGTTATTGGATTTATGAGAAAGGTGTCATTATTGGCCATGCTCAACGAAAGGTTGATAGAACTGGTTAATGTTTAAGTGCATATGCGTATACATGGCCCTCCAATTACAGTGTGCAGTCGCTCTTGGAATGTAAATTAACCATGTGATGTGAACTTGTCATGCCAACTCTTTGTAGGTATGGCCATGACACAAAGAGGATCCATCCTACGCTGCGTCAAGGTAGCAGGTTTGTCACTTGTTAGCAGGTTTGGGCGCGCTCTTCACAGTAAGCATTTAGTTATTATAAGAACGTGTCAGAATCTGCAACGTGTGGCAAACTCCTATCAGTTATGGAGCTCTATTATGAAATTTATGTGGTTTTTGTTGGACAGTTGACGATTTTCATTTCTGTAGCTATGTTTCAAGTATAACTGAGACTACGAGTGATATTAATGTTTGATATGAATTAAAAACAGGCTCACCAGTGGGTTTAAGCTTACTCATTGAAAAAAACTTGATACAAGACACAATGAAAGATCAGAAGTCCATAGGTTCTACTCCTTCCCAAAGAGAATACCTGATTACTTGTGACAAGATTGTAGAACAGTTATGATTTGTTTTACGTCTATACAGATTTGAAGTACATTCTGTGTAACAACGAATGTAACAATTTGCATTCAAGATACAAACTTAAATTGAGCGACTGGCTCCACCATTAATATCCTTCCAACATTTAAAGGCTGGCAGCAGGCATTCAATGATACCTTATATATACAAACATGGGTAACAATTCAAAGATGATACTACACTGTAGATTTGACCTTTATACAATATAACAATAAAGACAGCCATTTTTCAAAAGCATGAAGTTTATTTTCTTGCTCGTCATACAAAGTTCAGTATTGTCAACGCCACCTTGATGACACTGAGCTAAGCTGCTGCAGAATCACCATATTCTTCACCTCATTATGCTTAATTACTCCTTGTAGATCAATTAAATAATGTGCTGCCACGGTGTTGAAAATAGTTTGACCAATAATCTTCTTGATCATAATCTTTGCCCAGGATGAAAAATAAATGAATTATGAGTGCAGACATTAACATAATTTCTGAGGTACCTGACGCCAATGTATTGGCACGCAGGCAAGTTTTTTCCATTGAGAGAATGCCAGAGAGCATTTGTTGTCCCCTTTTGCCTATGGCAAGATCTTTAAAACTGACAACAAGGAACATTTCTCCGCATGCAGCAGCCTTTATACTAGTGCTAGTTCATTTTATTGATTTGTCATTATTTTCATTTTGAATTATACACAGGATAGCCAATCAGTTTGACTTTACACTGAGCAAATCTACTGGTAACCAGTAATTTGTTTTTTTATCATGAACTGTGTGTTGCGATTCATCAACCACAGAAAGTGAGCCTTGTGTTCCTAGATATTAGCAAGGCTTTTCATCAGGTTTGGCATGCAGGCTTATTAGTCGAGTAAAACGGACTTTGTGGAAATTTTTTAGCTTGGTTTTCAAGTTACCTTAGGGTCCGACAACAAGGTGTTGCAATTCATGGCCAATTTTCCAGATGGAGAACAGTCCAAACTGTGGTTCCCCAAGAATCAGTCCTTAGACATCTTCTCTCTCTCTCTCTCTCTCTCCCTCTCTCTCTCTCTCTCTCTCTCTCTCTCTCTCTCTCTCTCTCTCTCTCTCTCTCTGTATATACATAAGTATATATATAACACATAACTACCTCCATTGAACCATTCTTTTTAGGAATGGGGATTTGGTCGAGTGGATGTGTGCGTTTCCCATTTCAGCTAGGCGACTGGTGCCAAAGGTTGCAGGTTCGAGTCCCGCTCGTTCCGAACATGAAATATATATTTTCGGCATTTCCTTAATGCTGGTGGATTTGAGTCCCCGATTCTGGAAATATATGCCGACTCAGTAAATATACTGCATTACCGTGTTGATATGGCACTCGCACATAACTACCTCCATTGAACCATTCTTTTTAGGAATGGGGATTTGGTCGAGTGGATGTGTGCGTTTCCCATTTCAGCTAGGCGACTGGTGCCAAAGGTTGCAGGTTCGAGTCCCGCTCGTTCCGAACATGAAATATATATATATATATATATATATATATATATATATATATATATATATATATATATATATATATATATATGTTATAGATCTTGATCAATGTAACACCAAGCTGTTTACTGATAATACAATCTATATTTAAATGTAGAATTGTATGACCAGCAAAAAGTGGACAACCCTGTTACTGCTGACCAAATAAAAAATTTGGATCTTCAGTCGATCTATAGATGGGCAAATACCTGGCTGATCACCTCATTGCCCAAAATACAGACAGTATGTTGATTTCACGTCAAACTGTTTCTCCTGATTACCAATCACTTATTTTTCAGGGCTATTCATAACATGAAGTTAGTAGCCACAGACATTCAGGTTTAACTATTCGTAATTGAGAATACACTAAGTTATCATAAATATATAAAATAGTAAACAAGCTAGTTTCAAAATATCTACAGTCTATCATTCCAAAGATTCTCAACCCACAAATTAAAAATTATAACACTCTTAAGAGATCTGATATATCTCATTTCCAGGCTGGAACAGATATATTTATATATATATTGCCTTTTTAGAATGAATTGCCCTTGGATATTCACAATGAAAATACTTTGTCAATATTCAAATTCAAACTACGTCATTATTATTACTGTGTAAATAGATGCCCAGAGTGGTATAAATTTGGTTACAGATCTGAATATGTATTGCAAATATGCTTGCACTTAGACAGCAGCCAACTGAACTCTCATCTTTTCAACTTTTAAAGTTAAATCTAACTAGAGTTGAAAATGTGGTGCAAATAATAAGGACGCATGGTATTTCCTTTTCTAATTTTACGTTTTACACAGCAGTGCAATCTAAATTGCACAGCGTGTGCAAGGGAAGAACCCCAAACTTTGGCACCTTTCGCCACATTTTAAATAGTACAGTTGGCGAGTGAAGACGTATTGAGAGATAGTCATTTTGGTCAGCATCTAATGTAACAGAACAGAAAATGTTCTGGAACTCCAGGAGCAGCTTGTGACCTAATGGCAGTAATTATCAATTAATGATAGTCGTTTCAAACAGACCTGCATCAAACAGCCATCATACGAGGCACATTTGCTTGCAGAAACGGCTATAATTCCTGCCTGAGAGATTGCCAATGCTTCAAATAGTACAGAAAAACATGATGCATATTCATTAATTCCAAACCCATAATGACAGCAAAAAGATTCCAGACTTGCTAAAGCATCAACATTTCTTTTCTAATACCAATGTGAAGAAACAAATTTCACTCCTGACTTGAGACAGGCAGTCACCCATAAAAGGCAACTGGTGGTTTTAAACCGGTCCTCTCAACCTTAGAAATATTCATCATTAACTGCAGACACTAGTTCATTTCCAAAATGTATAGGCCTAACTACCAAAAACACAAATTTCATTACTTCTGCCAAAAATAAACAGAGAATTGTTAGGCCTATCACCTTTTAGTTCTCCCGACTTGTCAGTCACCTAAGTTTACAGCAAAAGAGTAAAGTAAAAAAAAAAGTCTCACAAGAAGATGGGTACAACTGGCCACAGACAGTGTTGAACGGGTTTGCCTGCCTCCTACCCAGATCACCGTGCCTCCATCCAACTGCAACTCCAACACACAACTGGACAGACAGGATTAACGGGAAGTTTTGAAGTGGACTTTAGCAATTTACAGAGAAGTGTGTTGAGTTGACCACACCACTTGAGGAAACAGTAGGCTACTTTTATCATAATGCTAAATGGTGCAGGCGATACAGAACGCCAGACAATGCAACCAAAATATTATGGAGAACAATCCGCCAGACAATGATTCCTCATCGCCACATGGTTAGGGGTCCTCACAGAATTTTGATGCATGGGCTAACAAACATGGGATCCATGCCCACATGGTGAAACTGTTAAAGAGTCAAGGCATGGACGACCTGGACATGCCGATGTTGCTACCACCAGATGAAGTAATTAAAGGGCTCTAAGATTCCAATTTGAGGATACATCTGACTTTAGTCCCGGGTTTGGTGCTTGTGAGGGCACTGTAGAAACTGCAAGGAGGTCCCACAACATTGGACACAAACATGCAGCAGCAAGGAGGTTTGGCGATGCAACAGATAGAACAGCAGGGAAATCCAGGGGCCTCACATGACCTCTACCAAAGGGGGCCATGCAGCGGAGGGAACAGCCTGAACATCTTGGGATTCCCCCAAATGGTGGCACCCATGGCACGTTTTATTCACAGAAACAACAACACGTACCACAGGACACATCCGAAGTGAATTTGCAAACTTTGCCTGACAATCCATCTGTACCACAAACTCTATGAGATTTAGAAGGCTCCATGCAAGGCAACACAGCACAGGTTCTCCTGTCACAACAAATGCACAGGGAGGACCCTAGGTGACACAGACAGAAGACATGGTTGTCCAAGTACTTTCCGAACGGAAGGACATGATGTGAACAATTTGGCGTGTTTGTGTGCTCTGGGGGTTAGAGGTGAGGTAAAGTTCTATGACATTACTGACTTTATAGAGTACAAACACGAGGTCGATACCAAAGAAGACATAGTTAACGCTAAGGGTATCCAGCTATCTGTAAAGACACAGAGGAAGTAAAACTGGATTCCATATCTTTTTCCCAGGGGATGTTAGCTAATATACAAATTATGCACAAGTTGTTCACCAAGGGTAAATTAGATTCAGTAACATATCAGATTACATAGCATATACAGTGAAAGTGGCCAAGATGAGTGAAGGATCCCTTTCTGAAGGTTTTATAGTGTGACTGTGGATATAGGTACCTACAAGCTATGGATCGGTTCAGATGGGGCACAGACCAATCCCACTTGCTAATATTGTTTTAATGTGGAAAATGGAACAATCAAGGAAGGCCACTTAATGGCAACAACCAGAACACAGGCACAGGTAGCAGGGGGTGCACCTCATGTTTCCCACACTGCTAATCACAGGAGCCAGACCAGGGTCCAGCCCTGGTACACAAGGAATGGACAAGAAATATGTAGCAATTTTAATGACCTGAAGGAATGCAGGTGGGGAGCAGGGTGCAGATACGCCCACATGTGCCATGTTTCTGGATGCGGTCAGCAGCATCCTACACTTAACCATCCCTGTGGTAACACTGGTATTTGACTGGGAGTAAGACCACTATGGATATGGAGGAGAGGCTGCTATTTGAGGGGCAGAATTACAGGCAAATTTTGATAGGGTTTTTTCTGGTGAATGGGGTCGAAAACGGTTTTGACGTTATAAACCCATGTACTTCTCACCAAACAGCAGAATTCAAAAATCATAAATCAGCTTCAGAAAACAAAAGAAAGAAAGAAAGTGGAGAAGATAATTTTGGCAGAAATGGAGTGTGGAAACTACAGGAAAGTTGATAGGAAGTCATGTATTGTCAGTGCCTTGGATGCAACACCCAAAGTAAGACATTAGACTAAGACATGACTGCAGTCTCCCAGAGGGCAAGCAAGTTAATGAGTATGCCATCTATGAACCCTTTTCTCTATAGCCTTTGAATAAGATGGTGAAAGAAGTAACACCCAATGCGTTTATTTGTAAAGTTGACTTGAGGTCAGCCTTTAGGTCTAAGTGCAGACAGTCAGAGAGTTGCAGGTCTAAAGTGGACTTTTCAGGGGGACAGGGAGCCCCTCTGTTTTATAGACACTGCACTCCCATTTGGTGCAAGCGCCTTGCCTGGCATGTTCCACAGATAAGCCAGGTTATATGCAGGATAATGCACAGATAAGGTTTTAAAAAGGTGTATGCCCACATTGATGATCTTGCGATTATAACAGACAGTAGAGAAGATGGTTTATTGGCACTCAACACCTTGATTGCTTTTTTGAGGAAGTTGGGGTTCATGATAAACTACAATAAAGTAGTGAGACCCACTCAATGCATCATATTTTTGGAATTGAAATTAATTCAATAGAAATGACGATCCGTCTCCCCCACCATAAACTTGTAGCATTACAGGCTCTAATATTGGAATTCTAAGATGAGTGCTGGGCGACCAAGACACAGCAGCAGCATCTCATTGTTAAGCTGAATTGGAGCAGTCTTGTAGTCCGTGGTGGCTGCACCTTTCTAAGTCATCTTATTGACGCACAAAATCTGCTGAAAACAGCAAATCATAAGACACTAATCAGAGGGTCTGGATGGGCAGACATACAGTGGTGGGCAGACTTCTTGTCTTCATTTAATGGCAAGTCTCTCATCCTGGAAGGCACACCAGTGGATCTCATGGGCATGGAATTTTCAAATAAGGGGGGAGGGGCCACTTTTGCTGCTGATTGATTATATGTCGACTGGCAGACAGAGTGGGGAGACATGTCAGACTTGCTCATTAATTACAAAGAAGTTTCTGGTGATCATATACGCTGTTAGGTGTTTGGCTCCTTTACCAGCCAATAAACATGTCAGACTGTGTACAGATAGCACTGCAGCACAAGGTATCACTAACAATGGTGCGTGGCGGAATTCTCAAGTTCTGGGAGACTTAAGGGAATTGTTTTGGTGGTCCACTAAATATCACTGAAAGGCACATACAAAGAGCCTGTAACACTGGCCACACTGTCTCTCACCTGGATGAGAAAGTGTTATTGGGTCGTGTTGATATTCACATGCATCATCATGCAGAAATTTTATTGTGTCACATGTCTCTGGGAAGTTTTCATTTTCTTCTCCCCCAGCTCTCCATGCGGTGGCATGGGAAAAGGCATTGGATCAACGGATTGTACAGTATAAGTGCAATTTCTGACGAAGCAATACACAAGAACCACCTTAATGCTTTTCTACGGTTCTGCATTTTTTTCAGGTATCCAACCATCCAAGTGAATATTGTAACTCTCATGAGATATGTTGCTTTTTTTGGCAAGGACCTTAAAAGTTTCTATTGTTCACCAATATTTGAGTATACTATGCATCCTACATCTTGAGGAAGGTTTCCTGACTCCCTTGCAGGATAATTGGCTGTTAAAAACAGTTCTAATGGGGATAAAAAGAGATAAAAGGAAAATGGTTAGACAGAAACCTCCAATTTCACCTGAGAACAAAATTTTGTCATAGCTGGACCTATCGCTAGATGCCTGCATGTGGGCTGCCGCCCTCGTGACATTTTTCTGCTTTTTTTCAGAAATAGAGAGTAAAGTGCCCCGTTGCCATGTAGAGTTCGTGCGTGCCTGCACCTCTACTGAGCTGGTAACATATGACCCAGCATGTGTATGGGAAGCACCAAAATTTTGGGGTGTTTCGCCACATTTTAAATAGTACAGTTGGAGAGTGAAGACATATTTGGAGACAGTCATTTTGGTCAGCAGCTTTCGTAACAGAACAGCAAATTTCCGAAAGTCTGGGCACTATCCACACACCCACAACCTTTAACTCAAGTCCACAAGCAGTGGATTGATTAAGAGAGGCAGATAGGTAATGTGAATATTTCTTTTATTTCACACATGTATTGGCATGAATTTTAGTTGTATACAAACAAGGAGATTAAGGGCTTATACAGGATGTAATTGCTTTCCCTCATCCGTGTTGAAAGCACAGGGGGCAAATGAGCACCTCTTGTCCCAGGAGTGCTACTGGACTTGTGTGAAGACTCACTAACATGACTGTATACAGGCAAGTTCCCCTTGCCTGTATACACGAGAGCCTCTCAGTAAGGCTGAGACAGTGTACTTCCTGAAGAGAGTGCGACATGATGATGAGCAGGTTAGCTTCTCAAGTCGGTCTGAGGTTGTGTGCTTCCTGCATCTAGGAAGGCAGCTTGACCTGCAATCATAAATGGTAACATATGATATGTTATTCTTGTTCTCAAGGTATGGAACAGTGGTACATACTACACATACAGAGATGTCAGTAGCTGGCATGCTTCCTTAAAAAGAAGCTGAAGTGTTTTTTTACTACATGGGGAAAAGCCATTCAGCACACATGAAAATTATTCTTCACATGTCACTCCAATTTGCTCCATATTATTTGTAATATCTTTGATATAGAATCGCAAATGCATATTCGTTTTCTGGTCTTTTTTCACAAAAAGTCAGTCAATAAAAACGAAATTGATCATAATGGCCAAAACTCTGTTTGGCAGCAGTCTGTCAGTAGTGAGCAATTCCATAAACTGTATCTTCTCAAAGTACTGCACGAACAAACCCCTTAATATTGTTCAACTTGATTGTCTCAGTGTTATTGAAAGAATTTGACAGACCTCAAATTATGTGGACAAAGTTTCACTTCTGGCCATCTTATACGAAAGTTCTGTGAAATCCGTGATGGGTTTGTTCAATGCAAAACAACCAAACATGACTGTATGGAAATAATGTGTATGAAATAAGTATGGTATAATTATGTACCAACCCAATAGCCCCTGTCCCCTGTCGGGTTACTGTCAGAACAGTTGACTCTGGATTCATGGATTATGTATTGTAAATGTGTGTATGATTTCTTTTTTTCTCCTTATTTTGAACTTCGTGTACGAATAAAGATATACTACTAGTACTAGTACTACTACTACTACTGCTGCTATAGCTACTACTCATAATGATAATAATAATAATAATAATAATGATAATAATAATAATAATAATAATAATAATAATAATAATAATAATAATAATAATAATAATAATAATAATAATAATAATAATAATAATAATAATTATAATAATAATAATAATAATTATATACAGGATAGACTGTAAGGTAAAGGGGATGAGGAAGGGGGGATGTCCCAGACACTGGTACAGGAAATAATTTTGCCATAACATAGTACAGAATATGAGAATATTCCTAAATAATGGCCAGTATGAACATATATGATGATCAGCAATACAGAAAAAAGAGGACCTCCAGTTCCCTAGTATGGGGATACATTACCTTACCCCACCCACACTCCCTCCACACACACACACACACATGAGTGGTATGCAGCCCTGCTTCTCAGCCGCCTGCATGCATGACTACCTCTATGCATGCAGGAAGAAACTTTACAATGTGTCCATTCAAACTCCCTCTCAGAGTTCATAGATCTACTGAATGAGAGAGGATATTGTATATCATTACTCTTTCAGTACATGTATAATATTTTTATTTCAATCATGATTGACATAAATACAGTTCTAGAACTTCAACATGACTAAAGCATAAAATTGATGTCTGTTTGCATGTGGTTTTTATGAAGGTTAATTACAGTCAATCAAATCAAATCACACAAAAGTAATAAGAAGACTAGGAAAGTGTTCCTAAGCACAGATACACAGTGTGCAAAATAAACCTGATGTTTTTGGTCCTTCACTGGACTCACCAGAGGCTAATGAGTAATGATTTACCACAGGTTGAGCATAACCAGGACACCTATAATCTTATGCCTAATATTTTATGGAGTTGAAATCTTTCAACTCGACAGTTGTGTGATTCAATCAAAACTGAATGCTGCCTTGTGTGCATGCATGCCTTTATATAGAGCTATGTAGGCTAGCTAGGGAACATCTAGACATTACGTTATATTGTGACATCAGTTATAAACTAGGGGTCTGCATGTTCAGCCTTTGCCTGACGGAGGACTGGGTTGTTCCAGTCATTACAGGTGACTGTATTGGCATGTGGTTTGATGAAAAGTCATGTTAATTGATAAATAAGTGGGGTGGCACAGGGTGTTCTTCTCTGTGAGTACCCATGGGAGAAAACTAACTCCAACATGGAGGGTTCCATCTCCCTGTTCCCAGATCAAATAATTTTTCTTGATCATGAACGTTTGTGCAAACTTGCATCATTAAACAAAAGTTGCTATCCAAATAAGAAGCAAAAATATATTTGCAGCATTTCAAAAGCAGATCACAAATTTTGGATCTGCACATGATAGTTACAATAATACCCACTATGTAAGACCATTGCCGTGAGAGGCCACCTGGCTTTTGAGACCACATTTCTGACGGCATTAGTTTAAATCCTTTGAAAATATACCTGCAATTTAAGACCACCTGCTATATGTGACCATTTGGCAGATGAGGTGGTCTTAAATAGCAGCTACTACTGTATTAGACAGAATACCATGGTAATCTCAGGAGATTAAATTTAAAGCTTTGTAATTTTGTGTTTGCATATACATACATATACTGGTCAAAGTTTGGAGATTGGACTGTGGTCTGCAGCTGCTCCATCAAGGCAATAATGCCAGTGCGGCATGCACCTCACTCAATCACTAGTCAAAAATATCATGTACAAAAATTCAAATGCAATTCAAATTGCAATTCAAAATCCAAATAATTATTACTACTTAAACCGTACAAATGCACTGATAAACGGTGCTGCCACTTACAGAGGGGGTGCAGACGATCACTTCATGAGTTCACTGAAATTGACAATGATGGCCCCACTTTCGGTAACAAGTGATCATGCAATTACACAGTGAGGTTTCAATCTATCAAAGTAAAATGTGGTGCACTGCACACAGTATTTTACATTTATAAGCTTACACACTTCATATACCCGATGTACATGCACTGTATTTTTCTAAAACCTGCATTCAGGGTGCCTTTCTGTTGTTATTTCACTGATCACACAAAGATGGTACAATGTACATGTAATCAGTAGTGATGCCCCTCACACAAGTACATCATTTTGAATTACATCTGATACATCCAACTTGGCCCCCCACCCCACCCCCCTAACATGCCCATCATCTATCTACTCTCAGTATCACTCATTTGACTCGAGTAAGTCTCCGTAAAGATAAAAAAAATAAAACAATAATGCAACACACTATTTCATGTGGCAAAAACTTACACACAAAAACATGCTAGTATCTGTCATGCATCAATAGTAGAATGTAAAACGGTGGCTCTGTGACAGTTTGCAGGTGGTGGATACTGTGGATACTGCTGACTTTACAGATGTCAATCATAATTGACACTTGTCAATCATACGATGCCCAGTTGTCAAAGAGAGCACCCGTCAATAAAAAAATGACGGAACACCTTAATCATGATTAGAACTTGCCAATCATAAACGATGTGTAGTTGTCAAACAGAGCACCTGCAATCAAAATAAACGAATGAATGAATGAATGAATAAACAAATAAAAAAATTAAATAAATAAATAAATAAATAAATAAATAAATAAATAAATAAATAAATAAATAAATAAATGACCGAACCGCTTAACCGTGATTAGCACTTGTCAATCATAAACGAGAGGTTGAGGGACATATGTATACATGCCGATCAAATATATACTAAAAGGACACTTACCTTTATTTTTGTGATGCATGGTATGATTTATATTTTATCAAAGTCTCACCTGCATACAGATTTCTAAAAATGTTTCAATGCAAAATAAAAACATCGCAGCCACTCCATACGGAGGTATGAGAGACTAAAGTAGTTAAAAACGTAATTTGACTTTCTTAAACCTGTGATATAGTCCAGTATAGTATTGCACGTGTTACTAACGTCAGCCACTCTGGGTTGTCTATGGTGTTCCTACCATTAAAGTACATTGGCTATCGGGATATGTCACATCATTTCATAATAGTTAAAACTCATCTGCGGTGCATAAAGTAAACCACTAAGTTAAAAAAGTATATTTAAGATATAGTTACCACTCCCTTCAGAGCTGTGAGTAGATTGGATCTTGGATACAGTCCCCTTGGCACATGAATTCTATCAGGTATGCCCCGTCGGCCACAGTAGGTTTACCTACGATGTATACGCCCTTCTGCGATGTTCATATGGTGTCCAATAACTCGGTGCTTGTGTACCGTCAGTCACGATTAGTAACCTAAGGTACATGCAACACACATAGTTCGCCTCTATTTGTTGGAGTCTGTAGAATTTTTATCTTTATTTTGTATCTTTAGTTTATGAAACCATATATATTTTCATAAAAGTCATCTCAGTTAAAATGTAACACTTAAAAAGAAATTCTTCCTTTTTTCTAAGCATGTATATAGGGTTTTGGTTAATGTTCTAATCACTGTTTCCTCTTGGCGTCCAAAAAATGACTTCAGTTTATCCTGGCGACACAAATTTTTAAAACTGGGATCATCGGTATGTAGTAGATCCATGACGGATTTTCTTTCATTATCATAAAATTTGCATTGACAAATTACGCGAAACTCGTCTTCAATCAGGTTACCAGGCTCGCAGAAATAACATACTCTCTCATTAACTGGGAGTCGATTTGCTCCGTACCGTCCTGTGTCTACTCTGATTGGTGCTACACCACATCTAAATAATGCCAGTGCACGTCTGTGTCTGGGTGAGAGTGACATTAGAACATAGCAATCTGGTTCGAAATTTTGTTTAAATGTCTATATTCCCCTTACTATGCCCTTCACCACAAATTGATGGAATACATGCCATAGTTTGTTGTCATGTGGCAGTAAACACTTCTCACAATACGCTGTCCACACGATCTCTTTCCAAGTGTCACTGTTGACGTGACCCAGGGTCAGGAAGTTCTTGTATGTTTATGTTCCTAAAGAAGGTGTTATTACAGTAAGCCTAGTTGCGTGTGTTGCTTTTCTCGTATGTCCATACGAACTCTCGTTTGTTGAGACGTGTGCTTTCATTCTGGACAGCCTGCACCACGTTTTTGAGACGCCGGTCCATTGGTGGTGCCGTGGCACTGCCCATCCCATATCACCTTGCACTGCTGCATTGGGTATCTGCTTGCTCACACCCAAGAAAAACCTACAGGCTGTGGACACTGTTTGAAAACTCTTTTTGCCCCCATATGGCTTCCCCATAATGCTATTATGGGTAGAAGTAGACTCTCATATAACCATGTATATATTTTCAAACGGCATTCATCCAAACATCTTGACCTTAGCAATCGGGAGACGCAGGGCACGATGTGCAGCTTTGGCTATTTCTTTGGCCATAACTGTTGTGTCTAAATTTTCTGTTCATTCCTAGGGCTTTGGGTAGCTCTGAAATGCACCACTTTAGTTTTATCCTCATTTATGTCCATTTTCCATGTGTCACATCATTCATCCAACTATTAAAGCTGTTTTGTAGATCTTGTTCTGATTGGGCAAGTGACACAATATCGTCGGCAAATAAAACCATACTGATGTCCTCTCCTCCTATTTTGACTCCTTTGTGCTGATTTTTAATACTGACTGCTGGGTCATTAATATAAAAATTGAGTAGCATTGGCGACAAATTGCATCACTGTTTTAGGCCGCAATTTTCTTTGAACCAATCTGAGTACATTCCATTGAGGCAGACGCACGATGTTACATTGGGATAGATTGATTTCAGTGCACGTAGCATGTTTCCTTGTATCCCGCATGCTGTCAATTTGTGCCACAACGCTGCTCTGTCTATACGGTGGTAGGATTTTCGGAACTCTACAAACCAGCAAAAGGAGACTTTCCTTTTTTTCTGGCGTGTTTCAATAATATTTGTGACCATCAATATATGATCAGGACAGCTACGATTCTCACTTAATCCGTTCCGCTCATCCACTATGATTCCGTCTAACTGTGCCCAGTGGGTGATTGTGGCATTTAATACAATAATATATAATTTGGTGAAAACTGGTGTCAATGTGACGCTCCCAGTATTGAGAGATATACGGTTGTCTATGCTGCTGCTTTTTTAAAAAAAAAGGATAGACACATTTGTTTTACATGGATTGTGCAAGAAGTCAAGCATTGACTTATCGAGTCACCCTCCATGGCACGGATGTTGATGTATACTTCCTACCTTGCCCAGTGGAGGAAACCGAAGAACTCGGAGAAAACCACCGTGCACGGTTAAAGTGGTAGGAACTTTTTCCACATGCTGCCCAGGACGAGAATCGAACCCGGGTCGCAGAGGTGAAAGGCGAGCGTCTTAGCGCTCAGCCAACCGTGCACCCGTATGCTGTATGCTCCACCATATGTGTATATTTCCCCTACTAGCACACACTCAATGCTATGAATATATGTACATTGCACTGAGACGCGTACTTTGGGGGGTTTTTATGGTTGAAAAGTTCTCACTATAAGTGTATCCTTGAACATAATTGTCGGTGTTTTGACCGGAGTTCATTCGCATCAAACGACTTTCGCCTCACGACAAAAACTCGAGAATACACACAGAGCTTTTGACATACACAATTCCCGTGGACGATAAGAGCCAAAGTCCAAACAAAAATTTGACGTGACATGTTTTGCTGTCCATACACCACAGAAATAAACGACACTAGACTCGAATCCTCCATATAAGCACGATAGAAAAGAAAAATGATTGGAGCAGGACACGATGTAATCTCTTATAGGGGCCACAAGGGATCAATAACGGGCATTTACCCGGGGTGAAACTGACAACTATACACGGTAACAATGAAGGGACCACTTTCGTATACTTATTCGTGGAGGGGGGAGGGGGGCGGACAACTGCGTGCACGACGAGGCAGTTGCGGACCACCCTTAGGCAGCCGCAGGCCATTGTAAGGCAATTGCGGACCATAGGCAGCCGTGGGCTACCCATAGGCAGCCACGGGCCACCCATAAGCTGCTGCGGGCCCCTAATGGGCAGCCGCATGTCATTCTAAGGCAGCTGTGGGCCATAGGCAGCCACGGGCCATTCTGAGGCAGCCACGACCACCCATAGGCAGCCGCAGGCCATTCTAAGGCAGTTGCCGGGCATTCTCAGGGAGCAGTGGGCCACTTTTAGGGAGCCGTGGGCCATTCTGAGGGAGCCGCGTGCCATTCTCAGGGAGCCGCGAGCCTCTCACAGGCAGTCTCGGACCACTCTGTAAGTACAACGGGGGTGGGGAGCAAACATAATGCTAGAAATCATGCCAGGTCTTAAGCAGTACTGTCCAATCTGCGGCACCGAGGATTTAGCGCACCTCCTTCTGCATCTCACGAAATTATACAAGTGAAAGACGTTCGGTACACCGCGATATCCGCAACCATTTATGGTCCAATGCCTCTATAGATACAGTTAGAGCTGGTATTTGTCGATACCTGCACTAGCTGCTGTTCGCTTTTCCTATTTTGCACAGTTCCGTTTGAGAAAAATGGATTGTTTACGAAGAGTGAAAAGGCAAAAGAATGGGCGGTTTGTTAACAAAATTCCAAAACAAAGGACTAAATGCTTTAAAACAAGGCAGAATACGTCGAAACACGGCAGTGGTAGACCAAAACGCATGTACACAATCAGCGAACGCTGACCAAGCCACCGTCGAAAGTGCCACGCCCACCCCCCAAATGCCACATGCACATGTAAACACTGACAGTTATAACTGGGACGAGGTCGTACAATAGTGGAACTAAGTGTACTAGCCGATAATCTTGTATGCGAGGAATGTAAAAAAAAAAAACATTGTCCCTAAAAAATACAGAATCCTAAAAACGATATGGCTTGGCCAGTATACTTTACATTTCTTGTGAATGTGGTACGATAAACGCTGTCCCAACTGGGGGGGGGGGGGGGGGAACCACAGTAATACCCCAGCGTCAAAAGGTGGCACAGACATATTTGATAATGTGCTGCCTATAATTTTGATATTCTTATTTTAACCTCTTTTTCCACATTGCTGTATTGCACCATGGAGAGAATCTTAAAATGTTTGCCTCTTCTCAGTAAAACTATGAAAGTATATATTATGACTGGAATAAAAAATCAACGATGCACTGCCGTTTACTTAACCTACATACATGTATATTGATATGGTATTGACGTTAGACAATGAATGGATACCTTGTACCTATGAACTTAGAACAAATTAAGTCAACATGCATGAATTATTTGTACAATTGCGGAAAAAATACCACCGTATGATATCTTTTTTTGTTAATGAATGAAATCAGTGCATATTTTGGAAACCCCCTACAATTTTTCAGGGATTTGCAAATATTTTTTCTATTTCTAACTTAAAAAATGATATGAGCACTTATACATTTTTGCAAGACGAGATGAATTTAAAGTCACATTACAGCCTGTTTTGTCTACATATTTGTTATTAAAAGGCTTGGTATACATTGCATACACGCATACTGAGTTATTTTATGCATATTTTTGCATCCTGAATTTATTTTTTCGCTTTTACCCACATATATAATGTTTCCTATCAAATTTCTGTAGTCCTTACATGTAGGACCACTTAGCGACAAAAGTAGCACCGTGACATGCCAATTTTTTGCTTGCATTGTGTTTCAAATGCCAATATCTTGGTTCACACCAAAAACCAGAGATTTCTAAATTCTTTTGACCAGTGTACCGAATGTCTTTGACAAGGACGATACGCCAAAAACAGTCAATAGAGATACCCAAATTATGTGTAACGCTTATACTTCTCTGCAACTTTCGACACAGGTGAGAGTTTTCACAAAAGACTACATATGCCTATTGAGGGCAGAGGTGACCGTCAATGAACCGTGACAGTTAATCGACGGGACATTTTAAAACGGGCGTTGGGAAATCCCGTCAGACTTCCAACGTACCACTGACGATTTCACAAAATCTGTAAAATGCGCGCCACTGAAGCGTATCCCACCTCCCCTTCACACAACTAAAACGGGAAATAAAATTCAGTTTGATGGTGGAGAAAGTGTGAAAAATATTGCAAACACTTAACTTTCACAGACCCGGCCAAAGGTCAGTTTTCTTGATAAATGTCTTATATGTACAATACTTTGGGCAATAGATAGCTTTGCCTGCTCACCAAGAGCTGTCAAATATTAAAACGAACACCTACATGTACCTTTATTTTTGAGATGTATACGCTCCATCGTGTATGTATATATCCCCCACAAGCACAGATTTAATGCAATACCAGCATGCAAAATAATGCACTGAAACGCATACCTTAGGGGGTTTTGTGGCATAAAAGTTATCAATATAAGTGTATCCTTGTCCGTTTTTTTGACCGGCGTTCACTCGAGTCAAATGACTTTCGCTCCGCGACAACGACCCGAGGAAACACATTCAGCTTTTGACATAAAACAGTTCCCATGGATACGTACGATACGACTTGGGACCAAGAAACATCCAAGCTGCCGGAGGCCAGAAAATAGACGAACTCGGACACTAACAAATAAACCACAACCCGACAAGAATTTTCACCCCAAACAAGTATTTTTTTCGCTGACATTTCCATTTCAAGCATGCAAGTTTTCTGCCAAAAAGAATCTTATATGAGATGAGGGTCGGCAAAATCATGCACGACAGCGACGTGATTGATACTTTCGCCGACCCGTTCACAATCAGCTGTACATTGTACAAAATATGCTCGAATGAACCTGCGTATGATTGCCATAGGGGAATTTCCAATCCGTCCATAATAACTCTGTATACATGTAATGGCCACTGTTTTGACTGACCAACATCTAAGCCAATGTTTCTAAGAACAAGTTAGGTATCTTCTGATCCACAGCTTTCCTACCTGTCTCCTCAAACCAGCAACTTTGTCCTCGGACTTCTCGTCTTCCCTTTACGAGATGATGGTTACGAAAAAACGTGTTAAGTTCCGAGCACACCCCGAAACACGTCTTCGCTACCACTACGAGAGTCAAACACCGACTCATTGAGATCCATTCATTTTCACCACCGAAGGAACATAATCATATTAAATCCACTTCCCATATGTAAGGACAGGTTTTCATCATCACACTTCTAAGTTAAGTTCCCACTTTCGGAGCGACATCTATGTTAATTTCACACAACAGAGCTAACAACTTTATATCGTAAAATCGGACCCCTGTGAGAGGCTGGGATACCATTGCGTGGCCTTTTACTTTCCCATGAAGGGACCCGCCGAATATTTTGATTCAGCGGGTGAACCTCCCAGAACGAGGCAGTTCCAAACTTGTCTAAAGAACAACGGGGAGGGCTGTATATATATAATGCGAGACGGATCCAGGGACTGGTCCCACACCTGTGGGCATTACTGTGTTGCTTTATTATGCCCTTCAGAGATCTTGAGGACTGAAGGACTGAACTTAAATGACACAGTAGATCAATTTGATATCTATGACTTGTAGGGCTATGACGATTTTGTAAGTTCATTTAGATCCAACTGTAGCGTGTGGTATATATATATATATATATATATATATATATATATATATATATATATATATATATATATATATATGTTTGTACATATGGCATTTAGACATAGGAATGATGTATCCTGACATAACTAGAACAAACGTACTGATAGAGACATAATGTCAAGCGTAGCAAGTGAACATGTACATAATATGAAATAAAAATAAACATATCTTATTTACAGCATCTTGTTGTGAATAGAGAGATGTAGACAGTATTAGTTCTTTTTATGCAATCATTTATTAATATCGTTTTGGTTTTTTTTTTTACATATTTAGCCACTTAAGCGGAAAGTCTTGGACTTTTGGTCTCTGTACGCTCGAATACCCGGTGGGGTCACTTCGACGGGCTCACGTTCGGTAACATGTCTGCGTTGGCGATGTCCAATCAATCTTTTAGGTAAATTCATCGTATGCCAAGCAGCGTAAAATGTTTTATATCCAGTGGGGTTAAAGTGTTTGTAGTTGTACTGCAAGTCTTTCACCAAATCTGTGACGTAGGACCCGGGTATGAACTGACCCCGACAGCTGATCTCTTCCTTCTCGTTCCAAGTCAGTCTGTCATCATTTTGAATGTAGGAGAGTAGCGTTCTTGCTCTTTGACGTGTATATTTAGGTATGGCTTCTAACGCCGCGTCCATGCTAAGTGTAATACCGACCGGTTCTTTGATGGCCATGGTATCATGCTTTAGCGTCTCTGCAGTAGGTGTTCCTTGTTTTAATAGACGTTGATATTTATCCCATGGTATAAGTGCACCTTTCTGAATTATAGTATTCATGTCACGGTACGCAGGACGGGAGGCACAGTCTGCAGTAAAAGTGCTATTACCGTTGGGTTCAGACCTTTTCTTCTTTTCTTGACTCTGACTTTCTTGTCTGCTAATTGACATCTTACAAAATCTCGACAAGTCAGTCGACCGACGACTGCAGTGTCACATTTGACGGAGCCATAATTATTTCGAGAGAAGGTTATGACATAATGCTTATCCACTATCGCCGGTGCATTTGGGCTTTGTGGGTCTGATCTGGTGTTACCTAACACCTTTGTCACAAAGTGAACACTGACACGAAAGTTTTTCTCCCATTTTCTTTATTTCAGGAAACAAATCAATAAGGTGGTACAGATTTCGAAGAACACATTGAAGGACCGCATTGTTTAATACTCCTAATCTTCCTCACTGGAAGAAAATATTCGGTCCATTTTTGATCATATGATGACATGGTGTACAGGTGAAAGAGCGCTCAGAGACCAGCTGTTTGTACAATGGAGAACAAGAGATGGGCAGTGTAAAAGCTTAGAGCAAGTAAGGGACATGGCAGAGAATGATAGGTTAGCATGGATACTAGGATTGAAGGGCGATTTTCCAGGAAGTAGAGTTGGTTTAGAGTCAGCGAAAGGCTTCTTGGTGCAGTGCTGGGAGAGTAGGAATAATATCTTAGGAATAGTCACGGAAGAGAATAGAGGACAAACTTAGCAAGGCAAGGGAGAAGGTAGCCCTTATTATGACCCTGCCAGGTGGCATCATCAGCAGGGGCTGTGGGCATGCCGAGCGCAAAGT
Organism: Hermodice carunculata; assembly: GCA_964020975.1. Taxonomy (NCBI): domain Eukaryota; kingdom Metazoa; phylum Annelida; class Polychaeta; order Eunicida; family Amphinomidae; genus Hermodice; species Hermodice carunculata. The sequence goes on along the minus strand of OZ026625.1, from coordinate 4,784,651 downwards.
TGCGACAGTGGGATAGGGCTTGCTCTTTCTTTTTTTTTTTTTTCTTCGTACTGTGGTAAAATTTTGAGTTTGGCCCTGAACTTCCACGGGAAGGTGGGAGGGGGGAGCGATCTCATGACGTCACTTGCCGCCTCGCACCAACTGTGGACCAATCAGAAGACAGCACCGGACAGTTGCAGAGAGAACCATTTTTTCAGACACTTGGAAGTGAGGTACATCGCTTGTTTATTCAACTTTTATCCATTGTATTTGATATTTCTGACGCCCAAAGCTGGGATTTGTCGCATGATATGATCAAGATTAAGGTGAGAGCAAAATCACTTCAATTGGTTCCCAGACACGGGGAACAAGAGATGAAGTTGCCATCGGGACCCCGGACCTAGTCATCGTTCATCGTGCACTGGAAGGAGCACCGGTTGATGTGTGGCGCGACCACCTATTGTACATAATTATAGTTATCATTGAATATTGGGTCTCTTGAGGGAACCACATGTTTTATAGTGTTACCCGTGAGCGGTTTCACGGCCATTAAATTGATTGAACGTTTACCGGCTTGAACTGGGGAAACACGTGATCGTGGACTCGTGCGTGTGGAAATTTCCATTCTTGCCGTGTTGCATTCTATGTATGTGAGACTGTGAGTGTGTTAACGTTTCAGGGCTTGTGTTCGTCGCGCTTGAAATAAGAATGTTTTCCGAGGGTCTCTGTTAGTTATTCTCGTGGAATCATTGTGTGCTTGTGTTGTGTGGAGGATCGAGTGCTGTAACACCGCATTCGAAACCTCTGAAGTAGAAACTTTACCCGCCATCGGTGAAAAAGCGACCGTCACGTGGAGACATCTGGCGGAGAAAATAAGAACTTGTAGTGGCGAATGCACGTGCGCTGGGCGTGCGTGTGTTTAGTAAAGAGTGTTGTAGTTGGGATCGCGTAAATAAGCAATCTGTGCAGTAGAAAGAAACATCGAGGTGTGTTGGCGATCCAGGATTAAATGCACAGACGAAAAAGACGTTCATTTTGACATCTGCATATATATAGGTTGGCAAATAAAATCTTATGAAATCAGTGTGTGTGCGTGTGCAACTGTTGTTATTTATAACCCGCATTTGAATAAAATCCGTGTGGCAAAAGGTACAGACAATCACAATTAAAGAGTACTATCTAAACAGGCCTGTGATTTAAATCTGTAAGCAAGAACTGCAATATCTGAACTTAAATTTGTTTTGCAAATATATTTTTGCGTACCTGTGTTGGTGAGAAGTGTTATCTCTTGCCAGTGATATTAAGTAAACTTGCTTAACAAATAGTGAGTTGTGTTCATATTTGATTTAAACTCTGTCCTATTTGAGATCTGCTTAACGTGTAAAGTGTTAAATAATTCTATAAGTGCAATTTCCGCCATCTTGCGCGTAATCGGATTTGGCGGTGACTTATGTTTCAACCAGTACCCCCCACTCAACCCTGAAGGTGTGATTCGTCGAGAAGACTGTCACTTCGGAGTTAACAAATTGATTAGATTGCTCGGTATTATAACAAGTTGCGTTATTGGTGTCGTGCAATCGAGTAGATGGTTCTTCTGATTCTATGCAACATTCTTCAAACTATACCTGTCTCTTTAATCTTTGTCGGTGTCATCTGCTCGTGCTACACGATTGTTGGTTATTATTGATTGCGAAGTTGTCAAAGGCAATAAGTTGTGTAAATTTCATTTAATTTTGTGAGTCGGTCGTCTGTCCTGTGTTCCTCCGTCGACTGTGATATAATCTACAAATATTTTGTAAACGTGCGGTTTTGCATTTAGCCCGAAACAAAATGGCTGCCAAAAAGATTGCTACGCAAAATGGGACCATTTATGAACCCAACGAGGAAGATTGGAGGGAGCCAGAGTTTACGCACGATGAAAGCAGGGACAATGAGATGGCAGGACCTAGCGGGGGCGAACAGCCTACTGGGGATGAGGGACCAGATGGGTGGGCCCAGGGTACTTCCATCAGTAGATTGCTCAATGAACTTAGACAAGAGTTGCCGTGCCACATTTCGGGGAAATCAATTCCAGAGGCATAAATGAGACTGCAGATCAGATTGGCTGGAGAGGTCAGTTGGATGAGGTGGCGGGAACCTCAAAACAGAATCAACGGCCGGGTTTGGGTCCTGTGGGACAGTCCGACACTGGCGTAATTCATCTCAGACCCCAGCCAAGGGTTTTGGTTGCTTGGGATGGCCAGGACCCCGAAGGGAAGGGAACAGTAACAGAGCCCCCTGAGATGAGGGTGGTTCTCAAAGAAAAAAAGAGTCGGGCTGATGGCAGCATGGAGGGACTATTTGGTGGGCCCTTCTGGTAGGAAAGTAGCCGCCTTGCAGGGTAATTTAACGGAAGTCAATGCACCTGAGGTTCAGACTGATAGGGCTCAGGTTAGGATAAATGTAGGACCCAACATGCTGAAGAACGACATGTCACGTCAAGTGCCAGTCAGCATAGCACAGTCATTGCCCACCAGCATGGGTATAGGTCAGGCCGCCCCCATTGTCCACCAGTATGGGTGTAGGTCCGGTTGCCCCCGGGACCCTCAGCATGGGTATGGGGCAATTATTGTCCGCTAATAGGGGTGGCCTATTTCTTAAGGGGACGAACCTTGCGACAATGCATATAGGTACGACCCAGGCACCAGGTGGGTATGATGGGGTTGCCTTTGGGGGCAATGGTCATCAAGTAGTATGCGCCCTTCCTGAAGTGAGTAGACCCCCCCCCCAGCAGGCCCGATGGTGGATGTCCCCCCACCATTTTGGTATGAGTCTTCAGCAGGGCCAGGACTCGTGAATATGATCCCGGGAGAGAGCGGGGTGTCAGGGATTAGAGATGCGTTTTTAAAAGGATACAGAAACAAGGAGGTCGCATGTTTAGTCAGGGCCCAGAATCCTAGCACTCTCGCGGAAGCTGAGGATCTGGTTAGGGCTAGAGAATGTGAATATGTTTACAGCCATGGGACAAGCCGCGAGTCTTCCCTTGCGAGGCCATGTGTCAGAAGGGTGGCATGGGCAGGTGACTATGTGCCTGCTGCAGATGAGGTTGGAGAGTATGACTGCCAGCAGATCAGTTGGAACGGCCCTCTCAACAAGCAGTGTGCGGTCACCGAGGACGGCCAGCTGGTCGCTGCAGTGAAAGAAATGACCAAGGGCCTGGAAAGCATGTCGAGAGAGATGACTAAGGGTATGGATGGCATGACTAAAGGTATGGTTAACATTGAAGTAGGGGGTTGCTCACAGCTGGCAGTGGTTGACACTGGTGCACAGGTTACTGTATTGTCTGAGGCAATGGCAGGGCGGATGGGAATTCCCGCGGGAATCTTTGCGGATCTACAAAAGGCTAAACTTCCAGGTTTCGGCAAAGATGGCTATGTTGAAGGGAAGAGAGGTTCTGGATGAGGTTTCGAGTGGGAAGTCGAGAGATCAGGTGGCCAGTGTTTATTCCACCCACCAGGGATGACATACTACTCGGGCTCGATTTTCTCATGGCCATCGATGCCACCATCAAGGCTGGAGGTGGATTATGGGTGGATTGTGAACTGATACCCACTCAGTTTAGGCTTGGCACTCCCCAGGGGGCTCATGCCAGAATCTTTTTGGAGGAGGCGGTTAATCTCAAACAGGAGACCTAGAGATTAGTGTGGGGTAAGGTAGAAGTCCCAAATTCTAATTCCTACGCTATCTTAGAGCCAGTCAGCATACACGAAGATGTTTTAGTCGGCAGTGTCTTAGTGTGTAAAAGGAAGAGGATTCCATTGACACTTATTAACATGTCTTGTTATGAGGTGTCGCTGTCTTTGGGTGTTTGTGTAGGGTGGCTTGCCGAGGCTGAGGTCTTGGAGGATTCGCATGCCCAACATGAGACAGAGTCTCAGGGGGGAGTTGGCTGCACCCTATCACAGAAAGGTACGTGTGTCCAGGAGCCACATGAGAAGGAGTCTCAGGGGGGAGTTAGTTGCGCTCCACCTCAGGTGTCACCTTGTGAAGTTATGGTCCCAGACACAGCTATTGAAGAACAGGACACACAAAGGACTGCAAATAATGCCAATGGTGAGCCTGAGCAGTCTGGTGACATAAGTTGCACAGTTCCGCCCAACTTGAGGAACTGGATAAGGGAAGTAGTGAAGGACTTTCTGCAACGGAAGCCGGAGAACTTAGAGACTTGCTGTGGGAGGATAGCGGGGCAGAGGTACCTCTGCTGCTGGCTGGCCCCCTTGGACTGCAGGGCTGGGGATTTTTTGAGAGCAGCTGAGACTCGGGACCCTCCATCATCTGGACCTACTGCACCAGTGGTGTTTGATTATTCTCATGGTGCGGTGTCACCTAAGGGCGAGCAGAGGCCGGAGGGTTGCCCTAGACAGGAATGACCACCAGGTGCATACCCCGGAGATGTGCCCACAGTTGGGCAAGAGGAAGGGAAGCGGTTGTCCCTGAGTCATATAAGGCGTAGGGAAAGGCGATGGAAACGGACCTTTCATCTGGCAAGAAGGAGGGCGGCCCCGGCCTGGATGCGCCCAAGAGGAAGGAGGGATGTGCCGCAGCATGTGGGAACATTGGTGACCCTCCCCCCCCCACCCACAAGGTCTTATGCCGGGTGCCCAGTATGTGAAGATTTCGTGCCAATGTTACGTCGACATGCACAGGCACGTCACTTGCCATGGTTTGTTACCCCACAGGCTGCATGTCGGCCGTGTGAAGTTAGTGCCAACACCCCATCCCATTTGCAAGCCCATATTGGGAAGAAACACCTCTGTGACACTCAGATCAGCCCGGATGACTGGCAGGAACTGATGATGGCCTTTCTTGACAACATTGCCAGCCACCTTGGGGTCAGCCTGTCAGCCTTGCTGCAAGAGATTTATGAGAGGGGGTGGACTTTGACAGGGTCATATTTCGAGGGCAAGGACTTCCCTCGGTATGCTGACCAAGAGTTTTTGCCAGGAGACCTGAATGTGCCACGGGATCCTACAATGCCTGCCACCCTCCGAGACCTGCTTGGGTGGAAACAGATCTTATACATTTTAGCCCACACAATGGACCCCAGGTGGAGGGTCATTGGACAGGAGTTGGTGTGTATTCTGTACCTCTCAGAGGAGGGCCATGTGTTCTTTCTCCTGTAAAAGTGTCACCAGTACCTATAATTCACACTTTTTAAGCGGCTTACATATATTGCAATAGTTACCGGGTTATTTAATACAGTTTGAGAGATGCTTCAGAGTACTGAGCCGGCGTTTCCGAGTCACTTAGTGCTGTATGGGGCATCACGTTTGCATCCTTAAGTGGTGAATCTTAAGTCTTAGACCTGCTAGACAGTGGGCACACTAGTTAACCGATGTGAATATAGTTGATAACAACTGCTCTTTATTGGTGGCACTACTCCTTTGTAGTGCCGATCTTATAGGTTCCGCTCTTTTAAGCAGTCATTACATAAAGGTATATGCCAGGTAACGCCCCTATTGTAGTATAGGCTCTGGGATATATCATATAGCATTTTGTTTCAAATAACAGTTATATTTCCTCTAAAGGGTGTAATGAGAATGGTTTAGCTTGGCCTGATGGTGCAGCTTGCATGGACGCAAGGGCAGCAGGGGGGAGTGGTGTGTTAAAATTTTGAGTTTGGCCCTGAACTTACACGGGAAGGGGGAGGTGATCTCATGACGTCACTTGCCGCCTCGCACCAACTGTGGACCAATCAGAAGACCACTGGACAGTTGCAGAGAGAACCATTTATTCAGACACTTGGAAGTGAGGTACATCGCTTGTTTATTCAACATTTATCCATTGTATTTAATATTTCTGACGCCCAAAGCTGGGATTTGTCGCATGATATAATCAGGATTAAGGTGAGAGCAAAATCACTTCAGTACTAAAGGCCACCTGACTAGCTTTTTTTTTTCTTCGTACTAAAGGCCACCGGACTAGCTACTAAGCTAGCCGGGACTGTGGCAGATAAGCGGAGTACCACAGAATATTATTAGTTTCAACCATTTTGCTCAGCAGAGTGTTCATGAGCTTTTCATTTTTTCTGTGGAGGGATCGCTGCTCGCCTGTTTTACCGTACGATGAACGGTCTACGCATCTACGTTGAGCACACTAATAATTATATCAAAATGTACCGCATGATTGAAGGACTACATGTTCATAGACACTGCAGGGCAGATGTTGCAAGGATCATCGAGTAGTGTGCTAGACTTGCGCAGCGTAGGCTCGACATGTTTCACAATAGTCAATCTTTTAATGGTATAGTCAAACATTAATTATTTGAAGGCAATATTCTTTTTTTCTGAAAACAATTTTGCAAAAACCTTTGACGACATAATGTCGTCAGTGTTGAAAAAATGTGGATGTCGCATTACCGATTTATCCCACGGATATGTGTCATCTCGAGTACCTTGTTATATCTGTGTTTAAGTTCGTTGATTTCATTAGACAATAAAAGGAAATGGTATTCTTTTTTGACATGTATACATTACGATTTTTTTTTCGTGACAAACGAAGTGAATACCTGCACCGGTAATACAAAAATACTAATCATGCAGTTATGTTGATTTATTTTCATAGAACTTCTAATCATGTCGGATCACACATTTGATGACTTTTTTTCTACTGCTATCTTCCATTGGACAGGGATTTACATACTGTACTGTCAGAAAATAAAAAGTAAACACTGGCATTTGCTTAACATTGTATTCCTTTTTAATTTTTATTTTCTGACAGTATATGTAAGTCCCTGCTTTGAATAACTGACCACGTACACTGTTGCCATAAAAGACTTCACGGATCATGTACCGCGGCGACTTTCGAGGTCGGGTAACCTGACTGACTTCAGTCGTCGACTGGCTATGGCTGGTCGTTATCACCGTGTAGTCAGGCTATGGGACCTCGGCAGTCGACGCTGTTGATGCTGTACATGATCCATGAAGACTTTTAGGACTACGGTGCACATGGTCAGTTGTTCAAAATCTGTCAAGATTGCTGGCCTGTGTCTGTGGTTATGTTTTAGGAAAACCTTATTACCTTCATGGACATTTCATTTTCATAGTACCGGGATTTAGGCTAGCTTGATTTCTGTCTCCCATACCCGATTGAAAGTCGTCCATGCAAGGACGTCGTTGCACTTGTGCGACCCGTCATGTTCTGCATCACTCGCCATACGGCATGTTTTCTTTGTCATGAAATCGTACGGGAATTATCACTTCATATGAAACAAATAAATAGTGTCCTATATACCATTTATACGCAAATACATCCATAACCGGACACATTTGATATCGATGTCTTTTCATGTCACATGTTCATATATACTGACAGTACAATTAACAAATTCTCCCTTCATTTGCATAAAAGTTCTACCTATATTGATCGATCGACTGACTTGTCGAGCTTTTGTAAGATCTCTAATAGACATATGGTAGTTGTGTTTCTATGGTACCGATAGCCTGCAGTTGCTCCGTTGTTATCGTTTGCAGTAAAGCGGTTCTCTGCACGACATGGGGTGATCAACACTAATCTCAAAAAGGCGATGTTCTTTTTAACGAGTTGACCCATGTTGACCAATCTTTGCCTTTACACCTCACTTATACTTATAGATTTTTTAATCGATTTGGAACGTGTACCACTGGATCTCCTTCAGAAATACACGCGTTCTCAGTCTACACTTACCTGGTGACTGTGGCACTAATTCGAGTACCTACCCGCACGTCTCTTCCATGCAGTTCTTGTAGACGTCGACGAGCATACTGTGTTTGTTGGGGTGCACCTGCTTTCCCAGCGTGGAGATTGGAGACAGATCAGGCATGTTTTTCATCAACACATAATAGCAGGTGCTTAAGGCTATAGTGCGACTACTTCTTCCATGTTGATATAAATTTTTAGTGATGAAAATCACGCTGAGTCGACGATGGTGGCATTCGTGACTGAGCAGTAGTTCCATGTCTGAAGTCTTCCTATAAATAATTTGAAGCAATTGGCTGAGCGTTTTTGCAGAAGATTTTTTAAGAATTGCCCCAAAAATGAACCAAAAAATGCATGAAAAATCCAAAAGTCATTGTACCGTGACCATTTGAACAAACTTGGTAGAGACCCACCCAAGGCACATCCCCACCAGTTTGAAGTGGATCTGGCTGATGGTTTTTGAGAAGAAGTCGAAAATGTAAGTTGTTGACGACGGACGGACTTTTTGTACTACCGGATGCATGAGATCGTCCAAAACTACGATTTTATGCTGTCTGTCGGCTGTGAAATTATCTGAGGTCTCCAAAGGTGATAGGCCTTAATGTAGTGTAGAATTGGAAAGGCGTCTCTCCATGTCTTCATATATAAATCCTGCCAAATATTGTAGCAAGATAAGATGTGGTGTGGTGGATCGGAATCAAAAAGTCCCGCGAGATTCTCTAACAGTGTGTAGGTCCACTGTGTCCTACCAGACCCGTAGCTCCATTAACAACCATGCTGCTGCCGGATTGAAATGATATTAGACTTTGCGTTTCCCACCAGGGTTTTATGTTGGATTCGTCCATCTTAGACACTCCCCAGGTAATAGCACTCTGTGATTGCACTTTTTCTGTACTTAAACTGTCGCATAACCAAAGTCGTCTTTGCTTAGGGTCGAGCTTATGTACTTGCAATAAATGCTGCTCGAGACGTTTGACTGTTTTTTGACATTGAGGGATGAGGCAGATTCGTTCTTGTTTTATCCCGTTACTTCTGGTAGTTAACCAAGGACTCCATCGCGTCCTTGTTAACTTGTGTACTTTCGTGAGATGCAGGGGGAGTCATGCTACATACCGGTGCCGCAGATTGGACAGGTCTGCTGACGACCTGGCATTATTTCTAGCAATATGTTTGCTCCATCCCGTACCTATAGAGTGCCCGCGGCTGCCCAAGAATGGCATCCGGCTGCCAATGACTGGCTCCCTGAAAATGCTCCGCGGCTGCCTAAGAATGCCCTGCGGCTCCCTGCGAATGGCCCATGGGTGCTTTAGAATAGCCCGCAGCTGTCTATGGTTGGCCAGCAGCTAACTATGAATGGCCCATGGCTGGCTATGGGTGGACCGCAGCTGCCTTACAATGGCCCGTGGCTGCCTCAGAGTGGCCCACGGCTGCCTGTGGACGCAGTTGTCCGGTCCGCCCCATACGACTATGTAAGTATATAGGTAAGTGCACCCTTAAGAAAGGAGAATCTCTATTTGCCTTTATTGTTATCGTGTGTAGTTGTCAGTTTCAACCAAACTAAATGCCTGTTTTTGATCCCTTGTGCCCCCCCCCCCCCCCGATAAGCTCAGGGTTAGGTACATCTTCTAAAACATTTTGAATAAACCAATTATATCTCATATTTACCCCCATAGTGTATACATTTCTGAAAAGTAAACTTGCTGGGAAAGCAAGTGACACTATTATCGAGTGCGTATTTTCTTATGTGTTTATGCAGCAATTATGCAAAGATAGCATTCCTTTTTTTCGATAATGTTGATTCAACATTTTGAATTATGGTAATCCATAAAAAATTCTTTGAAGTAATCTTCTAACACCTATCCTTAAAACTGTGGGACTTGTTTTTCCCGTGTTTTGCGTCGTTAGTGAGCTGTAGCGGTCTGAAGTTGAAGTGATGACACTCCATTTACACATCAAAAGATTTCAACTTTCCTCAAGTACTGTAGCAGAGCCAGGCTTCATACAAAAAACCCTTAGACCCGCCTATTAGGTCTACTCTTTAGCAAGACATTGGCGAAAACTACATGTTTTTTCAAGAAAAACTGGAAAATAAAAACGAAATAGTGTGGGATATTGTTGTGAAAATGACCGTTTAAAAATGAGTCCAAGGGTCAAACCGTCTCTGAAGGGATTACAGGCACTTACTCGCGGTTTTTCCCATTTGACAACTATATTACCGGTAAGCATTGTTTTTTGTTGACTACTATAAGATCCTTGATTAATCATACTTGAAAGGAGCGCATTTTATAAAGTTTTTGTTTAGAAAATTCCAAATTCTGTGTCAGACTCAGCATGTTCTGTCGCAAGCATGATTGACAACTTCGTTGCCGGGTAACCACTGGCTGGCTAAGCAGAACAATATATGGAGGCCAGTATGGGGAATCCGACAGTTTGGTTTACATTGATCCGGAGACATCAAAGCCCAACAAATATCTTCAAACTGCGCAGGTACTATTTTGGTGAGTGAAGCTGGAAAATGCCTGTACCTATATGTAACACGCATGTCAAAAATACATTTAAAGCCAAGCGTAGGCAAAGCATCGATAATACATGGGCCCTCAAACCAAGCATTTGAAAAAATGGACGTTTACTCAATAAAAGTCAATAACATAATTGGCGCCCCTCCCCTTACCAACTCTGCCTTACGGTCCACAACAAACTTGTGTACTGGAAAAGCCCAGGAAACTGAACATTGCCCACGTTACACCTTTGCATAAGATGGGTGATACCAACTTATGTAATAACTACCGACCCATCTCCCCATTAAGTTGTGCTGGAAAAGTGATGGAAAAGGTAGTTTTTAACTATGTTTTTAATTTCTTCATAGAAAATTTACTTTTATCTGATACTCAATCTGGGTTTATGACCGGAGACACAAATGTTCATCAACTTCTTTCCCCTTATCATGAACTTTGTCTCCCTATTGACGTCCAAAAAGAGGCCCCAGTAGTCTTTTTGGACATTAGCAAAGCGTTTGACCAAGTATGGCGCCAAGTGTTGCTATTCAAACTCGAACGTAGTGGAATCTCACACTCCTTGCTTAAATGGTTTAAAAATGATCTCTTAATTCGTCAGCAAACAGTCGTTATTATCGGTATAACCTCTACTTGGGATACTATCAATGTTGGTGTCCCACAAGGTTCTGTTCCTGGTCCTCTGTTATTTATTATATTTATAAATGATATCGTCGATATCATTCATTCCAAAATCAAACTTTTCACTGACGACGCGTCTTCATATCTTACTGTCGATAATCTGCACCTAACAGCAGACATTTTAAACGAGGACCTGTCCTCTGTTGACTCTTGGTCAGCAGATTGGATGGTGACATTCAATACCCGGAAAACGGATGTTATGTTAGTATCTCTGAAGAGTAATCAAGTCTTTCAACCTCCCTTAAATTTCCAGAATCATCAATTAAAAAACGTCGACCAATATAAAAACCTACGGATAATACAGCCATCCGACAACTGGTGGAATGATGTCATTGATCTTATTATAGCTAGAGCCTCCAAACAACTCAATATTATGAAACGTTTACAGTATTTACTAGACAGAGAAGCCTTTGAAATAATATACAAATCATTCATTCGACCCTTAATAGAGTACGATTGCATGGTCTGGGAGGGGTGCACACAGGGCGACTCACAAAGATTAGAAAGCATTTAGCTGGCTGCCATACGTATCATTTCTGGTGCTATGCTAACTACCCCTTATATTAAATTATACGAAGAAACGGGTTTCCAAACGTTGGCCAAACGCAGAGTAATTAACACGCTATTCCAAATGTACTCATAATTAAGTGCCTGAATATTTAAGTGTAATTATTTATTCGAATCAAAACCAGATCAGACACAACATAAGACAAGCTGAAAACCTTCCTCATTTTAGAACTAGAACAGATTTATTTAAAAATACATTTTCCCCACCATCATGAGACTTTGGAACCAGCTTCCGCTAAACATTCGAAATTCTAACACTTTAAATGAATTTAAGAAACACATGCATTCGAAAGTACCTCGCTCGATTTAGGAGACTAAATTTTCCTTTGTTGGAAAAAGATACAAGGCTCTGGATGGGATGCTGTCAGTTGAATGCTCACCTGCATGCTATTGGTTTATTTTGAATCCCCGAATTTTCGCTGTGGGCATGGTGTAGAAGATACGTGGCATTATTAGTTTTTAATTTGTCCATTCTATACAATCCAAAGATAAAGCTTACATCCATCCATTTCAGATTTTGCTCCACTTACTCTAAAAAAATTTATTTGGATCACCAAATTACCCCTTTAAGGAAAACAAAATTATTTTTCTCTCACTTCAAGAATATATTGTGAAAACTAAACGTTTCCAGCGAGATGCCGTAACATGAATTGTGCTTACGCCACACCGACTATATAATTTGAATGATTTTGGTTACAATCATTGCCAAGGGACCGCCTCCATCGCTGTGTAGGCGGAGTCCCATGACATGGATGATCAGCGGTTTAGTTATAAACAGCCAGCCTTTCTGTTTGTCTTTTCCAACTGTACTGTCTTCCTTAAACTTGTTGGCTGGTGCAATACTCTGCTCCAATCAAGACAGGTTCAGGTCATGGAGGAAAGCGCCGGACTGTGTGGTGTCTTGTCTGTCCTGTGTCATTGTCTACTCTCAACAAGAGGGGTTAATATAGGGCCAAGCCCTCCTCCCCGATTGCCTTCTATGACACACTGCTTTGTAAACCACTTTGCCACTCTGTCATGGAATAAAATACGTTTAAAACAACAGTGTTTGATTTAAACGTATTTTATTTTGACAAAGTACACAATATAATACATACATTGTACCATATAGTAAAAACAAAACAAAAATAGAAAAATTACAAACCAATGTAAAAAAAGGGGGGAAATTAAAAAATACAATAAAAGATGTGAAACATATGAGAGGCAACTGAGAGGATCAGTAATTTATTAGGCCAACACCAGAAGGGTTGAAACGTTGAGTGGCGGAGATGACGTTATGAACGGATGAAAATATTTCGATATTTTCAATAAAAGAACAGTTAGGGGACCCATAAAGAATTGTTTGTAATGTAAAGGGAGCATACTGTGATATAGCAGTATGTAGGTTAGACCTAGGAATTGTGTATTTACAACAATGAAAAAAATAATGCGACGTATCTTCGTTAGGTGAGCCACATGAACATTTCGGGGTGTTCTTAACACCAATCTTGAAGAGATGTGAATTTAGCTGACTGGCATCAAAACGGAGGCGTGTATGCTGAACAGCTGGGAATCTGTTACCAAAGGTATACAATTCATCAAACTTTATAGGTCGGACCTCCGGTTCAGTTATACCTGATTTAAACTTTTGAATAGAGCCAGAATTCCGTATTTCTAGAAGTAGTTGATTCCATAACCGAACAGTTGAAGGAAAGAATGATTTGGCAAAAAGGTCGGTCCGAGCTCGGAAATAAGGAAGATCAAATTCCTGACGTTTGGTATAATTACCTGTGTCAGGAGAAGCGGTAGAAAGGATAGAGCATAGTGCGTCCGGTACAAGATTATGGACCAATTTGTACATAAGAGTCAATTTGTAAATTTCCCTGCGTTTGGATAAAGTTAACCATCCAGTTTCTTCATATATTTTAGCGGTTCTGGTTCCATGCATTGCTCCAGTGACAATACGAGCAGCATTTAATTGTATACATTCTAGTTTTTCTTCATCTTGGACCGTACAGCCACTCCATACTTGACTACCATATTCCAGAATAGGCCTAATGAAAGAAGTATAAATGGTTTCCAGTGTTTTCCTATCTAGAGTGAATTTCAAACTCTTCATGATATTGATTCATTTGGAGGATTTGTTTGATATATCAGTAATATGGTCAGACCATCTTAAATCAGAACGTATTGTCACTCCAAGATGTTTATGATGAGCCACATCTTGCAAAATATGACCCTGAAAAAGGAGGGGGGGGGGTGGTGAGAAGGTGGATTACTTTTTCTGGAAATAAGTATAGAATCAAATTTCAAGGCATTGAATGTGACAAGCCAATCTTTGGATCACTGGCCAATTTTAGATAGATCCATATTCATAGTTTGAGCTGCAGTGACAGGATAATCCATAGTTAGATAGAGTGAGGTATCATCAGCAAACATTTTAATGTAAGATCTAACAATGTCCACAATGTCATTGATGTAAATAAGAAACATCAAAGGTCCTGCACAGATTTTACCCCAACCAGACGACTGGCCTTGGATGACTACCCGTTGGTGATGGTTATGCAAATAGTCTGAAAACCATTCAAAAACAGCTCCCATAATACCAGCTTTCCTTAGCTTATAGAGCAGACCAACATGCCAAACTTTATCGAATGCCTTACTGATGTCCAGAAAGATAACACGAACTTCTTTTTGCTGATCAACAGCTAGACATAATTCGTGGTACAGTATTAGTAACTGATTAATGGTGCAGTCTCCCGGCATAAAGCCAGATTGATGGGCAGATATAACAATATTATCTCGAAAGAAATTGAAAACATACTTAAAAACTATTTTCTCAAATACTTTTCCGGTACAACTAAGTAATGACACTGGCCTATAATTGTTGCATAAATTATCAGGGCCTTTTTTATAAAGAGGAGAGACGTTTGCTTGTTTCCAAGCTGTAGGGAATTTCTTTGTCAACAGTGAAAGATTAAACAATTTTGTGAGTGATGGAGAAATAGCAGGTGCAGCTTCCTTAAGAAGTTTAGCACTTATTCCATCGGGACCAAAAGCTTTGCTCGTGTCAAGACTTAAAAGTGTTTCAATAACTTCTGTTTCCGTTATGGTTATCGACTCAAGGGTAGACTCTGGATGATCAGTGATTTCAGGTAAAGATGCAGAGGAAAAATCAACTTTAGATTGTTAAAAAAAAAGCATTAAATATTTCGGCTTTTGACAAACTGTCTGGAATATTTTCACTATTGTGAATAAGAGAAGGTATGGATTGGGTCTGGTTTCTATTCATGAAATGTTTCACAGTGCGCCACCAACATTTACTCGATCGACTGGAACTATTTAAATCTGCGCGCAATTTATTATTATAAATTTCCTCAGCAAGTTTCGGTTGCTCTTGATATTGATTACGTAATTGGCAGAAGGCATTCCATAAAGCAGGTTCAAAATTTTGACTCTTTGCCTTGTCATACTGTCTTTTGACACGAAGCTTGAGTGCCCGAAGACGGGAATTGTACCATGGTAAGTCGGATGGTCTAACTTCAATATCTGTATTGGGAATACAACGTGTAGCAGCTCAGCTTCCATGAATAATTTAGACCAGGCATCACAACATACATTGATATCATTAAACACGAAACAAGAAGTCCATTCGACCTCTGTAAGATAGGTATTAAAATGATTAAAGTCTGCTTTGCTATAGTTCAATATACGACGTTTGAAACATGGATCTTTCTTTTGACGGAATGATAGATTAGCTGCCACAACGCAATGGTCACAATTTGATATCGAAGGAAGCACGCGAATTTCACGTAGATAATTAGGAATATTTGAGATTATCTGATCCAAACAGGATCCTGAGCGTTCGCTTATACGGGTAGGTCCATGTACATGCAGAGTCAAGAAATTTGTTCGGGAAAATTGATCAAGTTTTAACCCAGACTGCGTAAGAAAATCAGCGTCTAAATCGCCAGTCAATATAATGTTTTTGATACCTGTACTATTCGCTAAATCAAGACTTTCCTGAAGTTTATTCCAAAAGGAAACCAAAGAATTTGGTGGTCTGTAAACTACGCCAAGTAAGAATTTGTTATTATGAAGTCTAATCTCGCTCCACAGGAGTTCTATATCAGGTAGCTCCAGATCATTTCGTCGAGATACATGTAGAGATTTGGAAACATAGAGAGCAACGCCGCCACGAACAGCATTCGGGCGGTCTGGTCAAATGATCTCATGGTAGCCAGGTAAAGTAAGATTGTCAGTAGGAGAATTGGGAGTAAGGAAAGTTTCTGAAAGGGTGATTATGTCAAATTCAGGTGCAAGATCTGTACGAATGCACCTCAGCTTGTCTGCAGACAAACTACGAATATTGGAATTACAGAAAGAAATGTCACATAAATGCTGTCCAGGGTCAGGGTTCAGGTGAACATTGCCAGCTAGAAGTATTAATAAGGGACTTAAGGCTATAATATTAATAATTCTAAGTTGGCGCCGGTAAAAAATAATGTAAAGAAGATAAAACAGAAGTATTTTCTTCTTCCTGCCTGAAGAATTCAAATTCAAGATAATTGCTGCAAAAAAGAAGTAAGAAAACACGTAGAAGCTGAGATTCACAATTGGAACAAATCGCGTTTGCAGCACAAGTTCAGTGTCACAAGTTGCAAAAATGTAAGAAAAAAATAAAGGGTCCCACATAGTATGATATATATTTGCACATCACCTTGGACGTATAACGAGCTAGTTTCAATATGACCTTTAAACTGATAACTCATGTCAGCTCGAAACACAAGAGATATAAAAGCACAATATTTACTATGAGCATTAATCTGCAATATATAAACACGTTGAATATAGTAGAAGAAACATAAACAATGACACATTTTTCTACGTAGAACCAATGAACTAAACAAAACGTATACGTAATTGCATGAATATACACAAACACCGCTCCAGTGCTTAAACATGAAAATTACAAGTAACTGCTTGACATGAATTGTTTTGCAGTAGATGCGGCGGTGGACAACATTTTCCTCGTAGCTAGACAAACTGGCCGGCGTACCATGTCAAAATAAGAGTAGACAAAGTTTGACATATTTATGTTATCCCGTACACAAATTTTAGACATACGTATAGTATATGGATAGGAAATAGACGTGTACATTGAACCACAAACATCATATGCAGTTGTAAGCAGTGTGTAATCCTCTAAAATAATCATAAACTTCGAATTTAAGAAGGCGTCCAACTCAAGCACAAGTATTTGTGTCCAAGCGGATTGTGCAAAAGTCTGTATAAACAGCATGACATTTGTATTCCATTGTTTGGTCAAAAACCAAGCAGACCCCCCCCCCCCCCCCCCAAGTACAAAATCAGTAAAACCCAGACTTGTAAAGAGAATACCCCAACACATAAAGATGACACATAAAACACAAAAACAGATCTTAAATTAGAACATAACTTAGAAGCGTATGAACTTCCAAACACGTTTGACAAAAGATCAAGGCATTTCTCAAGGAAATACTGAGCCGTCGCTACCCGAAGGTATGCGTTGACATAAACTCATTTAACATGAAATAGTCCACATATTGATGGTACCAGAGCACAGAATTGTTAAACTTGGATCATCAACAATTCAGGTCAGAAGATACATCCTCATAATAATCACATGTTAGGAATCAACAAGTTAGGCTGAAGTATGAAACCAAGTATATCAGCGAAAGCAACAAGGCAAGAAAAAAAAAAAACTCTTGTGGGACGCTAGCAACATGATAGTCAACATGATTGAAATGTATATATACAAAGCATTGGTAACATACCGTCGCTCGAGGAGGTTCTAGTGTTTCAACATTAAGGAATGATTCTGGAAAGATCAAAACAGTTGCTTACGTATAATAATGATGCAGATGACCAATTATAAGATAATACAAATTTCACCAAACGGTTATCAATGTAAATGTGTAGCATGAAAATATGTAAAATAACTCCAGATAACAATGTACTTTTACCTGTGGCAACCTCCCAAGATAGTGCTACGGAGGGATATAGTTTTCCATGCCAGAACTGCAAGACATGAAAGCAATTTGATGAGTAGATTGATAATGAGTCAATTTGTGATTCAAATTAGTCATTTGCGAAGAAAGGAGAAAGATAACAATTTGGCAAGCTGCCTCAAATATCACCTTTTGTACAATTTGGCAAGCTGCCTCAAATATTACCTTTTGGGTCATACATTATTATTAAGATCAATGTTGACCTCTGTCACAACAACAAAAATATAAACAAGGCAAGAAAATGCTTGTGACAAAATAATAAACCACTGTCATGTTTGGACGGATGCGGTGTCGTTGCTTTGTATTTTTACTTCGTATATGTTTGTCAGCACGAAGATCCAAATATGGCGAAACCAAAAAAAAAAAAAAAAATTGTTAAGGGTAGGAAGGGCTTAGTGAGACATGTAATAAGAAGTCACATGTTTAAGTCAGTGGCGAGAAAAGTCAGTGTGGATTCAGCTGGTAACAAGACTGTCGATGTCGTCAAAGGCGTATACTTGAAGCTTTTTGCCCTGTTTGTCTTGGCCCACACTTTACCCCGTATTAGCCAGGTACTGTCTATGGCACTGTGGCTTTTCAGCCGGTTGATTAGCTGTCGGTTGCGGTATGTGGCGTCCTCAAAAATAACAAATCTCGTTCCCTTCAGTTTTTTATCGACTTCGACCAGTGCATCAACATAGTCCCTGCGGTTGAATCTCACAAGAAGGGCCTGTTTACCATTGGTTTTGCCCCCAACGCGATGGGCACAATCAATTTCATTCACTGGGATAACAAGATCCAAATTGTGTTGGAAAAAATCAGAGGCAAGTTGTTTGGCATTTTCTTTCACTGAGTCAGCAGGGGCATCAAGACCATATACACGCACTGCCCACCTTCTACCGTGTTGCTGCAGGTTGTTATTATGTGCACGTGCCTCTTTTAACTCACCCTTAAGTGTTTGAACTTCATTGCGTAAGGCATCCACTTGTTTGGTCAGGTCATCTATTTTACCTTTGACCCCGTCGTGTTTTTGTTCCAAACAAAAAAACCCATGATTTAATGTTATCGAATCTGGCATCAAAATGATCAATAATAGATTGGTTCTGATCTTCCAATTTTCTTTCTAGTACTGACTCCATGGCAGCATGTATCATTTTGAGCAATGATCACTTAGACATTTCGCCTATATCAGACTCACTATCATCATCTTTTGAGCGACCAGTTGCCCTGGTCTTTCTATTTTTGGAAGGGAGTCCCATGGTGTTTAGTGCACAGTAAGCTAATTCGACAGTTTCATGTCTTCGATCACCAATCAAAGTTGACAATAGAGCAGTTTACCAATACTCCCTAGCTGCTCAGTGGCGCTGGTCTTAGATACAGCTCATCGCACAGACATCAGCAGCAAAAACGTACAATATCCAAGAAAATGAAGAATTTTTCGATAGCACGGCACAGAGATCTTACCCTGCCATGATTGATTACGTGACTCAACAGTGCGCAGCGCGGGGAGATCGTTATTGGTACTTTCACAGTCACACATCACGCATATCCAACACATCCACTTTCATTCATACCTACTGTGAATCTATCAATTTATGCAAAAACAAAAACAAAAAAGCACAGTCAAAGTTGCAACAGGGCCAAGCAGAAAGTTTGCGTCAATGTGTTGCAAGTTTCCATGAGTCGGTAGTGCGGTATCGCCATCTGGAGTGCAAAATGCAAAAAATGGCGGCTCAGTCTCTTCTAGCATGGATGAATAAACTATATTCCTCCAATGCTCGTAGACAGCCGACTTTGAAGTTTAAACACATTGAACGATCGTAGTAAAGTTGTTCATAAGCTGTGGTTTGCTCAAAAAGAGTATGAGGAAAGTATGTATTTATATGTCTTTTGTGACAAAACATGGCAGTTTTGCGTGTTTTTGAGGACTCTTTCGATGAACATAGTATTATTGGCCAACTGCCCAATCACCGCAAACCATGACAATTCAAATCGGCAAACATGAGGCTGGGAAAATGCTCCAGACCTCTGTGCCTGTGAATAACAAGCACCAGGACATAATGAAAATAAGTTCGGCGCTAAATGTGTGCATTAACAACGGGGAATCACGGTAGATCAATGCGGAAGGTCGCAGTAAGTAAACCACTGTAAATGCCGACTTCTGGGGGCGGGGCAAAGTGGCATGACTGGTCAAGCTGCAAAACCTAGCCATAACACAAAGACACGGATGGGAAAAGTCACCTTTCGGAATTGACACTTATGAATTATGGATGGCTAAAACGAAGCATGATTACAGATTGCAGCTGCTACATGAATATGTCGAAATATGAACTTTTCCCCCAAATTATCCTTAGCGTATCCATAAGAGGTTACATCGTGTCCCGCTCCAAATATTTCTATTTCCTACGTTGCTTATATGGAGGTTAAGAGTCTTGTGTCGTTTATTTTTATGGTGTATGGACAGAAAAACATGTCAGGTTAAATACTTTTTTCGACTGTGGCTTTTATCATCCATGGGGAACCGTGTATGTCAAAAGCTCTATGTGCTTCCTCGGGGCATTTTCATGGAGAGAAAGTCGTTTGACTCAGTGATCCCCAGTCAAAGAATAGTCAAAATTATCTTCAATAACTTTTTAACCACAAAACCCCCAAAAGTCTGTGTTTCAGTGGAATTTACATGCGGGTTTTGCATAAAATCTGTGCTAGTGGGGGAAATATACACATACGGTGGAGCATACATCAAAACAATGAAGGTAAGTGTCATTTTAGTATGTATTGAACGGTATATATACATATGTCCTTCAACCTATCGTTTATGATTGACAGGTGCTAATCATGATAAAGGGGTTCCGTCATTTTCATTATTTGACAGATGCTCTCTTTGACAACTACCCAACGTTTATGATTGACAGGTGCTAATCATGATTAAGGGGTTCCGTCATTTTTTTATTGACGGGTGCTCTCTTTGACAATTGCGCATCGTTTATGATTGACAGGTGTCAATCATGATTGCCATCTGTGACGTCAAAAGTATCCACAGTATCCATCACCACAAAATTGTCCCAGAACCACCATTTTACATTCTGCTATCAATATCTGGATTTTTTTTTACTGGCAGCTGAACGAAGTGTGTCCACTTTTTTTCAAAGCATTTGTCAAAACCCGGGCCTCTGAAAACTGTCCTATGTTCACATAAATAAAGATCATTCTGAATGATCTTTATTGACAATACAGTGGTCCCTATCTTAAGAGACCACCGCAAGGGAGGGTCATAATGTGGTCTCTCGAAATAGATGGTCATTCATTAGAGGTACTCAAGTAAAATGGAAACGGTAGCGAGCACAATGTTCACAGAGAGTGGTCTTAAAAAGATATGTAGTCTTTCATTAGAGGGTTTCTCAAGATAGGTACCACTGTACCATATTGCATACAGCATGGAGTCACACATCAAAACAAAAATTCTAATTACTTGCAAATGGAGTTTCACATATTTTACACACATGGAAAACTAGATTCTGATAGGCCCAACCCCTATTTTGAGGTATTTGAGCACCCATATTGTGTGCACATATTTTTACACACCTTCCCCCTCAAAAAGTAGCCATTTCACACCAAATTATCAACATTCATGACCTTTTACCTTTGTGTGTAGGGGGGGGGGGGCAAACATGGTCTGTAGATAGACCTAAGGCTACAGTCTAGAATGGAACAGCAGGGCTTTTGTTTCACTTTCTCATAAATTTTCATTTTTAACTTTACTAACCAACCATGGTTATGCATCGCGGTCCCGGGATTGCTGTACATTATTTATAATTATCCTTTCCCTGTTTTATACTTTCAGCACAAGACTAAGCTTGCTGATACTTGAATGAAAGGTTTTCTCATGAGGAACTTGAATCTTAAACCACTTTACGTTTGGAGACAGTGCAGCTGCAAGTGGTGGTCTAGGTAATCAAATAAAATGTCTAAGCTTCTGTTTTTTTTTTGAGGGGGGATACTTGTATACAATGAATGTTGTGATGGCTTGGTACTTGATTGCATGAACCCTTCAGCAATTCAAAATATATGTACTCACCTTCATTTGGTACTATTGCAACTGAGATCCTTTAGCTCTAGGCCTGTGCTCAGACCTACTGGAAGACGATCACACAGGCTTACACACACATACTGAAAAATCTAATCAAGTGTCCTTGAAGCTTTCTGTTTAGAATTGAATTCAGCCCATTTGTGATGATGATGTGTCAATATGGAGCTGTAGAATTCTATTTTGTCAGCACCAGTGAAAACAGTGCCTGCTTAGGTATAAAAACTTGTATCAATGAAATTTGGAAATGTCCTTGATGTAAAATTAACCGCAGATCAACATCAAAAGTTGGCATTACCTATAAATTACTATATAGTGTGGTAAGGAATTTAAGAAAAGGCCCTAAAATTCATGTTGGGGAGGCCGAAAGTGTAGAGCTTAACGACTATGTCACAACCATAGCACATATACTGGGGGGTTTGAAAATGCCTGTCTCCCTGATATCTTTGCGTATTTACCTGCACTACAGACCTTCAAACTAACATAGGTGATGGGCCCAGTTTTTGTCCTGGAAGAATGACTTGCATTCGAAGAACTGATACAACATTTCTGCAACAGATGTATTTACTTTATTTCCCAACAAAATATATAAAAAACACAATGAAATTTAACGACGCAATGTCATTTCAGAAAAAAAATCGTTTGAATACAAATTTTAATTGTTTAAAGTTAAGTAATATCATAAATATCACTAAAAGACTTATTCCCCTTATATTAAAATGCATAAAATATATGCCAGAATAACAAATCACAAAATTGCTGCCCATAATCGTATGTAGAACAGTATCTTGTTGCCACCAATCAACAAAAGGTAATTATATCTATGATGTAATGTAAATTAAGTTCAATTAATATCATTTATATAGTCACTTAGAAAATGCAAATAACCATTTGGTGTGGTTAAAGACGAAGGGTGTGTTGCTGCAGACTCCTGTCAAGGCTTGCTTGATAATCATGTTGGATTAAAGCATGCATATTTATATATATATATATATATATATATATATATATATATATATATATATATATATATATATATATATATATATATATATAATCAACATAAACATCTTATATTATATATAGAACTTGTAATGCAAGTCTGTATGAAACATATGTTTGAACATTGTACACTACCAATAATCTGCATGATATATCTTGATGTATGGCAATGATACGTCATTACCTGCAACAAATTATAAACTGCATAAGCTCTACTGTATTTGGTGACAAGAATGGACAGTTATGGATTCCTTTCCATATCGCAGCTCAAGCTTGGTGATTCTATTCATTTGAATGGAACCACCACGCGTGATTCGGGATACGGGTTACATGAGGAAAGGAATCTTTAGCTGTCCATTATCATTGATATTATCTTTAGAAAATATCCATCAATTCAGCTGGATTACAATAATGTATTGAATGGAACCACCAAGCCTGAGTCGGGATACGGGTTACATGAGGAAAGGAATCTTTAGCTGTCCATTATCATTGATATTATCTTTAGAAAATATCCATCAGTTCAGCTGGATTACAATAATGTATTGATGGCCACAGATGATCACATGTAGCCATTTGTTAATGAAGTGTGTCAGTTTGTCTTCACAAAAGGATGTCATATCTGTACAAAAGCATGTACAAAAATTATAGACAGTTGGTGAATGAGTCAAAAGTATTTCCGATGTAACTTTGTAAAGTAGATAATACAACATGTAATTTATATTTACTGGTGGTTACTGATGCCAAGTCCTTCACACAATACAATATTACCTTCTAAGCACATACATTCGTCTGAAACCAAAAAGTGGCTAGATGATTGAGGTGGTCTTGTGTCACAAAAAATACGAGTATTCAGTGTTTACTATATATTTGGTGTTCCAAAAGGTGGTGCCTTTGTAGCAGATAACACCATGGTACAATATTGCTTTATGCTACATGTACTTTTCTCCATTCAGTATGAATAATCGCTACTGTATGGATAATGGAACTATTGATTGGTTGGTTGGTTGGTTGGTTGGTTGGTTGGTTGATTGATTGATTCACTCATTCATTCATTCATTCATTAAATGACTGATAGATTGGTTGATTTATTGGTTGATTGGTTGGTTGGTTCACTATACACACATTTTCCATTTACACATTCAGTACGGGTAATCACCATTGATAACGTTCATGCGTAATGGAATGGTGGGTTGAAAGATTGATTGATTGATTATTTCATTGATTGATTGATTGATTGGTTGATTGATTGATTGACTGATTGATTAATTGATTAATTGATTCACTCTACACACAAGTTTCTGTTTTATTCAGTTGACATTTTCAACAAACAAATCCAGGAAACAAATCGAGATTGTCTACTATTACAGCAAATAAAACAAATCCAGGAAACAAATTGAGATAGTCTACTATTACAGAAAAGACCATTGGTATGTTCCAAATTAACTGCTTTTCTTGATGTAGGTTTGGTGCTTTTAAACAAGTATGATAGATCATTTGTAAATACCTGTAATTCATTATTTGTAACAGTAGGTCAATTCAGAAAGAGATTTTTATATTTTTACCAGTATGTCTTGCGTGAATATATCTTAGAAAGCAGATCTTATCTATAGAGATAAACCATGATATAATAGCCCTCTTCCTGAGCCAAATGTCATGCATGTCATTATAATATTTACTGAGTGGGGAAAACAATGGCACATTATGAATACGGACATGTGTTTCTGTGGCCATGTTCTGTTTGTTTGTATCTATTCAAGCTACCGGTACCTCATGCACTAACTATAATTTGCCCATAGTGGTCCATTGTTTGGTAGGGTTGGCTTCCTTTTGCTACATCAACAGTGTATCTAAATTCGTACTGAACATTATTTACCTAACAGTATCAAGTACCTATGTAGAGACAATGGTTAGGCTGGTATACATCATTTTTATTTTTCATTTTAAGTATGCTATGAAGAAATACACACCCTGAAGACTTCCTACGCTCCCCACATGTGCAGCCTGGCGGCCATCTTGAGGTGTCACAACTTGACCCCCCCCCCCCTGCTGGGGTCATAGCATCAATTATTTTTTTTGGAGACAGGCCTTTTCATACTCCCAAGGGGTTAACCTAAACACCTGGTATGGCCACCAACCTCTACACTTTCGGCCTCCCCATATGCCCACTTTGGCCAAATCCTTACCAGACTAATATATACATTTTATAAGACAGGGAAAGGATAATTACAAAGAATCAGCAAAATTCATTTTCTAAACAAATGTCACAAGGGTTATTATATTAGTAACAAGGATAGTAAGTAAGTGAAAGAATATAGTTGATTGCCATTTGACTTAAACACTCATGTTCTCACTCCTAGTTTGAAGTCAGAGCACATGCCAACATGCCTGTCATGGTCACAAGTACCTGTAGTGACCGTGTCTTTGTGTATCGCACTCGCCTTCATCTTGCAAGTGTCCCCACTCAGACCCAGTCAAATATATAAAATTAACACACACATTTTAAAGAGCAGCAACTCTAAGCTGAATAAAAATCGCGCAACAACCACAGGCCCAGTTTCCTTGCAGTGTAGTCTTTTGGCGGTTTCTAAGTTTCAAGGACAAATCAAAAAGGGCGCAAGTACCTTTAAGCTTGACCAAGTTAAACACAGTCACAAGTTACATATAGATATATCTGTTCTAGAAAACTCATAATTTTACCAGGCAGTGGAGCACTTACACAACATTTTAGTATTAGTTTAGTGCTTGCCGCGACGGTATACCTATGTGTGTATGTTTGGGGGGGGGGAGGGATGATAGAAAAAGTAGGGGCATTGGTGGTTAGGCATATAGTGAAATTCCTTATGTGTGGTTCGGAGTGTTTGGTAATCGATTAATCAATCAATCAATCAATCAATCAATTACCCAACCAAGAAAAGAAGAACGAACCAGTTTTTACACAAATGAATTTAATGTTCTTGCTTTGTGTTGATTACACTGTAATAACAGTTGAATACATTCTTTCTGCAGGACAGGGAATTTCAGGGCACTCTTTCAATAATAATATCACTGCTGTAAGCCTAGCCTTTGATGTATGTCTGTTTGTTTTTACTTATACTAGATTTGTCCTCACAAAAACAACCGACAGCTGCTACCCCAAGGCTTTTTCTCATTGTGTCTAAAAAAAGTACTTACTTGTACTGACTCAGTACATTCCAGTACAAGGGAAAATACTTGCTTCTACCCACCATTGTTGGTTCAGTATAAGTCAGTACATTTAAGAGGAAAAACAGCCAACTCAGTACAGAAAGGTAAAATTCAGTACTTTTGGGGGTGTTTATCCCTCCTAGTTTGTTTGAAAGTTTTGTTGACACTCAAGGTCCATTGTGCAAGAGGGACTTATATAGAGACATTCCCATTTTTTTTCAATAAATATTTTTTAACCAATCTCTTTCCTCCAGTAGGACCAGTTGGAGTGGGAAATGCATTTTCAAAAATACAGCTAGTCACATCTGCTCACTGTTACGGAAACGTCCTCCATATTTTTATCGCATTGATAAAAATGTAATTTATGCTTATTTAAAAGTGACAGACAAGAAGGCTACCTACCATGCAATTTTTTTGTGAGTAGCTATCCTTGCCGTTATCTGATGGATATCTGCTGCTGGTTGCAAGTACCCTGCTAACTTATTACTCCCAGTAGTGCAATAGTACAGTTAATCGTTTTGTTAACATTGTTCAAAAAACGGCTTTGAAAAGAAGTAGGAGTCGGTGCCCTACAAAGCTCAATGCTTGGCCTATTGCCCTTCCTCATTTCTGAAAATGATAGCATGGATGGCATCACCTGTGATATAAGTTTGTTTGCAAATAATACCATTTCCATGAAATTGTCACAATGCTACAGAATGGAGTGCAAGGGTCAGTACGGTCCTTGGTAATATATCACTGTGGGGCAAGCATGGTAATTCATTTTTAATGCTTTTGAGTCCTTGTCTTTTTCCTTCACAACTATACCCTGTCTCTTCCTTTCACAACTAAACCTAAGGAGACAGACCTTCCACCCTACATCAATAAGAAATTCCAGAAACTTTGAGCCATACACACGTGGGAATGACACTTGCATATATATAACGAATCTTTCGGTAACCACATAGTTTAAATGATAACTAAGCCTACCAAGCACTTGCCTGTTATGAAAAGATCGAAATATATTCCTGGCCAAATACCCTGAAACTTCCCTTTTTCAGCATTGGGTATGCTTGTAAGGCTGTGTGTGGGACATTGGTATATCTTATTGTACCATTGCTTTCTTGCCTTTTTGCCTCTTTTAGGAGGATGTCGTGGTCCTGATTATTTTTTTGAAGGTTGCATGCATGAGTGTGGTGGGTGTGGCCAGCACACTTCTGCAAGCAAGCCTGGACCTTTTTTGACATGGTGTTAGTGTGCACGGCTATCTTGGCCTCGGGAATTGCTTCCACTGGTTTGTAAGCCACTGTGCCAGTAGGTTTGGGGTGGCCGCAGGTTCGTCATACGCGTCCCTGACTGGACGGCCAAGCACACCCCATAAATATTAATGTGGTACAGGTTATGAAATTGGACTGGCCAAGGCAACATGTGGATTAGGTGTTGCTAGCGACACCGCATGTTTAACCTTGCAGTATGTGACTATGCATTTAGTTGCTGGTACTGCAGGCCAGGATGTTGCTCGAACCAGTTAGCATTTCTTGGCAGAATCCCGTACACATAGTGCTGTCGTGTTAGGTTGCCTGTTACTCTAAAATGAGCTGTTAGTCCTGTTGCCATGACCCCCCCCCCACACACACACACACATACATCATGATGCTGCCTCTCCGTTGGGGTCATGCTCCCATCCACATTCCCTCTGAAGGTATACTGTAATCCTTATACTCCCAACATCGAAATCAAGGCAATGCTATATCTTGTGTGACCACATCACACTCCTCCATCAATCTCTCGTTCAGAAGGCATGTTCCTGACACCACTGTATGAAACCTTGTTTCCAGGACTCAAAGAAGGGGTGCATGTTGCAGGATTGTTTGATGTCAGTTTGGGCAACACAGGTCTCCTCTTGATTGCATGCCACGATGCTGAAATAATGCAGGTCTGGCGACCCTGCTGATTAAAATTCTCTGCTTTAGTGCACCAGGTAATGGTCTTCCCTCCCATCCTTTTCTCTTGTATTCTCTTTTTTCTTGAAAACAGTCCCACCAGCCCTGTATTGCTGACCTATAGACTCCCATTCTCCTGGCTACTTTACTATGAAAATACCACACTCGAGCATGTCCATGATACTGCTTCTGTAGAATGCAGAGAACTGTGAGCAACTCACATGCCACGGCATCATTGATTCACATTCATTCCTGTCTTGCCCTTTATTAAGTCCATTGACACCCTGATACCAGAAACACCTTTTCACGTCTTTGTAGCTGTTATCGCATTTCCAAGACATTTTGTTTTGGTGTGACTACTGAGACATAAGCTTAGTCATCTTGATATGTTTTATGCCAGTCTATGTGACACTTATATATTCTACACAAACTACTACTTAGAGCAGCCCATGTTGAAGCAATGTCGGGGGGGGGGGGCATAACGACACAGCGTCTTAGTAACATTTTCTAGGACTCAACATATTCTTGAATTTGGGTGCACTTTATATAAAAATTGTAGTCAAGATACCGCCCATCCACTTGAGGTTGTTAAAACCGTACTCGCCCATAAATTTGAACGTGGTCTTCTCGACCGACTGCTGATAATTATCTATTACTGAAACTAAGCTGGCAGATCCTTTAAGAAAACGAATATTACAAATCAGTTTTCACTGTACAAAATAATCCATAATCTTGTTTCAGCTATTCTATCCAGCGACGTTTTCCCCTGATGTCTCCAGACAAGCGAGACATTCTCTTAGGAATTTTGTAGATTGCTCTGCTCTTAATCCTGACCCTTTTATATACATTGTTCGATTTTCTCCCAAATGACCATGTAATTATCTCTGAGGAAGCCTTTTGACCTTGAATGTCTCTATATTCTCCAAATAGAAAATGCTGCTGGATATAGTTTCAGTTACTTGGGCATCTGCAATAAGCTCCATTAATCAGTTCACTCAGCAAGGAATCACCTTAGAGAAGTTATGCTTTCATGTTCTTTTTCATATTAAAACCAGTATTATTTCAGGCGTAATACACCAATTAATGTTGAACATAAGATGTTCTAATTACCTTTTTTCCATACAAGCTTTAATTTTGTAATTCTTGCTCTCCAATCGAGATCATATGTAATACTCTCACTGAAAACATAATGTGTCTCTTTCTTAGACTTATAACGCCTCCTGATAACTTGTGTATTATGTATGTATATCACGTGTATGTTTCAGACTTGGTAATCACCAGCTCAATTACATCGGTTATCATCAGGTGATTCAGTCTAAATATTAATGTTGAAACAAAACATAACTAAAGGTGCAACCTGTTCAGAAGTAGGAAACAGAAAATGAAACAATAATCCTGAAGCATCTGTGTGAAGGTTATCTGTTTGCGCGGTAGAGTTCTAAAACTGCTGTTCTCTGTGCGCCGGAACAGGGATACAGCGAGGCATAGCTACAAAGGAAGGAAGCAATAAATTGTGTGAAAGCCATAATCATTGGCATTAAACTCATGAAGAAATTTGTTAATATCTCACGGTGCCAGACAAGTGTTGGGTACAAGTCAGACGAAAAAAACTGTCAAAGGATATCGTATTGGGGCCCAAAAGTATTTCACTCTTTTTGACCAGAAAATATATTTGTACAATTTATTGTGCCTAATGCAGGAAATAGGTTCAACCTTGTGATCATGGAATGTTTAACCTAGTAGGTCGAGGCAACGGGACGGACGTACTAGGTCACAACTGAAATTCCTGCAGAGACCCTAGTAGTCTGGCAGATCAATGCAAAATTTGGGCTGAACCTGCATTTGTTATACATATAGTGTTTAGACTGATTTTGGGAGACCTTGGCATATACTTTCGAAAAATGCCGGTTGACATCCTGTCACCCATGAGCATTTTCATAATTTGCCTGGTTCCCCCCCTCCCTCCCCATTAAAATAATCAGAAAAAAGTAAGCTACTGATAGAAAACTATGTAAACCACAAATCACAAAACTACAGCATTGGGTATGTGGGAAATAGTTAACCATTTGCATCTGAAGTGACCTTGACCTTCACGTGACCCCAAGATCAGTAATACATGTTAGGATACTGGACAATCTGATTGTCAACCGAAATAAACTATTCATGTGCCCACACTACACAAGCTGATTGATCTCAAATTTTTCCCCGCCCCCCAAAAAATTAAACGCGTCAAAAAATTAAGAGTTTAGATGGTCATTTACAACTTCAAAAATGCATATCAAATTAAACATAAAACAGAAAGATCATGATGATTCTGTACTTTGGTGACTGGAATGTGCTTCTACAAATGCAGATATAACTAATCTATACATGAACTGTACAAATACTTATCAGTAGTTGACTGAAGGCTAAATTATTACCAAGATATAAGCCAACATGCCAGTGTGAGCTTTGAAGGTCATTTAAAATCGAAATTAAGAACACCAAAAGAAAACCCATAGGGACATTCCTAGTAATGTTCAAGAATAATCATGGGTCCATGATCCAAGATAAAAAGACATAAGCCAATGTGTCCATTTGGCCTTTTAAGGTCACTAAAGATCAAAATCAACAACATCATATGTACATTTCTAGCAGCATTTAATAGAAGCCATGGGCATAAGATCCATACTTGCCAACATATAAGCCAAATACAAGATTTCTGGAGTCAGGAGTAAAAAAGGCTTAAACCCTAATAAAAATTCACTGTCAAAAGACATAGTTTACCTTGGCCATCCCTTCATACATCTGATGAATGTTAGCCCAAGCAACATTTATGTGCCTTAAAAAGCATTCTATACATCAGTTTTCACAATATTGCAACTGATGCATTGCGTTGCTGCACTATACTAGTATTGTGGCAACACTTCTCAACACATGGTTCGAGAGTTTGTTATTCCATAAATTCTTTAAAAAAATAATATATGCTTATCATGTTTGCAAACCTACATCATCTTTAGTCATATAATAGCCTGCTAAAATTTAATACGACTCTGTCACTCCATGTATATAGTAAAAATTCGGTATAATGACACCACATGCTCCCTAAAAAGTGGCAGATAACTGAATATGCCAGATAAATGAGTCAAATAACAAAAGAGAATCAACGTTTCCCGTACAAATTTGTGTCATTATATTGAATATGTCAGTTATCCGGGTTTGGTTATAATGAGCTTATTATATATATATATATTATGTTCGGAACGAGCGGGGCTCGAACCTGCAACCTTTGGCACCAGTCGCCTAGATGAAATTGGAAACGCACATATCCACTCGACCAAATCCCCATTCTAAAAAGAATGGTTCAATGGAGGTAGTTATGTGCGAGTGCCATATCAACACGGTTATGCAGTATATTTACTGAGTTGGCAATTATTTCCAGAATCGGGGACTTAAATCCACCAGCATTAAGGACATGCCGAAAATATATATTTTATGTTCGGATATATATATATATATATATATATATATGGATCAGGCTACAGACCCTCTTGGCCAGTTAACTTGCAAGGGTAAAATGATAAGTCAATATCACAGAATGTCAAATCCCATCAAGCTTCTCATGAGATGAATCAACAGTATACGTTTCCTGTTGGTAGCTTCATTTCTTACAAGGTATTCTGTTTGCATGTAAATAAACCTAAGAGAATAAGAACAACAAATACAGTCTATCTGCGCAGACCTGCTGTTGGCTCTTCACAAAGTGCAATGATTCTTGGTACTACTTTTAATTTCCCGCGGATCCCCATTCATAAAACCCTGGCACTTCCAGCAGGACAACAAGCACATCCCGTGCATTCCCATTAGCTTGCATGCGCAATCAATGGTGGCTTCGTCCATATCCGCGATGGTGGAACTGCCCAAATTACCCAGTTCTCACCAATAATGCAATTGTTGCCCTTCAACCAAACAAAATCCATAAATGTTGGAGTAATTTCCAACTCCACTTTCAAAAACTGCACCTTTCACATAACTGTCTCATGCTGAGAGGGTGAGTGGGTCAAGTCATGGTCATCCTTTGACGAAACACGCATCATGCACCGTAGCAACTATATACCTGCACACTGTATTAAATTGATTACTAGTATGTTAACAGATATTTACGCTACCAATGACAGGCACTGTTCTTGGTCATCCTTTCATGCTGAAAATGTAAACGTTAGGGTTATATGTTGTATTTGTGAAGAAGAAATAATACAAACCCCATCAACATGGTAAATAGTAGGAAAGGCCTGAAAGATATCCCTATTGACCATTCTGAAACAAATTTGATTCCTACACCTATTCATACCACTTTTGGATTCCTTTTTCCAAAGCCTTTCATATGGCCGTTAGTGTGAGAATGTGCAATAATTTGGATAAGCGATGAGAGTAACCTCGATCTTTGTATAGCTAGGTGTGGCTCTAGCGTTTTGACATATCTAGTAAAATTTACAGAATAACGCGTTTGGCTTATCATGACAACAGACATTTCCATTGTGTTTTTGTATTTGTTTCAAACTTTTTGCGTACATGGAGTCATGGTCATAACTACTTTTGATAAGATTATTGAATCATGTCGGTTTCAATGGTTTCATCTACAGTTTCCAGTATTCTCCTTCGAGTCTGTATTTTACTCTGCGGTAGCAATATTCGAGCTGGTTGAAATTCTAGAAACCTCAGTTTTCATTATTCAGCAGTGGGTAGCCGTTTCCTGGGGAGAGAGATAACAAGACACACCTGTAACTTACATTCAAAATTAAATTGTTTGTACAGGGCCTTTGAGACACACACTGTGATTGTTTTGACGAGCGTCAGATGCACAAATTAGTAGTAATTTTCCTATTGGAGTAAAAACGAATACTGATCAATTATCCTTAATGAAAGTAAAGCTATTTTAGTCACTGTAAATTACTGCTAATTTCTCTGCAAAATCAGGGGAAAATATATTGACCGAAAGAGTTAAAGGTACAGTAGTGCTTAAGTTCAGGTCAAAATGGCGGAGGTTCTGAATACTCTTTGTCATTATAATTATGGGTAGTTATTAATACCACATTATGCAAGTCTCTAGTACTGTCTTATGCTGTAAATGTTACGGAAAATAGTGAAACAAGAAGACTGTCACAGTCCTGTGCAGAGCGACCTGACCATACACGCACAGACTGAATTAGTCCTCTTAACTTCAAAATAATATATCACCCATTCTTACTGTTGATAACATGTACATATCTTACCGATTTTCCTTATTTTGAAATTTGTTAAAAATCAAATAATAACTGCACCATTGTACAGTGATCATTTTGATAGAGATCAAGTCTATACACATTGGCAACCAGTTTGAAGAGGATGCAAGTAACGATATAGGAGAAACAGTCAAGAGAACCTGGAACGCACAAAACTCTTTAAAAAGCGAAAAATAACTAGAGTGCCATCTCTTGAACAAATTAAGAGCTAGAGGTGCACAGACACATACCTCAGCATTTGCAAAGCAGTTGAATGGTTTCAGGAAAATGAGGGAAATCAAAAATTACTAGAGTACACACATTTCAATACATTTGGTAGAAACGTACCTAAAAGACAAGTCAGAAGTGTAACTTAACATTGCAATCCCGATTTACTTGCATTGTAATCAATCGAAATGCACGCATTAAGCGTTTAATATCCTAATTGAAAAATTTGCTAAAAATTACACATGCAGAATCGCATCCCCTGGCGAATAAATTAATAAACACTTCCACATACTACTTTTCCCCTTGCTGTGAGATAAATTTAAGAGTCGATTATGGGGAAGAAATCGAAAGTAGCAGAACAACTAAAAATATCATACAAAGACACACACAAAAAAGTAGCGCCACCTGTTGAAAAATTGAAAGTCTAGGAATCTCAAGAATTGTTTTACGCACTTTTAGGCCAAGCAGTTGTAAATAAAACTTTTTTCCAGTTTGATCAAATAGTAATCCAAAAAAAAATCATTTAAAAACTCAAGCATCACTTGGGCATGCCCACGTGAATCAATGTGGTAGAGACCCACTCAAGGTACATCATCACCCAGTTTGAGGTGAATCTGGTTGACAGTTTTGGAGAAGCGGTGTAAAATATGGACAGCTAGGCGGTCAGATAGTCGGAAAACGGACCACTACTCATCTTATAGCACTCTAATAAGCCCCGCTGACTGACAATTTAGCTGAGCTTAACATAAGTGTGGCACTAGCATAAATTCTGAGGCTAAAAAGGTACATAACAGTAGAAGTCGGGAAGGATTTACCTCCAGTCAAAAATGAGCACCAGTTAGTAGTGGCACAAACACATTAAACAGGATTATACTGCATTGACGCACTAAGTATATGGTAATGAGAGAAGAGGAAACCATGTAGATTCTGGAACCCACTGCTCAAACAACAGGTTTAATAATCAGTAAAAGGTAGTTTTAACTGTTAGTGTCACAACATTACCATAATGTCCCAGGTCTCCTTTGAAACATTCACTCCAACACATACATTTATATACAATATTTCACAATCTATGGCCAGATACCCATTAGCCTCACCCAGTCCACCATTAAAGATATAAAAATCAGTAAAAGTCCGCTGTAACTTTTACTCTGACAACACTGCTATAAAAACAGCCCGCCCTCCATTCCTTTGCCTCACTTGGTTTTACACACAAGTTTATGAATAATATGTCACAATAAGCATTTAATTTTGGAAACAAAAGTATGTTTACCACTATTTACAAGTACCAAGGCAACATGATTTAATTCAGGGAACCGCACAAAATATGCTATGGGAATATCAATTTCAGGTATCATGAGCACGAAACTCTGCACCTTGTGTGTGTGTGGGGGGGGGGGCGAATAGAAAGTGACATCACCCCTCACAGCCCGACCTCCTCCCGCATTGAATTTGCAGACAAGAAACGATGTGTTTGATGAACGTCTTTGCGATTTTCTATGTCGACAAATGAGACATTTGGTTCAGTACTCATTTTTGTTTGCTGTTGCAGAACGACATACAGTGAGGGGGACAAATACCACAGACAGGCTGCCCTGGATCATGAATCTAAATTTAGCACTATGCAGCATAGCCGGCACAAAAAACTTCCGGGTTTTCAAGATTCATCCAAACTGGTGACGCACTTCATTTTAAGTCTTGCTCTTACATCTCATTGATTGTTGGATCCACATTTTAGCAAAGCTGGAAACCTTTTTTCTAATTTGTAGGTTGATTGTTAATTGGAGCCACAGGTAAGGATCGATGTCATTTTTTCCCAAAACGTTTGATCTTTCAGCTTTGTGTGCATGTAAACGTAGGTGGGATCATGGAAGAAGAAAACTGGATGGACAAACAACGCTACTGTATATTTGCAAGATGTTGAGACCACTCAAAAGGCACTGGGGCCCATACAAAAAGGATGAAAGAGATAGCCAAGAGCTACCCATAGGCTGGCCATGAGCAGCCCATGGTAAAGTACAATAATTTTGGCCAGCTCATGCAGCCAACTAGCTGACAACAATGAGGAGAAACATGTTCAACATAAAAAGTGGGCTCTTATGGCCAATTCAGGAAAATATGAGCAGCTCCAAGCTTATATGGGCAACAAGTGGCCAAGTCGTGGTCAATTTTGGCTGCTAGCAGGCAGCTCCAAGGTACAATTGACATCTAATGAGCCTCTCCTATTTAGTCATTTCTGTTGCCAGTAAACAAAGGACACAACGTGGGCTTTTTGTTGGCAATGGAAGGAAGTATTATCAACTGACTTCCCAGCATCCTTTGTCCTTTGGAGAGAAAGTAAAAGCAGCCATGTTGACAAACGCTTGCACTGTCTGACAAATGTTACCAAAAAGGCCTTTTTGAGGACAAAACGGCTGAGGATACATCCATCAATGTGCCTAGCTTGCATTGGCTAGAAAATGGTATGACTGAATGAGTACCATAGGTGTCATTTGTTATACACTGGCTGCAGATAAGCACCTACTCCACTTTCCTCAGCTAGGGGTGAAATTAACATGTGTATTTAGAATAGAATTGGCTTTATATACATACAGTGGTCTCAATCATGTCTTGAGAGATAACCTATACTGGCAGCTCTAGGTGCAACAGTGAGCAGTTCCTCACAATAGGTGGTCTTTCATTGAGATGCATATAATACAATGTGTAGTACAGTAGTCTCTAAAAAGTATATTGTCAGCTAAAGGTGCTCTTTATTGCAGACACCACATACAGTATCATAGGTACCACATACAGTATACATATGTCTAGTAAAGAGAGTGTAATGAATGATACTGTGCTTGTGCATAAATTGGACTACACAAACCAGTGCAACTGCATCGAAATGAAGATGTTCCCCTAGGTTGTTTTCACTCATTGAACTGCAAGATTATTTTTTACCTATGTAGGTTTAACATTGCAGACCTTGGTCTACAAGCGGCAATGTCAATGTTCTGGAATGTGGCAGCTATAAAACAGCTAATGGGCAACTAATGGGCAGTGCCCCACATAAGGTTATGGCCAGCTAGTTGACAACTCCCTAAAATGGGCCACTAGTGACCAGCTCCCCATATAAGGGAATGGATAGCTAGCGGGTAACTCCCAAATGTGGGCAGCTAGTGGCCAGTTCCACTACCCTGATGACCATATATAGGTATGGCCAACTAGTGGCCAACTCCATAGTTATACAAGGATGTAACTGCCTCACCTTATTAAATGGCAAAATATCCACTAGCGACCAACATAGCTGGCCATGGGCTGTCCATGGCTAGCTCCAGTGGTTAGCTCTATATTTCATTTTGTTTGCAGGGGTCACTCATGCACCTTAATTGGCCCTTTCGACGAGATATTTTGCGGCAGCTGCATGTGCATCAGCCTGTGTCCTGGTCATTTCACCGACAAATGGTCTCTTAGACCGTTCCTCTTGCGATTGCAAATTATGAGATGATAGATGGCATAACCGGAGGATTGATATGAGGATAGAGTTGAGCATGCGGGGAAGGTGACGGGCATTTAAAGTATGAGTTGGTGTTTAAATATTCAAATTCGAGGTGTACAACCAATTTTATGGACGTTTTCCCTTTTATCAATCCTACTATGTTAGTGGCAGATAAGCCAATTTCAGGATTTTGATGATGAAGTAACCATATTCTCATAAAAGTCCGCAACAGAACACAGAATTGGAAGATGAGTATTTATTTTCGGGGGGGGGGGGTTGGCTTGTTTGTTTTGCTCTTCTTTTTTTCAAGTAGTTATTCTTTAAATTGCAAAACGGTGACATTTTTCTATCTCTATACAAATTATTCAAAGAACAGAATTGATTATCAATTCGATCTTGTAGAAAAATAGGTCTTCCGTTCACCGGAACTGTTTCCAATGTATTTTCAGGCCAATTAAACTTCAGACTTCACTTTCTCGTAAAATTTACCAGAAGTTTGTTTGTTTCTTTTTTTTGAGCACGTTATTCGGAATGTTGACAACGGTAGTGCAGTCAGGGTTTGCACTTTTTCTCCAGAACACAATGGACAGAACGAACATACCCGCGCATGTTATCCATAATACTTTGTACAAAGTTACCGAGCGAGACAAGCAGGTTACCGGGTTATCTCTATGCAGGTCAATTAGACCTCAATAATAGCTCAGCTTGCTTCTCAGTCAGCTTAGCTTATGGGATGGTCTGTCATACATCATCCATCTGTCCACAATTCGCATTTTTTGTTTCTCCAAAACCATCAGCCAGAGTCACTTGAGATTTGATGGCAATGTACCTTGTTTAAGTCTCTTCCAGGTAAATTCAAAAAGTCATACTCCAAAGATTTTTTTTTATTTTTCATAATTTTTTAATTTTGATTTTTGTTTTTTTTTGGGGGGGGGGAGGGGCAAATCTTAAATTTTCTCCAAAACCGCTTGCCTCCTTGCTTTGATAGCACACAGGGAAACTCCTAGGGAATGCTAGTTCGCCAAATTGTTCGAGCAACATCTTGGTCTACTGTGCCAGCAAGAAAATGCACAGCCACATACTGCAAGAGTGTGCATGCAGTGTCTCCAGCAGCACCAAATCCAAAAGTTACCATGGCCAGTCCGATTTTTTAACCTCTCCCCCTTTAAACATATATGGGATGTGCTTGGCCGTTGGGCCAGAAATAAGTATGACGAAACTGCAGCTATCTGAGACCAACTGGCTTCGTGGCTCACAAACCAGTGGAATCAAATTTCCTAAGCGGAGATAGCCGTGCACAGCAACAGCATATCACAGACGGTCAATGTTATATGTCAACGGTTTAACGCACCAAAGGAAACAGACAGAGAAAAGAAGGAACGAAAGCAGAGATAAACAGAAAGAAAGAAAGAAAGAAAGAAAGAAAGAAAGAAAGAAAGAATGGAGGGAGTTGAACTCGCAAAACTGTACTATACTAACGGAGCGTGAAAGTATCTGGCGCTATAACCATCCGGCCATACCAGTTCAGGTGTTGATAGGGTTGTCGTTTTACATGTAATAATATGCAAATTTCCTTTCAGTTCTTTTCTTTATTGTCCACATTTCCGAGTCAGTTGCTGGAATAATTCCATGACATTTTTGCCTTATTGTTTCTGAGTACATTGTCTGTTTGTCACTAACACATGATGACACATTTACATTATTTGATCATAACCTGTGCATGGCGGCCGTTGTGGATATGGTCCCCACTGCTTTCAACGGTCCAGAAACCACATTGTCCCAGTTTTCGGGGTATCTCCAGAACGGGTTTTCTGCAAATGTGAATCAGGAAATTTTTGTTCGATAAAAGTAGTAAATGGCCCAATGTTTTTACGATAATTTTCTAATATGAGCTGGGACATGGGGTCGTTAAGCATATGCAATGGGCGAAAATCTTTTTCCTAAAGCCGTATTTAAGTACAAGGCTTTTCGGACGATCTTAAACGATATGGGTAGGCCTATAGGAACCACATCTTTGTGATATTCTCCTGGAAAAACTTCAAAGATTTCTTTTTAAACATAGATTTAAAAGATATATTTTCATGACAACACATGAAAAGTATAGGATTATAAAAGTACTTATCACAAGACCAGTGTCAATCAGGGAGAGTGAGAACATTATTCACAACGGTCAGTTTATCGCTGCCAAAAAGCCAATAGCATCAGTCAGCCGCCAAGGTTGGCCACCGGGTGTCTCTTGGTTCACGATGAGAACATGGCTTATGCTTTATTAGTATACTGACTGTGGAATAATGAGCATGATCATCGTTGATTACCAAGATAGAACATCCACCTGGTACATTGTATGCTGTTTATATGAGTACAAGTTCAGTTTGTTTAATTTACAACAGTATAATGTCATGTTTTATGTCTGAGAGTGTAAAATAATTTGTTAAAACAATCAGTGTTGCTCTAAAGGGAGGCTAAGGGTATGCGTTGTTGCAATGCATAATCTGTTATGACAGGTGGGCTCTGTAGCTGGCACAAGATACATATGTATAAAGCTGAGTAAATTCTCTAAATGTCAACTGGTATTCGTGAAAGACCACCTGTGCTGAAAAGCCACTCATTGGCCACAAAAGACAGGTACAACTACAATATAATATACACACACTATCTACCATACAAGACCTGTCTCTCTTGTCCTGCTACAACTCTTGTTACTTTACCAATTATGAGAGATCATAGTTTTGAGATACACTGGCCCCTGTTTTGAGAGACCACCCCTAGTGTAAGTCAAACCGTGGTCTCTTAAAGCAGGGGGGCTTGCATTAGAGGCACAATAACATGGAAAAGATTGCACATCAGCACAGTATTCTAAGAGAGCGATATGCAGTCTCTCATTGGAGGGTCTCTCTAGACAGGTACTACTGTGCAGCAAAGTGGTCTCTCAAGAGAGGGTGGTCTCTTAAGACCCACTCTTGAGATACCACTTTAATTAACCCCAATTACTTGTTTTACCCTATTAATTTACCTGTTATGGGAGACCACCTTGTTTTATGAAACCATTGAACTTTGCAATGAGAGTGATCTCTCGA
This sequence comes from Hermodice carunculata, assembly GCA_964020975.1. Lineage (NCBI taxonomy): Eukaryota > Metazoa > Annelida > Polychaeta > Eunicida > Amphinomidae > Hermodice > Hermodice carunculata. The sequence goes on along the minus strand of OZ026625.1, from coordinate 4,744,976 downwards.
GGCAAAGACTAATATTGTATTACATCTGCCATTAGAGACCTCCCTTTCTTGAGAGACCACTTTCCTGTTCTTACCATGATCATTTACCTGTCATGATAGACCACCTGTCTGGAAAGACCACTGTTACCTTGGTAATACGGGTGGTCGCTTTAGCAGGGACAAGTGTATATTAGTATTTGCATAAGAAACCTCCTACTCCGTCTGGACCCAAACCCAATTCCTGTTATGTGTTAATGTACCTGTGATGTGAGACCATCTATAAATAAGACCATTTTTAATTTGGTAATAAAAAAGCTCTCTCCGGGCAGGAACCACTGTATAGGTGACATCTTCAGTAAGAGACTTCTATCTCTTCAGAGACCACTTTGTGGGATCCCAAACAATATTTTTACCACGTGAATGGACCCATCATTATAGACTACCTGTCTTATAAGACCACTGTAACTTGGTGATAAGGGAGATCTGTCAAGATATGAACTATATGTACTTTACTGCTGTCAACACAAAAAATAATGAAACAAAGGTAACCATTATGGGTGACCAAGTGGCAGTTTCCTAGTTGAGCTGGTCTTTCGTAATCATAGAAAGCATTGTAAAGTATACTGGAATACATAGAATTTCACGACAGTTGGTCTTTCATTCGTGTGGTTTCTTAAGACAGTAACTCTGTATGGATTCTGGTGCGTAAGATCATCCCTTCTATTCATCACAAGTTGTTCTACATAGTAGTTAATATGCACGCTAGTTACAGTAACAAGGAAATTTATTGGAAGGGTTGTCTCAAAAATTGAGCTGGTCTTTCATGACAATTGGTCTCTATAGCAGGTACCAAAAATTGTTAAAAAATTATTTGTGGTAAGTTGTTTCATGAGTTTTGACAAGGGTATGATCACAATACAATAGTTTCTGCCCTAAGGGGTACTCCATTACCACTAAATGTGGTCTTATAAGACAGGTGGCCTCTCACGACAGGTAGATTTGCATGTGAAGAATATGATTTGGTCATCTTCCATGTGGTCTTTCAAGAATAGTTGTATCTTATAACAGGGTCAAGAAAAGAATCACTTTTTACCTGTATTATAATCAGCTAGGCACCTTGGGCCGTAACCTGCATCAAGTCAATATTCATCTCTGTTTTGTGGAATAAAATTCGTTATTTTGCACATAGATATCACCTCCAAGAAAAGTGGGGGGGGGGGGGGTGTCCAGTGTATTGTTGTGGGGGAAAATGTATAACTGCGAGCTTTATGATCCAGAAACAACTTTTTGTACCTAATTAATGTGAGGGCTTAATCATTGTGAAGGCATGGACTGCTGTCACGTGATTCTCCTTGTAACAGTGCTGCCACCAGTGGTGACTAACGCTATTAGACCTAAACTGCATTTTTTCACAATTCTAATTTGCGTCTGACTTCTCAGAAGTTTTAAACAGATTGCTGGTTAATGGTTTCACCGATTTTGATGAAATAAGAAGCTTTTGAAAATATACATTCTTGTCTAGAACCGATATTTGGCATTTGTAGATATGTTTATATTTTGGTTTTTTTTTCAATGGTGAGGTACACGAAGTAGAAATTGTGATACAGTGCCTCTTTATAAATTAAAAAAAATCGTCCCGTTTGCTTTTAAAAAAGAAAAAAAAAAACAAGAAAACCGTTCTTAGATAATACATCAAAGTTTTATTCTACCAAATTTGAAGATTAAATATTATGGTTTGTAGGCCCAGAAAACCTCTGAAGTGGACCCCTTAGTAATAAATCGAATAACGAGAAGATGATTTTTTTCTTCACATAATAAAAATATAGATTAATATCTAAAAGAAAATGTATGGTTGTGGGGGGCTAATGGTAATATTTTAGAAAGGAGAGTATAATAAGATACCGCGACGCTATATATGCTGAAGTTTACAGACGTCCCCTTAATAATGAACAGAATAGTTTGCAGAAACGGATCAATACAGCAATATCTCTGTAATTGTCAGTGGGGGGAGGGGCTTCTTTCTTATTGATTGAAAGTAGGACGTTCTCCTGTACACAAAATGAAAAAGAGCTACTTTGTTAAATACACTGGTAAAGCAAGGGGTCAGTACATGTACTTCGGACCCCTGTTGGATATTTCATTTAAAAGACCGTCTAATGTAGGGGATTTTTTTGTCAAAAAACCTGAAGTTCAATTCATTCAATATTTCTATATTTCTCTTTGTTGTTTGGCAAATGGATCAAGAATATGGTTATCAATGACACTTTATCAAATAAATTTTCGAAGGGATTAATCCAAAGAGAGGGGCCAATAGCATTACTTTAGTTGGACTTGGACATACTATTGAGTTGACAACAAAGTTTCCAAAATGTAGACAGGTTTTTGTCCTCTAAACTTCCCAATTGCTTCACTAAGTTGGCTTAAAAAGAATTTTTTATCTTGTTTTTGGGAGAAGGGTCTTTAGACCTTGCCACCGACCTATCCTTTGGGATAGTTGTTGGGGATCAGAAAAGCCTGGAAACCACAGTTCCTGATTTTTAAAAAAAATCGTTATAGTTATAAATCGTGGCTTGTGTTAATATCAAGAGGATGAGAACATATTTCATTCACGTAGTGCAGATAAAAAAAAATAGTATTCTTTGTTTTTTGCCAATGAGTGAAGAGGCGCAGTTTTAGTATCTTGCAACGAGTGCATATAGTCCCGTTCTATGGCAGCTGTTACATGATAATTTATGCCGCAGTGAAACAAAGACTCACAATAGTTGTTGAAACAGTGTAACAACCATATAAATATTACTCTGAATGACGTGTCATCTGTAAACGAGTTAAATTTTGCTTCCCCCACATTGCTCGCATGAATGTCAACCGGGAACTACTATTTTAGCGCAAATTATCGGCGATCTTGACCGTGACTCTAATCCAATGATGCGAAGGGATATATGCCGGGGGGGGGGGGGAGGGGGGGGGGTCGTCGCTCAAAGTTATTGTGATTCCTTCTCATTGCACCCAAATACGTGTGCGTACTCCTCCCTGTCGTGGTGTAGGTCACATGAGGCTTATTGCGCCAATCATAACGTTCCTCTTACGGTGAAAATAGCTGTGCTGCAGTGGGGCTAACACTTACGTAAACAACGCTAATAGGCACCTACTCACTGATCAATGTACAGTAGCACCTGCTGTATGCGGTCCCCCCCCCTTCTGCCAAGTAAAAGTGACCGCATACAGCAGGTGACCGGTCACAACAGGTATGCAAATATGGCCAACCGGGACCTGCGTTTGACTGGACTTCAAAGGGAACGCTAATCCGCTCAGCTGTCAAGAGTTGCAACAACTTCTAAAGCATCATCACTGGCTGGCCTGGTACGGGGCTTGTTAAATCCTCAGTGCTCAGGCTGACTGAACAATACCATGCTCCAATGGAAAATACTGGCCCAAAAATAGAATGTTTTGAAAATTATATCGAATATTTAGCTCGCAAGCGTATGTGTAGAAATTGATGGCTGATCCATCGAGCATTTTTTGCATTCAAATTCCGTGGAAACTACAGAGAAATTGTAGAAGTAAACAGGTCTGATGCAAACACGTCTGGGGACAAATGTTCTATAGAGGATGAGGCAACGGAGATGGTAATAAAATTTTATTGGGATGAGACTTTTGAGAGTGGTTCATTTGTCAACACTTGAGTCGACCACTGCCACACAGTGAAATGGCCATGTGGCATTGTCATTGCAAAAAAATAAAAAAAATACGATGATCGGTGCGGTCAATTTGGTTGCTAGAGGTTTAATTTTAAATTACTATGAAAAGGGTGACAACTGGCTGCTTTAGCGATATAGATTAATAGATTCCATCATTATTTGTACCTGAAAATACGCTCATGCTTCATTGTGATCCTTCACAAAACCAGGTTGTCGTGTTTATGTACATCGAAGATCGGTAATTTCCGTACGCGGTCGGAAAGAAAAAAAATAAAGAACTCCCATAATGTATCATGCAACTAGGTCAACATGGACGCATCCTCGCTTTTGCGAGTAAACATGTGCGAAGTTAAAGCAATAATATTAACACTTTGAAGCATGATAACACACAAATATCTTCCTAATATTAGCTTAAAGACCTTTTAAGAACATATGCCCGACGGTGAGTGATGTTACCGTTGTTTATATTGGATTTTATAGCCGTTTCCAAGTTAGGTAAATTTACGCTTCCAGCATAGAAAGAGATCGGACGTCTGCATGCCGGTATCGTTGAATCTTTCTTTGATTCCATTTGAAGTGACCGCAATTTTCAGAAGGGCCCTTTAACCACTGTTACCACAGATTGTTTCGCTTTGTTTAATGACCGCTGACTGTCAAAGCTTGATTTTGACTGACCGCTGACTGCAAAAAGCTTGATTTTGACTGACCGCTGACCACAAAAACTTCATTTTTACTGACCGCTGACCACGTTTGGCAGGAAAAATTGTACTTTTGGCAAATATTAACACTATGCAGCATCTACATGTATTGCAATACATTGCCAAAATTGTACCACTGCCTGTCCATGTTTTGTGGGTCACATTTGTGAGTATATTATCATAGAATATCTATGCATTGCCACATATTGCCAAGAAAAGCCTTGATCTCATGTGCTAGATATCTTATTCACTCCAAATGTTAGACTTTGCATTGCCACAGTTTTCCAAAACAATGCCAGCATCTGGCCATGATCAATGAGCCATGTTATTCAATAACTCTCTTACTACACATATCCCAGGGAAGAGTGATAATTTGCCATGGGCAGTGCCTTGATCAGGTTTCCACATATTAAATATTCCAGAACCAAAACTTTGTAAAAAGTTACATTGGTTGTAACTGATTAATAACAAGTTATTACCAGATTGTTGGTACAAAAAAAAAAAAAGAAATACATTGTATATTGTATGAATGAGTTATTGTGACCTTTGGGTCAAAATGGCAAATGATGTAGAAGAAAATCCAGGTCCACAAACTTGTCCTACCACATGTCTTTGAGGGACTTTTCACCAAGGAGATAGCAAAATGTCATTGACAAATGCTGGTAAACAGTGTGCTCCTATTTGCACTGTTGCAGTGTTGCAATATTAATGGCAGAAACAACACCATTTACATCATGGCAGCAAACCCACATGGACCAGGTATTGCTTGCTGGAGATCTGTTGCATTCATACATTCCAAGGAAACCCAATGTACATTTTTTGTTTCTGTCTGAAGTTCCACGTTAACTGCAATTTGATAACAGTGTTTTTACATTGATTTTTCAAGATAATGTGACTGGATGCTTGCTAGGGACTCCAAATGCTTAATTAGCATCAATTTTCGTGCGATTGGATATTGCACTAATGCAAGCATTCTCATTATGCAAATGCGGTAGTCCCTCCTTTGACAGACCACCCCTAGTGCCACCCAAAAGGTGGTCACATAAAGCAGGTGGTCCCTCAAAGGAGGTATTAATAACAAGTAGTACAGAAAGACCAGACAACTGTGGTCTCTCAAAGGAGGTGCCCACATTTGCAGTTGCGAATGGAATGTCGTTTCCGAAGTTACCCCCCCCCCCTGTATTAACAGGAATGACAGAACTGGAAGAGAGACTTGTTGCAAGCCGCATCCCATTCATGCAGTTGAGACCAACAAAATGTGGAGGGCAGTGGAAAATAAATGGCAATGTTATCAATGTTGTGGCAAATGTGGAGACCACTGTCAATACAATCCCCAGACATGTCATTCACTATTCCAGTGAAACTTAAAAAGAAGCTGAAATACAAAACATAAAGGGCTTCCTGGTAATTTTGTTTATGGGGCACCGTGGACAGATTATGAAACCCTTCCCCCGTTTGGCACTTATGCCTTGTTTGCTTTAATTTAAAAGCTATTTGTAATCCTTAAATCTGAATGGTGTAAGTAAATGATATTTGAAGGGATGGGAGTGGAGTGAAATAGATTATTTATTTGTTTCAAAATTCCTTACAATCTTTTCCATGCCATTTCTTTCATTTACGACTGGCACCTTGTTAAGTGTGTTTAAAGCCAATAGGTTTTATTTATAATGACCATTTTTGCAGCTTTTATTTACAGGCTTCTAATATCCGTTGGTGAATAGTTTTCAGATTTTGCATGACCTATAGTTTGGTTAATTTTAATTTGCATCCATTTAGTCATGAGGGCATCTCTGTATTTCAAATCATCCCCAGATCTCCAAATGTACTTCAGATCCTTATAGTTGTACCTGTCACATTCCCTCTTATGAGGAAAAGGCTCCCGCCTATTTGGGGATCATGCAGATTCCACACGTTTTTTTTTTTAAATGACAGGACGACTGGAATCATTGCTGCCTATTTCCTTTCAATTTGTTTTTATGTACATGTACCTTTCGTAGGTCCTCATAGGTTGGTTTGAATACAATTCAATCATAGAAAACAATTGTGGAGAAAGGTAATAAATGAACCCCTTGTGCAGGAAACAAGACGAAATGATAGGGAAGACGTTACATCACAAAGCCTAGTACCGGGCCTATGGGGTTTGACACCCATGGTTGGTTGGTTTACTTCTAGATATTATACAGTGACATATGTGGTGGTATCGATGATCGATATTGTAAAGAAACGTTTAAAATTACATTTGTGTTTATTGGTTGTTGGGTTGCCTGTTTTTGTTTTGTTTTTGTTTTTGTTTTTGTTTTTGTTTTTTTTTTTTTTTTGTTTTTGTGTTTTTTTTTTTGTTTTTGTTTTTTGTTTTTTTGTTTTGTTTTTGTTTTTTGTTTGTCTGTTTGTTTGTTTGTTTGTTTTTTGTTGTTGTGTTTTTTGTTTTGTTTTTTGTTTGTTTTTTTTCCTTGTTTTTGTTTTTGTTTGTTTTTTGCTGGGGGGGGGGTCTTGCCTAAATAGTACAATGAAAAATCGGTGACTTCTGCAAAAAAGGTAGATCAAAATAAGGCTTTTGCTGGGACATTCCTATAAAGTGTATGTGCAAGTAAATCTTTATGTTAGGCCTCATAGATCTTAATCAATATGTTTATAATAATGATAATTTCATTTTAACCCAAATGAGTGGGGAAATAATATACGAACTTTATAATATGAAATAATCATATTCTCATAAAAGTCCGCTGCACTGTTACTACATAACACAGAATTTGAGGAGTGAGTGTTTTGTTTTTGTTCTTTTATTTTTATTTTTGGGTTTGTTTGTTTGTTTGTTTGTTTGTTTTTTCTAGTAGTTTTTCACAAGTTTGCAAAGTGGTGATTTTTTATCTGTATATAAATTATTAACAGAACAGAATTGATTATCATTTCGATGTCGTAAAAAAGGGCCTTCCGTTAGCCTGAACTGTTTCCAATCTGTATGCTTCACCCAGTGGAAAGATAATATAACATACAATGTTAGATGCCGCACACAACTATTGATCTAGGTAAAATATTAAGGGGTGACAGCAGTATGTGTAATGAAGTGCTTGCTTGGAATAATACTGAAGTACCCTAAAGCGGTTTGAAATTCATATTAAAAAGTTGTGAAGAATTTGACTGTGCGAAGTTAACCCTGTTGCTTGCCGTAAAATGCTAGGGACAATGGTCAGTTACCACAAAGGAGAACGGTTGAGGGTTATAGCATATTTCTCAATAAAAAGGTGTATTCACGATTTAAATCTGACCATCAGTGTGCTGTTGTGCACAACGACCGTAAATTAATTCTAACCCAAATCAATTGTGTGCACAATAACACCTTTAAATTTATCCTAAGTAGAAAACGCGCATGCACAGAATTTAAACTGAAATCTTCTGTTTGATGTGGTGCACAGCGACTAAAAACTACTGCTAACCGACACAATTAAGTGTATAATACATGAACCACCATTTCAATTTGTAAACATAGCGGTCTTGCAATTCTTCGCCTTCCTTGGAAGTTCCAGTTTATTAAGAACAAGCATTTCATTGGTAGCAGCAAATATGAATGCCATGACCTTCACGGTTTGTTGGAGCACCAGGAACTTGTTTCGTGACTATAAACAACGAGCGGCGCGAGGTGGCCCAAAGACTGTGTTTAAACCAGTTTCGTGACTATAAACACCTAGCGGGGGAGGGTTTTTAGCTCAGCTGACTTGTCAGTCAGTTGAGCTTATCTTATGGTCCTCCCTCGGTCGTTCGAAGTTCTTCTCCGAAACCATTTGCCAGTTCCACTTCAAACTTGGTGGGGATGTGCCTTGGGTGGGTGTCTAGCAAGTTTGTTCAAATGGTAATGGTCCAGTGATTTTTGGATTTTTAATGATTTTTTTTTTTTTTTTTTGTTCTTTTTTTGGGCAAAATCTTAAAAATCTTCTCCGAAACCGCTCAGCAAATTGCTTTGATATAACACAGTAACACTCCCTGGGACTCCTAGTTCTTAATTTGTTCACCAGGTGGCGCTGCAATTCTTTTGTATTTTTTTTTTAAATTTTGTGCGTAAGGGCTATTTTAGACCTCTTCTCCAGGTCCGTCACTCAGATTAAGCTGAAACATGGTGGATATGTTACTTGTGAAAAGGGTCAAACAAAGTTGTTCACTATGTGGGAATGTTGCGGATTCCTGATTTTTAACGATTTTTTTTTCAATTCGGGTACTTATGTGTCAATGCAGCTTTCCTATTTATTACTGTGGAAGTCAATGAATATTCTAATGCAGATTCACATTTTTGACTTCTCCAAAACCGTCATCCAGATTAACTTCAAACTCGATGCCATGTACCTTGGGTGGGTTTCTACCAGGTTTCTACAAATGATCATGCTCCAGTGATTTTTGGATTTTAATTTTTTTTTTTTTTATTGGTTCTATTTTTGGACAAATCTTAAAAAATCTCCGAAACCGCTTACCCAATTGCTTTGATATTACACAGGAAGACACCTAGGGACTTATTGTTCTTAATTCGTTCACCAGGTGGCCCCGAAATATTTTTCTAATATATATATATATATATATATATATATATATATATATATATATATATATATATATATATATATATGTGTGTGTGTGTGTGTGTGTGTGTGTGTGTGTGTGTGTGTGTGTGTATTTTTTTATGTTCTAGCTATTCTCGACTCCTTCGCCGGAACCGTCACTCAGATTAACCTTAAACGTGGTGGATATGTTCCTTGTGGAAGGTTCAAACAATGTGGTTCACTATGTGGGAATGCTGCGGATTCCTGGTGTTAAACGATTTTTTTTTCAATTCGGCTACTTTTCGGTAAATGTGCCTTTCTTGCTGATTGCTCTGTAAGTCAATGGGCACTCTAATGCTAATTTACATTTTCGACTTCCACTCCAAAACCGTCATCCAGATTTACTTCAAACTTGGTGGCGATGTACCTTGGGTGGGTGTCTACCAGGTTTTTTCCAATGGTCGTGTTCCAATGAATTTCGGATTTTTCTATGATTTTTTTTTAAAGATTTTAACACAACTTTTCATAGGAACGTTTAACACGGGAATTTTTTGTAATGGTTATGACTTAGAAAAAAAGGCCAGATCTACTTCAAACTTGGTGGGGATGTGTCTTGGGTGGATATCTACCAAGTTTGTTCAAATGATCACGCTCTGTTGATTTTTGGATTTTTTATGAATTTTTGTTCTTTTTTGGGGGCAAAGCTTAAAAACTCTTCACTGAAACCGCTCACCAATTGCTTTGATATCGTACACAGACACTCCCAGAGACACCTAGTTCCCAATTTGTTCACCAGGTGGCGCTGTCATTTTTTTAAAATTTTTCTATGAATTTTTTGTATGGTTTTGCTATCGGAACCGTCACTGAGATTAAGCTGAAATGTGATGGATATGTTCTAGTGGAAGGGTCAAACAAAGTTGTCTACTAGGTGGCACTGCTTTGGATTCCTGATTTTTAAGGATTTTCATTTCGGGTGCTTATCGGTCAATGCAGCTTTTCTATTGATTACTGTGTAAGTCAATGGGCATTTTAATGCTTATTCACAGGACAACTGACACGAAATTTACTGTTTACTTGATAACTTGAGATCTGTTTTTAGTTAGTACTGTGATGCAGCACATGTTTGTCTCCAGACAATGAATGGCTCTCCAGAGCCATTCATTGTCTGGAGAGCCATTCATTTTGTCTGGAGAGCCATTCATTTAGTATTATTGTACTACTTGGCAATCCAGGTGAAATAAATATGTTTAAAAATAAAATGCTTATGTTTCTGTATGAAGGTCATGCTTAGACAGTACATGAATGACCTTGACATCGTTTCTGGGGTCACAGTGCAACATACATGAATTTTACTCTGCATTATAACTTGAGAACTACTTGAACCTTGATGTTGCACATGTTAGTGTTCTTCTATAAAGGTCAGACTTACTCAGAACATGGGTGGCCTTGATCCTTTCCCAGATTTCATAGAGGTGCAAGTGTGATTAATGTCAAGATCAGCTGAGCATGGGCTGTTCACTCTGCCCTCTTGTTGTTGTTGTTGTTGTTGTTGTTCTTGTTGTTGTTGTTGTTGTTCTTGTTGTTGTTGTTTTACTAGGACTGCTTCATAGTTTTCACGGAAAAGAGCGAGAAAGGGTGCATATGGCGAAATAGAGCGAAACGAAACGAGAAACGTCAACGGATTTGGAACCATTCATTCTCACCCATTGTAGGAAACAAGAAGAATGGAGTTTTTGCACTTCGCTCATGTCTACATTTACCAAAAGCATATTCCTGCTTGATTATTGTTAAAAACGTACAGTAAACTTAATGTTGTTTATAATGCAATTTATATCCCGATCTTGATCGTAGTATACTGCCCGACCACTTTTATGCCCATGTACCTGCTTGAATGTTTGTCAAACACTGGAGTCGCCTATCCATAAATTCGCTCATACCTAAGCGTTAGCACTTGTGACATATACGGCTCTTTATATTTCACCAGTGACACACATTTATCAGTCAGGTTACCCAAGGACGAACTTTGATGAATTGCATTGCAGAACGAGAAAACAGAAAAGTAAACGAGCAATTTTAATCTTGTGTAGATTTGCAATATGCACAAACATGTAGAACTACTGGCAGCGTAGTGGAAGAGCGTGTGTCTTTGAAACAGAAGGTAGTGAATTCGAATCTAGAGTCGTCCTTTTCTTCCACTAGAGTGCCTTTATTTATTTTTTAATGTCAATGTAATATGTATATATATATATATATTGGAATGCCGTTTCTTGTTTTATTCCGTATTTGATCAGGTGTTTAAATATTTGATCAGAAGAGCAAATAAATTTATTCTTGTGAACAAATGTTTGATCAGGTGAATAAATATTTTATCAGAAGACTAAATATTTAATCACATGATCAAATCGATTTGATCAGATGAACAAATGTATTTGTTCATGTGATCAAAGACAGTGTATTTGTTCTTCTGATCAAATTGATTTGACGAGAAGAACAAACTTATTTAATCAGAAGATCAAATAGATTTGTTCCGAGGAACAAATAGAATGAATTTGATCACATGGACAAATACATTTGTTCACATGACTAAATCCATTTGTTCTCCTGATCAAATAGAATAAAGTATATCCCTATTTATTCACCTGAACAAATATATTTGATACCGTGATGAAATCGATTTGATCTCCTGATCAAATTGATTTGATCGCCTGATCGAATAGATTTGATCTCGTGAATAAATACAAGTTTCTCCACTACCAGATAATAAATACTCCCTCTTGTATGCCGCGCAGCACTTCCGTTAGTCTGTGTTACCATAACACGCAAGAGGTACAATCTCGAACTTTGTCATTTTCTATATATAGCAACAACAAGTAGGGGCTGGAAGACGGATCGAGTTACATCACAGGGTTAGGTTGTCATCATCCACTGTTCCAGAATCTCATTTGACAATTCTTGGTTTTCCTTGGTTCCAATTACTAGTTGAAAACATTTGGAGAAAAAATCAGATTTCTAGCTGCAGACACGTTATAATCGTTTGTGAAAGAAGAAAGAAAGAAAGAAAGAAAGAAAGAAAGAAAGAAAGAAAGAAAGAAAGAAAGAAAGAAAGAAAGAAAGAAAGAAAGAGAGGAGGGAGGGAGGGAGGAAGGAAGGAAGGGCGTGAGAGAGAAAGGAAAAAAAATGCTCACATCCTTCCCAAAAGCAGTGCCTACCACTGAACTTTAGAAAGAAAAAAAAGTGAATGAAAAAGGCTCATATCCATGATCATGAAAGGCATGGCAAAAAGCACTGCCTGACCAAAGAAAGAAAGAATGAGAGAGAAAAAAATCCTCACATCCATCCCGAAAGCAATAGCGAAAGATCATGCAGCCACTGTCCAAATTTATATTTAATGCCGCCAAAACACGATCATATTCAAATGATAAATAATAATGATGCATTGTGCACGGCCGGCATTACCCGCTTTCATCTTCAAACAAAGCAAATAATATCCGCGTTGTAAATGTCCGCAAAGTCCGTGTTGAAGACATCGCGGACATTTCGTACCTTTTGCGTGTTTTACTATTTGTCGCCCGGATCAAATACTGGCGGAAGTGATTTGTTCCGAAGTATAAATATTTGATCAGGGGAACAAATCAGACAGGGAGGGTCAATTTAATTAAGTTGGGGGGGACATTTGATGATGTGATCAAATCGATTTGATCAGAAGAACAATTCGATTTATTCAGATGATAAAATAACATCTATTTATTCTTCTGGCCAAATCGATTTAATCATCTGAACAAATATATTTGTTCATGTGATCAAATAAGAATATATTTCTTCATGTGATTAAATCGATTTGATCAAAAGAACAAATCAATTTATTCACAGGAACAAATACACTGTATTTAATCACGTGAACAAATGCATTTGTTCACCTCATAAAATCGATTTGTTCTTCTGATAAAATATTTAATCACCTGATCAAATACTGAGTAAAACAAGAAACGGCGTTCCATAATATGTATATATATATTATGGACAGCTGATTTTAGCTTGAGCCAAAATTTTAACATCAATTTCAACATCACGTGAGGGGTTCATATAGGTGCTGCCTGCTCCCCAATCGTTTTTCTTTCAAGAAATGAAATAAGTTTAAACCTACATCAAGAAACGTAACGTGTAAACATAATTTTGCATGTATAAATTTTGGGGACCCACAAGTCTAGCTTTGGTTTTTTAATCCCTCGTCACAGTTTAACTAGGTTTATTTATCTGTTATTGCTTACTAATTATACAAAATTGAGCGTGTCATGGCAGATCTATAAATTCGTCTGATTAATTTATTTATTAATTTATTTATTTATTTGTTTGTTCGTCCGTCCGTCCGTTCATTTATTATTTTGTATTGAATGACGGTTCCCCAATTTTTGTTTTATTACAATGAAAAGTGCTGTTATCGACTGGTACTCACTTTTTTTTCGCGAATGACAGGCCTTCTATTTTTATCCCGTATTGCAGCTCTATATTAAACAAAATTGAACTTCATTTTGCATTCAATTACTTCGTGATATGTGATGCTCGGGAGCCGAATTACCAGAAGTTTTGCATATTTATCAATCCCTTTTCTTGCACTTTCAAACAAAAGCATGTTTAAAATAATGTTAAGTGTCCAATGAAACTCATCCCTTGCATAATGACATGGTTTCCTATTATCATTATCATTATTATTGGACCGAGGCAGACAAGATAGTTACCCAGTCTTGAATTCAACACACAAAGACTCTTAAGAGCCAGGTATGGTTAATATGTCTATCACAAAACTTGCAAAGCTGACTTTCTAGGAATGTAGCGGTTTGTACAGCGTGTCTGACAGCGTTAGTAAACACATGAATTGGACCCGACAGGTCCTAATACTTGCTACAATTTCAGGATGAGATGTCCAACGTATTCGATTTGACGATACCAACGCCCCACAATAACTATGTAGCTTTAGGTTTGACCATGGAAAATGTTTCCACATAAAAACTACTGAAGTTACTAAAAAAAATTTTTTTTAATTTTTGTAATCATTAAATTAAGTTTCTGTGTGTGTGTTGTTTTTTTTTTTTTTTTTTTTTTTTTTTTTTTTTTTTTAGAATATAGCAAAATAAATTGATATTGCTGTGGTGATTAATATGCCAAGATCAACACGAGTGCAAGATTTGATTTTTAATCGACAAGGAAATTATTTTGAAAAATAAAAATCTTAAAAATTTCTGGCATTAGTAGTTATTATGAAGAAACAAAAATCTGGTTCAACTCAAAGGTACCTTATTTTTGGGAACAGTTGTTAGGGTCAATTGCAATATTTAAAGCACCACACAACTGAACTTTAAGTGAGAATTTGGACCTGTAGGTTTTAGGCGTTAACAAGCGTCAGACACTCTATACATATCATGATATTTAAAGATTAGATCGTTTACACCAGATGTAACACCAATTACTATGAAAATTAAGTTAATATTGATAACAACATACACATCCGTTTTTCAACACTTTAAGTTTATTATGATTTAAAGAGAATATGCGATGCAAGTCTAATAATAATGCTTATACTACTACTACTAATGATACTACTACTACTACTACTAATAATAATAATAATAATGAATATATGATGATAATAATGATAATTTATTGCATACCCATTGTTTTGGGAAAATAAAATACAGCAAATAGATCTAGAAAAATATAATTAAGGTTGACCGTCATTTTGTTGAAGGTACTTTCTCTATAGTATAATAATAGATTTCTTGTGTGATGGTAGTAAATAAATAAATGAATAAATAAATAAATAAATAAAGTAAATAAATAAATAAATAAATAAATAAGTAAGTAAGTAAGTAAGTAAGTAAGTAAATGAATGAATGAAGGAAGGAAGGAAGGAAGGAAGGAAGGAAGGAAGGAAGGAAGGAAGCCGAAAAAAGGTAAAAAATCCATGTGCATTCTAACGCATGCTGATTTGAACGCGCCACCCATACTTCTAACGTACACCGTCCTAGCCATTATGCCACATAGCTGTCTAGCTCTCAAACAATATATTAGAGTGAACATTCATAACGCTTGAGTGTTGTTTGCCACACATACAAATCCCCTTTTCAAATACAGCAGCCAAACAGAATTTATTTTTATTTTTTGTCACTCATCGATTTAATCATCATTGGCAATGCTATATCTTTATATGTCTATAATCACCGAATGGTTACAGCATTTTTTTCCGTTCTAAAAAAAATGACAATAGCAAATTACATGTCGCCTGCAATACATGGTCCTTCCCTTATTGAACTCACTGCTTTCTTCTTTCAACCAGTCTAGGGGCTTCTCACACTTTTTCGCTCTTCGGGAAAATTTTGAAGCAGCCCTAATTGGTAATGATCCAGATTGCACCACTCGTCGTTTTGGCGGCTTTACATGTCACTCCTGTGGAGGATATTATTCACCACAATTATTTTATATATTTTATTTTTTATTTATTTATTTTTTAAATTTTTTGTTGGGGGCATCTTTGAGAAAATCATAATAGGAAAGTTTAATATGGGAATTTGTAATGGTTATTAGTTAAATAAGTTTGGCAAGATTTGTGTCAAACTTGGTAGGGATGTGCCTTTGATTATTGTCTACCTGTTTGTGTGCAAGTGGCCATGCTCGAGTGATTTTATGACCTTGAACTCATTCTCAAGGTCACAGGACACCTGACATGAAATTTACTGTTCATTTGATAACTTGAGATCTATATTTGAGCTGTGACCTTAATGTTTCGCATTTTAACATTTCTCTATGAAGGTCACGCTTAGACAGTACGAGTGACCTTGACCTTATTTCTTGGGGGTCCCAGTGTAAAAAATACATGAATTTTACTCTTTCCTATAAGTTGAGAACTATTTGAACATGGACCTTGCACATGTCAGTGTTCTTCCATAAAGGTCCGACGTACTTAGTACATAGGTGACCTTGATCCTATCCCAAGTTCACAGAGACACGAGTGTGATGAATCTCTTGGTCAGCTGAGCATGGGCTGTTCACACAGCCCTTTTTTGTGCTGTAACATTTCTTTCGTACATGTATGTTGAGCTTCAAGATGCTTGGCTTGCGTGACGTTTAGTTCAAATTACTGGGACATGCAAGAGTTCGGGTATACATGGGTCATCCGAGCTCAAAAAAGTATTTCAATTGCATATGTTTTCGTTTCAGTTTTAAACAGTTAAATGGCTTCATGGATGCCCCAGGTCTTTATCCACATACTTACAACCAACACAAAGACTACAACCAACACAAAGACTTATGCCACATAACAGGAGGCACATCATTTTCAGATCAAAAATTACAAAATTGTATTATTTCAGTTTTACTTTCATATTGCTCAACTAAGTTGTCTATGAACAGAATCTGAAAAAGTATAAATTCATTGCTTTGCGATGGAAATGCCAACTGTACGTAACGCATCTAATTAAAATGATTTCATTGAGTACTGCTATGTATGTTTCAAGCGTTATCTGCTTCCAAGCAAAGTCAGGGATTGTAAATTTCGAGTGTAAGGGGTTTGCAAATTAGTGTTCGAACATTTCTAGCTTCTTGCCATGCTGTTTTTTTTTCCTCATGTTGTTTGTCTTTTTTTTATATTACAGGCATGCAACAACAAACACAATATGCACCACAACTGCAACCAACAATGCAGCCACACCAGGTGGTTCATGTTCAGACTGTGCCTGCCGCGGGGCCAAGCATCAGACCCAATTTTGCCGCCAAAGCTGCAATGGCACTTTCAGCCATTCAACTCGCAATCGGGATCTTATGTCTTCTACTCAACAGCATAGTCATTGGTATTTATGGCCATGGCATGTCTACTGTGAACCCGATTGGAGCTGGAATATGGTGTGGAATATTGGTAAGTGAGTCAATGACAAGTGCGGCTGTATAAAATCACTATGTTCGCGTGGGTCGGTTGCAGGTCTTTCTAAGGTGTACAAAAGCCAGTCAGGAAAAGATTCCCCTTCAATGGCAGCGTGTTTTCAGCTAGCTTTTATCTGCGTGGCAAATGCAGCCGCTAACAAAAGGGTCACTCGGGGCATTATCAACCTTTTGAACATTAAATATTCTACATATTTGAATACGACATTTAGAAAACATTATTTTCATAAAATATTACTCTGTCGTATGGTGTGATAGGATGAGCTGGGTAATTAGCCATACATGGGGGGAATACCCTCCTTCCATCACAATGCAGGCACGATTCTAAGCGATACTAGATATCGGTTACGTGTAGAATCTACATGGCAAGCCGTTTTAGCTTAAGTCCTTTGGGCAATATCATTAAATCAGTCAGCGACATCATTTACCGGTATAGCAAATTAGTTGGCGATATCGCTAGGTAACATATTTTGTATTCGGTAAACGTATTTCCGCTTCCTGTCCGGTTGTTGTCCAGTGTGACTGCCGACGCTTCATCCGCCCAAAGTATTCTGTCGAGAATTTATCGTCTTTTCCGTCATTTGAAATGAGTTTATTATCATGCTGCATAAACTTTAAATGCTGGCTATCAATTTTGTCGCCAAACTAACCAGTTAGGCCTACAGGTTGATTTGCTGCTTGTTCGCGCCAATCACTATACGAGCACCGGACCCACCGATTCACATATAGCGATATTGCTAAATGATTAATTGATATCGCTCAATAGGATTGATTGTCAAAAAAGGCTTGCCATAAGTCTCTGCCCGGGGAGGGGGGGCCATACTCAACATCAGGATGGGTGTGTGCCTCGGACATTTTTATACAATATCTACTTTAATCCTACACCAGATGTAAAAATGTACCTTTTCTTAATCCTGTGTTCAAAGGAGTGCTGCATACGTGCATTTTGGAGACCAGCATTCCAATTTTGCACAAGTTTGAGCACATTCTTTCTTCCCACAAAAAATTCCCCCTTCCAAAGAACTTACTAATTAAATCCCATATGCCCAACCTAAATCCAAGATCTGTATATTTGCTTGAAAAATGAATAAGACGTTTAGTTCACTCAAATAATTGTTACTATCCTAATCCAGCTGTGTAAAATTGGTCGAATGAAAACAGCGCCTTTCCCGCAGCACATACCCAGTACAATGCTACATGGGAATAGTCCCCCACCCACCCACTCCCAGGTCTCTGCACACCGACCCCAGTCTCATCTCTATCCCACGTCCCTCATAGATTCCATGAAATAGTGTTCATTCATACTGTGCTACTGTGTTTGTCTTGTGCTGGGTCATGCTATAGTGATACCTCGTGATGGAGGTTGTACTGTAGGGTCCCGTTGTACAGTAACACAGCCCCTAACAGCACAAGATTAAACAATTACGATTCGCAATTTTTGAATATAAGTGATTTATATAATTGAAATATCTCATACGTCCGCTTTAAGAGAGTGGTTTTTGCATGAAAAAATAGGATGTAAGAGAGAACTAGGAAAGATGATTTGCTGCATAGCAAATCAGTGTGTGTGTCTTCAAAGCGTATTGGTATGGCAATGTACAACTAATCCATAACACAGGGGTAGAAGTTGGAATGGCGTCACTATCTTTTATTGCTTTGAAGTTATTTAGGGTTTAAATTTCCTAATGGTGCTATTTAGTATAATTTAAATTGCTACATCTTTTATTTTTAATTCATTAGGTGCGCAATGGTCAACAACCCCCTACAAGAAGTTGGAATGACATCTCTATCTGTTATAGTGTTAAAGATATTCAAAGATTGAAAATTTTGAATACTGCTAATTAGCATAATTTAAATTGCAAGAACTTTTGTTTTAGATTCATTATATGCGCAATGGTCAACAACCCCCTAGTAAAAGTTGAAATGACATCTTTATCTATAATAGTTTTCAAGATATTCAAGTTTTAACATTTCAAATGCTGCTAATTAGCATAATTTGAATTGTTACAACTTTTGTTTTAAATGCATTGGATGCACACTGGCCAATAGCCCCGTAGTAGAAGTTGGAAAGACATCTCTATCTATTATACTTTTGAAGATGTTCAAGATTTAAAATTTCAACTGCCCCTAATTTGCATAATTTTAAACATTTTCATTCCTCTGTACAAATGGTCAAACTCCTTGTCGGGAGGTACAATCATGCCAAGTTCGGAGTTTGTATGTATAATAGTGTCCGAGAAAAGTGTCGGACAAATTTGCTGGTAAAGAAAGAAAGAAAGAAAGAAAGAAAGAAAGAAAGAAAGAAAGAAAGAAAGAAAGAAAGAAAGAAAGAAAGAAAGAAAGAAAGAAAGAAAGAACAGAAAAGTGTGTGTTGACACACACACTTTAAATATTAGCAGCTGCGCCGTGTCATCCGATGAGGCTTTGAAGCGTCTTTTCTCCACGCGGATTGAACGAAAGACAGAGCTGGAGAAATTCATTTCAGGGAAATGCTGGACATAAATCCCCTGGCCAAATGATATTCATTTTTCTACATTCACAAGCACAACAGCATTCATGTTTTCCTTTTAGTGCTTCATTTTTTTCTGTAAAATGAGGAAAACTGATAACACAGAAGTCAGGGAGAAAATGAAAGTGTTAAAATTTACAGCTCATTTGTAACAAAACTAACCAATATCAATAATAGTAGTAAAATATAGACCCGTATGTTTTACATAAATTGCGAAACAGGCCAAGCCTATATTTATCACTCTCCATGGTACAAATGGTGGCAAGCGTGTACTTTCGTACCTAATTGTGAGGTGGGTGAAACCGAAGGACTCAACAACAGTAACAACCGCTGAATCCTGTTTTTCCCGAAAAACATGCTGACTTCTGAATAAATGCTATATTTTATGTCAAGTGGATTGTGAGTTACTGATTAAAAAATGATGTATCCATGATTCCAGCATGTTACAAGCAATGCATGCTTATTCTTATGGAGCTGTGGATTTATTTTTTTTTCTGGAGGATCTCCGGCCCTCATCCCCTCTCTGACATAGCTGTGCTATACCCAAAGTAAAATGTGAAAGGGTTTGTCATCGATGAAGTAGAATAGACCACATTTTCAAAAGTGTAACTGTTTGTCTAAACGTAAGACCGCAACTGCTAAATAAAATTCCCACCCATTAGAAAACAACAAACTTGATATAGATTTGTTGAAGAATTTTTGGACGAACTTTCCTGTAAATGCGATCGCTTAGTTGCCTCCGCCAATATGCAGGAGTGTCGGCTTAACACATTTGTGCCGTCACCGTGCTCAGGCGTACAGTCAGGCCCACATGCGTGTTTCTGGGTCAATCTGGTCTTAGGGGCTCTTACCAGGGACTCGTTTTGGCATCAGGAGTACCCATGTGACCATTCACAAGCATGTGGGCCCGACTGATAGTATGGTATGCCAATTAATTAACATTCTAGTACAGTAGTGTCTCAAGCCTAAGGACATAAATGTTTTGTGGGCAAAAGGATGTACTGCAACCACTGAAGTATTTGTTTAGTTCAACACTGAAATGAGATAGATAGACAGGAAGTCACTGAATATCATATTTCATTTGCCCCTAAATTGAAATGAAACACATTTTTGCTGCATCTCAGAAATTATTATTTGTTAATTCTGTGAATAGGAAATGTTGTTACCATGTTGAAGTTCAGAAGACAGATACATGCACATTAGTATATTTTTCTACAGGTAGGACTCAGTGATAGAATTTTGTATTTCATTTATCATTGACTCACACAGCTTGGGATCACTATTCACTCAGTGTCATATCTTTTTTATTTAAAGGTGTCTGTCTTCCTTGATTGGGCTATCATTTTAAGTTTACTTGAACTCTTTTACAGTGAAACCTCTCTTGTAAGACCACCCCTAGGGATGACCAAATTGTGGTGTCTCAAGACAGGTGGTCTCTCATAGCAGGTAAAAATAACAGGAAAAGTACTGAGCAAAGTATGTTGAAAATGTGGTCTTTCAAAAAAAAGATGGTGTCTCAAGGCAGGGAATCAGTGTATTTGTGTGGGGGTGGGTTATAGCTTGGTTTTATTGAGTTATAGTGTAATCAAGGGAAGCTAGGACACCTACAGATGTACAGACATGCAAGGATGTTTTTTAGATCAGGTGATCATATCACTTGAGCTGATACCATAGTCTCAAAATCCGTCGTCTGTCCGTCATCCTTCGTAAACTATTTACATTTTCGACTTCTTCTCCAAAACGGCAGGCTAGATCTGCTTGAAACTTTTTGGAATTGTGCCTTGGGTGGGTCTCTACCAAGTTTGTTCAAATGATCATGCTCCAGTGATTTTTGGCTTCTTTATAAATCTTTTTGTTCTTTTTCGGGCGCAAATCTTAAAAAATCTTCTTCTCCGAAACCGCCCACCCAATTACTTTGATTTCCCACAGGGACACACCTTTGAACTCCTAGTTTATAATTTGTTCCCCAGGTGGCGCTGCGATTTTTTCTATTTTTTATGATTTTTTGTGTGTTTCTGCTTTTTTCGAGTTCTTCCTCAGAACCGTCGATTAGATTAAGCTGAAACTTCGTGGGTATGTTCCTTGTAGAAGGGTCAAACGGAGTTGTTCACTAGGTGGCACTGCTGTAGATTCCTGATTTTTAACGATTTTTCAAATTCAGGTGTTTGTCGTTCAATGCAGCTTTCCTAC
This sequence comes from Hermodice carunculata, assembly GCA_964020975.1. NCBI lineage: Eukaryota > Metazoa > Annelida > Polychaeta > Eunicida > Amphinomidae > Hermodice > Hermodice carunculata. The sequence goes on along the minus strand of OZ026625.1, from coordinate 4,723,447 downwards.
TGATTACTATGGAAGTCATTGCACATTCTAATGCTAATTCATATTTTGGACTTCTTCTCCAAAACAGTCATCCAGATTGACTTCAAACTTGGTGGGGATATACCTTGGGTTGGTCTCTACCAAGTTTGTTCCAATGGTCACGCCCCAGTGATTTTTGGATTTTTTATGATTTTTTGGGGGGGGGTTGGGGGGGGGCAAATCTTAAAATATATTCTCCGAAACCGCTCACCCAGTTGCTTTGATATCTCACAGGGACACTCCCGGGGCTCTTAGTTCAGAATTTGTTCACCAGGTGGTGCTGCAATTTTTTTCCCATTTTTTATGATTTTTTGTGTGTTTTTGTCATTTTGGACTTCTTTTCCAGAACCGTCACTCGGATTAAGCTGAAACTTGGTGGATATGTTCCTTGTAGAAGGGTCAAACAAAGTTGTTCAAAAGGTTGATTCGGTTCATATTTTCATTCCTTTTTTGAAAAACTACAAATTAAAAAAAATAATAGGAACCTTAAACATGGAGATATCTTGTAATGGAAACAACTTAGATAATTTTTGACATATTTATGTCACACTTTGTGGAATTGTACGTTTGATAAGTCTCTACATATGTTATTCAAATGGTCACACTGCATTGATTTTTGCATAAAGTTTTGGGTATTTTTTTCAAAATAAGCAGATGCACGTCAGCTGAGCGCAGGATCATCATGATCATGTTGGTTTTTTTTTTGGGGGGGGGGGGCAAATCTTACAAAAAAGAATCTTCTCTGAACTTGCTCAGCCAATTGCTTTGACATCACACAGGGACAATCTTAGAGACTCTGCGTTCTTAATTTGTTCACCAGGTAGCGCTGAGTTTTCATTCTGGTTTTTATGTTTGTTTGGTTTTTTTGACAGTGTTTGAAACAATTGCAAAGGGACAATTTTCGGAGCTTGACTTTTTCAACAAATGGGAGGTCTTTTCTTTATTTTCCCTTTTTTGTGTATATTTTCAGGTATTTACTACTGCTTGTCCAGAACTTTTACTCAAATTGGTACTGAAACTGCCAGGGAATATAGCTTGTGAGAGGGCTAAACAAACTTGTTCAATGGTGGTTATGCTACTCTAGTTTCCTGCTTTGTAGCGATTTTTTTTTTTAAATTCGGGTATCTGTCTGTTAATACTTGCATTCCCATTAATCATAATACAAGTCACTGGGAATTCACATCTTTGACTTTTCTGAAACCATCAACCAGATTCACTTGGAACTTTTTGGGAGGTACTTTGGGCGAATCTCTACTAAGTTTTTTGTGTTTTTTTTTTAATTTTTTTAATTTATATATATATATATATATATATATATATATATATATATATATATATATATATATATATATATTTGATTTTTTTAAAATAATCTTTTGGTTTATTTTTGGGCAAAAGTGTCTCCCAACCGCCGAACCAGTTACTTTGGAATTGCATAGGGACACTTCTGGGGACTCACAGACTTTAGTTTGTTCAACAGGTGGCCATGCATTTTTCATTTCAATTTTTTATTTTTGTCCTTTTTTATGCTTTCGACATCTCTATAAAACGGTCACTCAGATTGTACTGAAACTTAATGCTTGTATAGTCTATGGAACGCTTAGGGAAATCTGTTCTTTAAGTGATGATACCGTCAATTTGTGATTTATAATAAAGTTTCAATTAGGGTAACTGTCTTTTAATGCATGCTTTTCTACCTGATTGCTGTGCAGATCAATGGGGGTTGCAATCGAAATTCATATTTTCGTCTCTGAAAACGGTGAACCAGATTCACCTCAGACTTGGTGGGTATGTACTTGGGGTGGTTTCTACCGAGTTTGGCCGAATGGTCACGCTCCAATAATTTCAATATTTTTGTACCAATTTTCTTGTTTATTTTTCAATAAAGCTTCTACAAATTTTCTCCGACAGCGCTCAGTAAACTGCTTATGGATTGGGACCACTATACCTTAATAACTTCAACACGTGGCGGTGCAATTAGTTTAAACTTCTTGAAAAAGTTTTTCCTTTCTTGAATTTTTCTCCTAAACCTTAATTTGAATCCTGTCTGAAATTATTTGTAATGTATCTGGTGCTGCTGCCATTTTTTTATTTTTAACAAATTATGAAAATGTGGAAAAATCGGTTGGGGGATGTGTACATGTTGTCAGCAGTGATGATGGTTTTCAACAAAGGTGACCTTGATATCGTTCTGAAGTTTACAAAACAACTTCAGTCTTTTAATTTAAGGTCTGCTGAGTACAGGACTCTCACATTCCATATAATTGAATATGTACTAAGCCAAAAAATTGCATTGTGTATGGCGGGAATCAACATCGATATAATTTACTCAGATAACTTATAGAATTCAAGTATGGCATGGAAAAAACGACCCCGCAGCAAACGATGTTGGGAGCAATGTTGGATACACTTTTGGGAAAGTTATCCAATGTTAATCAAATGTCAGTCACGTGACGAATGTAGTCCAAAGTCTTTGCGTGGGGATTGTGTATTTTAACTGGTCAGCACGTTGCCTGATGTCATGAGTATTTAACCAACAAATTTGTGCATTCAACTATTTTTTTTTATCTGCACACTTTATCAACTATTTCATGAGTGTGTCTTTGTAACCAGTGCCAGTTAAAAAGATGTCACCCTAGCATATAATAGTTGATACAAACCCCAGCAGGTGGATATTAAGACAATGTAGTAGCAAGGGTTCCGCACCGACTGTTCACCTTTCAGTCCCAATGTAACACGATTACATCCAAGAACAATGTGCAAAATGAGCATGGCTCAATCTGTTAAGCTGCCACGATTTTACAGAAATAATTATGTGGTTGTATTGAACGTGAAATGATGATCCAAACATTCCAGTGTACATATTGTATGGGACCCAGGGACCCATTTTAGGATGGATATGACTACCTCTGGGCAATGGTGATTTTGTACCAAATTAAGATTACATTCAAGGCTTTTAGTTTCTGACTATTACACTCTTCTAAACGTGTAGCTTCATATGTGCCCAGCTTGCCAAAGTATGAATGTCACATATTCTATAGAACGCCCAAAATTGTACTTGTGAGCCTACAGATATAATCCTTTATGTTTATGTCGCTTTTTGGTTATTTATAGTGTGTCGTTATCACTACATTTATGCATATTGTAAATTCGGAATTGTTTTTCATTATACAATATAAAACATGAGAATTAAAATTATGGCCATTTCATGGGTACCCCTACTGCTACCCCTACCCCAATTTAATAATTCTTCTTCATTTTTGCAACTTTTAGAGTTTTCCTTTGATGAAATATTGCTGTAGAGTGATAGTAACTGTAAAACTGAAAGATTTTCCACATTAACGATGTTGAAAATATATGTTGCTTATAGTAGGGATGATTTTCATACTTTAATTCCCGTTTTAAGCTGTCTACAACTTTCTTTGAAAGGTATGTTTCATACAGAACACAAGATATGAACATTTTGTATTTACAATGGATGAAAATATATTCCTGTGTTATGTCGAATTTATTTTTCTAATCAGTTTTAGTTCAATCTAATAATGTTTGTTTTATGATATTTTTACAAATGTCACCTCTATTTAAAGTGAAATGTAAAATTGTGTACACAATCTCACCCTTTAAGTGATAAAAATTTACCCCTACCCCTTATTTTATCACTCCAGGCATTGATTTCTCATGTTCTTTAGTTTACAAAAAAATCATACTACAGACTGTTATAGTTTAAAGAAAAGAAGAATTAAAGTTTTCCAAACTCTAATCACATTGTACAAACAATACAGATTTACTTTTTTTGCAAATAGGGGCCTTGTCCTAGCAGGTTTTGCTATACGCACCAAACAACCATGTATTTTGAGGTGTCTGATAGAAAAAGCTTAAAAATTGACAAAATACATATTTTCGGCATTTCAACATGTTTTAGGACATTAACAGCGTGGTGCATTCTTTTCGACAGGTATCTTTGACACAAATAGTGCTCTGCTTGTAGTAGTTACATATATTTCAATTATTAACAATCACAAATGAGTACATATTCTGGATGTTGCAGGGGTAAACATTTACCCCTACCCCTTCTTATGCATCCCCCGTAGGAAGGGATGGAAGTAATGTTTAGTCTCTGCCGCTAGTGCTCATCTTATTTTCCTTATATTTCTGTCCTCTCTTGACCTATTGCCTCCAAATTTTGTACAGATAGTCTATGGGTGTGGGGAAGTTTTCCATATAATATATAACCTTGAGGTCAAAGGTTAAGGTCAATTTCTTGTTGCATTTTTTTGCAGACTCAGCAAATTTCACATGTTGGCTCATACATGTACCTTCTTGAGGGTGCATCATAGGCCCAAGGTTACTATTAAATGTGAATAGGAAAGTACCTAGGGACTTTCAATTTGCATGGTTTGTTTTTAACCTGACTGACTTGAAAAACAGAATATATTCCTGTTGATTATTATGCAAGTCAATGGGGATTGTAATGCTAATTCACATTTTACACTACTCCAAAACATAATGCCAGATTCACTTCAAACATGGTGGGGATGTATGTCAGGCAGATATCCACCATGTTCAAATGGTCGTGCTCCAATGATTTTGGGATTTTTATTTTCATTTTATTTATTTTTTTAAATTTTTTTTTTTGTGAATTTTTGCATTCCTATTGATTACCATGTAAGCCAATGGGTCTGCAATGGTAATTAACATTATGATTTCTTCCAAACCATAAGCCAGATTTACTTGAAAATTTTGGTGCAGATGCTCCAAAGGTTTTGGGAATTTTTTTCATGCAATTGTGATGACCTTTCAAGTCATAGGACACGGTAGCAAAGCCTTGCAAAATAAAAGTGTTTCCCTGCCACATCTTCAAAAAGATATGACTGAAGGCCATCAAACTTTGTCAACATTTACCCTGGGGATACTTTCCTTACAGTTGCTAAGAGTTGACCTTGAGGTCAAAGGTCAAGGTCAAACATTCTACAGAAGAATGGTGGCCCTCTTAGAGAGGTAGCCTCTGATGAGAGGTGCCTGATGGGGGGATGCATGTTTTTTCAGACAAAAAAACTCGCTTGTAGTTTACCCAGTAGTTACACAACGCTACCTCTCTATCACCATTATCTAAACGTCCATGTCTTGGCCACAATGCCCCGGCACAATTGAGTTTGGGCCCAACTGTTTTGAAAACCTGGTGGTCCCCATCACCACTGGGTTCCTATGGAGGCAGGGGGGATGGGGTTCTGGTGCACATCCACCTCTCTTCTTCCTTCCTCCTCAGGCACCATTTCTGGCTTGCTCTAAGAGTTGGGAGCTCCCTCAGCTTTATGTCCAGAGAAACAGTTTTAGTGCCATGCACATTACCTCTACTGCAGAATTTGTTTTTTTAAGCTCTCCTAGTCTCTTCCAAGATAGTGAAAGTTAAAATTTGACCTGTGAATTCTTGAAGAATTGTAGAAGTAGGGCTGGTCTTGACTAGAAACCTATCTTTTTAAAGATGGCGTCTGGTGGGTAAAATCACAGACAGAGGGAGGACAGTGGCATACAGGCAATCACTGTGTGGCAGCATGCTGTGAGTGTGGAGCCATCAAGTCTGACTCTGCTCATCTTCCACCCCAGCCATGCAACTAGGGAAGCGGAAGCGAAGCCATGCTGCTTGTAGGCAGGCTCAGGTGGTTGCTGCCTCTTCACTCATAATCCCTTGGGGAATAGGGAGAGGAGGCAGCATAGTCGCAGGTGTTGGGCCACAAACGGGCCACTTGTGAGGGTCCTGACAGATTCGTCAGTCAGCAGGCCCAGGCTATATGCTACCAGCCAGCGCCCAGGCTGACGTTGCTCAGCTCAGAACAGACCTGTAGCATGCATGGTGCAAGTAGAACCCACTTTCGCCAAAATGGGTACTACTCCGGCACTGACTCGGCTTTGAGCAGGTGAAAGCTCTCACTCAGGGTCTAATGGGTGACCAAGCTGTGTTTGCTGAACCGGAGGAGGGGAGAGGGGCCATTGTGATGTGCTTGTGCTGCCAAGAATTGTACTTGCATGCCATAGGTCACCGATCCCATTCTCACTATTTGTCCCTGAGTTTTATACCAGCTGACCACCAGGATTCACACCACCTGGGTTCCAATGGAGCTGCTGATGTCTGGCTATCTTAGGCAAGGGCAAGTTCTCCCCTGGCAGGGAGTCTAAGGGAAATGTTTATTCTGCCCCAGAGCAGATTTACTCTTCTGAGTCACTTCTGGTGGATTTAGATGGGTAGGATTATGATGAGAAGGTGCAGAAGGCTGTTTCTGCATCCTTGGATGCCTTTAGGAGATTAGGGGAGGATGCTGGAGGCTCTGTCCTCACTGTGTCCTATACCAGTGTGTCATTGTTGGCTATGAAGTACTTCTTGGATGACCTCCAGCATTCGGCTTAGATCTCAGAGGGGGTCTGGGACTGGTTTGGTCAGTCAGCCTCACTCAGGAATTTAACTGTGGTGGGTGGTCAACCATCAGATCAGGAAGGACTGCACTCTAGAGGCAAACGTGTGTTGCTTTGCAGTGACACTCTTCTCCAGGGTCTGAAGTTTCCTGACCTATATCTTCCCCTGAGCTGGGGACATGGCCCCTCCTCTCTAACATGCTGTTTGGAAGAGACATGGCCGATGTTCTTTGACAAGTGCGGGACCTTCAGGCCTGATCTGCAAAATAGACCAAGACAAAAGCTTTGACTGACTCTGTTCAGTCACATTCCTCATTAGCTGCTGCTGCCCCGAAGCATGCCACCCAAAATGCACCCACTTATCCCCCCTGTCCAAGCCACACCTCAGGCATTGCAAGGGCCTAAGAAGAGCGAGAAATGATTTGGGAAGGGCAAGAATGCTGGTAAAGGCAAGAAGTCAGGGAAACCTAAGGGCTTCTTACTCTTGCCTTCTGAAGCGCACCATCTCAGGGTTCCCCACCACCACCACTACAGATGTTTCCAAGCGCCCACTTGCCTTTCTACCTTTTGCTTATAGTGGTAGTCTATCAGAGATGATTCTTTCATCTTAAATACCATTAGACAATGCTTTTTGCTGCCTTTCAGTGAAGACAAGCCTCTGCTATCCTGTGAACCAAAGTGGTTCACACCCCACAGAAAGAAGGTTGAATTATCATCATACGGGGGTGGTGGGGGGTGGGGGTGGGGGTAATCTACAGAGCTTAAACACCCAGTAGGACAGAGGTTGGCATCTGGTTACAGACCTATTATTGCTGATCAAGTATTTAGAGATTCTGTGGAGAAGACACTGTCAGTGGCGGTGGCCCTGTAGCACCAGTAGTGGATTACATCTTTGGTGTGGATTACATTTTTGGACCACAAGGAGGAGTTCTTCCATGTCAGTATAGCAAAGATGTCCCAGAAATATCTGTGGTCGCATTCTCAGGCCAAGTTTTCCAGCTCAGGGCACTTCTGTTTGGTGCTGCCATGGCACCTCTGGAATTCACTCTGTTCACACAGGTGGTAGTCACATACCTTCACCAGAGCCCAGTGCTCATTCATATTTACCAGGACGACTGGCTGGCCAACTTTCAAGAAGTCAGGCGGTAAGGACAGAGTTGTGGCTCCACCCACGGGTTGCTCAGGCCATGTTGGCTTAAGTGGGATACTCCACACATGGATCTGTTTGTGACAAGATCAAACACCTTACTTGTCATCTGCCCTGGATCCCCAGGCCATAGCCGTGGATGTTGTAGCCATGCACTGAAGCAACCTTTAGTCTTATGCCTTTCCTCCTCCACAGATCCTCCCAAGAGCCTTGCTGCAGGTTTGGTCCGATGACTGCAATGTGATGTAAGTGGTCCCGTGGTGGCCAAGGATGGATTGGTCCCTCAACATTCTAGAATTAAGCGTTAACCCACCACTACATTTACCAGCATGGCCAAAACTTATGGACGAGTGTGTTTCACAGGAATGCACAAGTGCTCAACCTCCATGCTTGGCAGTTGCTGCTGCTTAGCACATCCACAACAGAGGTTTCTCAGATTCTGTTGCAGAAAGAAATGCCAGAGGTGGATTTGGAGACTTTGGAGCAGTTTTCTCAGCTCAATGAAAGGGGTTTTCAGACTAGTGCACTGGTTAAGAATAGATCTGTGGTCTCCACGTATCACTGACATCACAGACTTTCTACCATACCAGTGGGAGGTCCTTGGTAAGAGCTTGAGAACTTGGGGTACGAGTATGCTATCTCCTCAGTTCTGGTGAATGTTCTAGACATTCGTATTAGGAGTGATCCTTATCTGTAGGTGCTGATAGTCTCCTTTTGCACAGGTAAACCGGCTGAAAGGCAGGTCCTAACACAGAGTGGACCTCCTGCTGGTCTTAGTCTAGTTGAAGAGGTGGCCTTTGAGTGGCTAGAGGGCCCCTGTAGGGTGGACTTCAAGTACTTGATGTGGAAATTTTTTTCCTTTTAACATTTGCTTTGGGGGCTAGAAGAAGCAACTTCCATACTCTTGCACATTACATGACGGAATCCAATGGTCACCTGACCATGAAATACAATCTCATTGTGGACTAAGCAGACCATCCTGAAGGCCTATGAGAATGCCTTGGACAGGCCTTCGGCCCTGAAGCAGGTCTCAGCTGATAAGGTGCAAGCCTTTAATGCCTCATGGCAAGCCATAAGGAAAGTTGCTTTGATTGATAACCTCTGGGCTTGCTGGTGGTGATTGTGTACGACTTTGTCTGAGCACTACCAGCCAAACTTGATTGTGCTGGAGGACATTTTTATGAGTGTAGAAGGCTCCTTTACATAGCTTCCTGATACTTGTTTGTTAGACTTGCCTTGTCCCCTCAGGGCAGCCACCATCTTCCATTTTATGGTGCCCTCGCGGTTTAGAATCAGATGCAGTCCCTAGGTTGGCATACCTAGAACAGCCTTAGACTGTGTGTCAGACTTGTATGGAGCAGATGTCCCCAGATCTGCTAGGCTGAGAGCCCCAGGGCCAGTTTCAACTGAACACTGACTTACGGAACCACATGCCTCCCCTGTGCCCTCCATGCTTCCATGATTAAGTGGTCTTGCTAGATCTCCAGGACCCAAAAAGTGGAAATAGACAGTGTCTCCCTTACAACAGACTGCTCTCAGGTTGGTGGGCAGCTTTCCGGGGGGTGGGGTGCCTGGGGGGAGGTGTCCATTGGTTGTCCCATTCTGGTCAATGAAGAAGGCTTCTGGGCTTTGGCCAGGATTCCGCTGTTCCTGGCCTCACATCCACGAACCCAAGAGACATTGCCTCTTCACTGAGAATGATACTACCCCCAGGCTGTTGATCCCGGTGGTTGTCAGTATTGTTGCTCCTTTCTACCAATGCATTTGTATATTGGCAATCGTGGTCAAGAGGTAATGTTACAAAACTAACATGTGACATTTTTAGTAATTTCAGTATTAGTAAGTATACTTGAAAAAGGATAGTTAAAAAAGTATAGACACATATCTTTTACATGGATTGCAAAGTAGGCCAAGCCTATATTTAACACTCTTTATGGCATAGATGTTGGTTTATACTTTCTTACCCGACCATTTACTTTAATTTGTGAGTATACTTACCTCTTGACCACCACAGAAGCCGACCTGACCTCCCCACGTCTGTTCCACAGTTATTGTCCACTGACCAATTACCAGGAAGGAAAAATAAGGGTGAATGCACACTGAGAGTCCTCTCACAACCCCCCCCCCCCCGCCCCAGCCTGCTTCCACAGAACAGATTGTTGACCGGGGCTGCTAGATCTTTAGAACAATTGAGTCGTAATGCAATTGTGTCTGGCGTTGTTGCCAAGACATGGAGGTCTAGGCATGGGTCATCGAGAGGTAAGCAACTCACTGATACGAAAAGTACTGAAAATATCACTTAAATCTTCATTTGATTACAATTTTCAATGTTGATATTTTGAAAGTGTGTTTCCAATTAAAAACATATACTCGAAGTTTTCTTCTGTAACCTCATATCACTAGTCAATTATTTAATGATGAGGCTCCTTTTTTCTTATCCTAGGAATTGAAGGATAAGTTCAGATACAGTTTTGCTTACAAGTTATATTTAATCAAAAGTGCAAAATAATAAAACTGTCAATATTTATAGGATTTCAAAATATTTTGTAACTTAAAAGATGTTATTTATTTTTGAAATCGTATAATCACCACTAATATGGATACTTTGTTGATTTTACATAGGTCTTCATTATCATCTGTAGAATAGTGTAAGTAGACACAATATAGAGTTTCTTGAGGTATAATTGTTACCACCCACCCTCTATACTTTTGCTATTTTATTTAAGAAAAATGATTCAAGATTGATTTTCAAGATTGTGAGGTTTTATAACAACAGTAGTCCATTGTATACTTAATTCTGTGAGAATACAGCACCATATATTAAGCATTGGCAAAAATCCTGTAAAAAGTTGATGAAGACATACAAAATGTGATTGTTGAAAATTCGGGGGTAGGGGTACGAAAGTGCTCTTTAACTGTACACTGTAATATCATAGCCAATGTTGCAATACATTTGACATAAAACATAATGATTGTGTATTTGCAGCAGTTCAGCACAATCGGAGCTAGATGGGTGGTTCAACCCTTGTTAATAAAAGCAGAAAATGTGAAATACCTGGTGACAACTAAAATTTTGGGGTACTTCATTTTGAAGCAAAAAACACTCCCAAGCTAGGTTTATTATGATTAAATAGGTTTAATGAATTGTGTTTATGCGTCATAATTATGACCTATGCAATTTCATTTCATTACAAAATAATATTTTGCAATGTAGGAAATTGCTGAGCTCAAAAAGTCATAAAAATCCTGGAAAAATGACATAAAAGGACAAAATAATGGGTGGGGGTATTTTGTTGGCCCAAAGGTACCCAAATTGAGATCAATACCCTATGAATTTCCTTCAGAATGACTTTCTATATTCAACTTAAAAACTTCAATCACTAAAACATTTAAAAAACATGACCAATATGTTATTTATTCGTCTTATGCAAAGTAGCATATTGTTGACCACTCAAACAAATATGAAATTATTGGAACTGCTATTTTGGCCAAACCTTACAGACGAAGCCAGAATAACACAAAGCTACACTTTTTAAAGGTTAGAACTACCGAATAACAAATCCCCTTACTGTGATTTTCCAACTGATATAACTTTCATTCATTTTCCCGATGTGGCCACGAAATTCAATTTTTAGGGCCTTTCTGGGGACCTGGCTCCCATACGAATAAACGGTATACGCGGTTTCAGTATCTTGAAAGTCATCCTGCCTGTATGATAAGTAGAGAATCTTGCATGGATGATAGTGAGTTACCCTTTTTTCTCTCACGAGGGATAGCTGTTGTGGTTTCAATCACTCGTGATTTGCCCCCACCAACTGCACTCGCGATGTCCAGACATGCAAGATTTTATTTTTTCCATGTTTAATTGGACATTCATCGCGAAAATATGCCATGGACCTACTTTCAACGCTGGCCTGGTGTACCATGTTTGTTTAAGTTTGTCGTACTTTTTCCATGTCACTGGTGACGTATAATCAAACGTCCCTCGCGCACATTTGATTTTGTCTATAATGTGAATGAAAAACGTCACGGATGCTGGCGCGTTATAATTTAGTTGTAGCAATGTTGGTGATGTGATCTGTAAGTAGTTTTACCTTTACATGTTGTTCTTCCATGCTGGAAAATTTTTCAAATGCTGGTTTAATATGTAATGTCTCAGAAGTGTGTTTATCCATGTTCTATTACTGATGGCAAAATGTAACAGCTGCAATTTTGAATATTTCTATTTGTATTTTTTCTACCTCTGAGGACTCCATAACGCAGATAATGTTTGTCATTATCTTTAACAAATGATAGAGAATCACTAGACAAAATGCAGTGTTAACTTTAAAAATTGGTAGCAGCTGGACAACAATACTTGCATTGATTTTACCCTTACCCCTTAATTAAAGTTAACAACAGTCACGAAAGATGGGTATGCATGTTACTTATATTTTTTTTCTGATAACACAGTTTGCAACTACACCCTATCTAAAACAAAACTCATGTAGGGTTTGCTCTACCATTCTATGGAGTCACACCTTTTCTGTATGTGATGTAGAACAAAATCAGTTTTGTCGTGGCCTTGGTCCTGTACTCTTACTACTGTTGAATTCCTCTGTCGAAAATAATAATTCACCCCCAAACATAGTTTAAAAATCGTACTTTGAACTTATTGTGTAAAGTAGCTTTTGACATTTGTTTCAGTTTATTATTACTGGTGCACTGGGATTTGGAGCAGCAAAATCCAAGACAAGATGCCTAGTGAGTATGCTTTGAGGTGATGTGAGACTGGACGCCATGTTGGTACCTATGCAGAGCAGGTCCCTACAAAGAAAAACATTTTTCATTTAACATCTAAATTTTCCCGATCACAATAATTGCTACAGGTAAACTATGTTGCAGCAATTATCAGTCTCCGCTGACGCGAGCCCAATGTTGTTTCAATGGCGTGAACGTTGATCCAAGTCTGATCTAGTACTACGTGCCTTGGGAGGATAAATTGCATACGAACAGTGGGAAGCCATGAAACCATTACAGCGTGACGATAATTTATGTGTCCCCACTGACTTTGACTACCTAAGTAATGACCGCTGTGCAAATCTTAGTCTTCAGCACTGTGAGAATGCAAGACTTGACATATTTTAGCTCTACCAACTTGTCAATCATCAGAATTATAAAATTCGTTTGTGTCTGTCGTCTCGGCAATCTTTCCGTTAGACCATGACTTTTTCTCTGAGACTGTTGTTAGGAATGTTTTGATTATGGATGTTTCCCAAGTGGTTTTCTACAAGTTTGCAAAAGTAATATTTGTGGAATAAATTTTCATTTCTGTAATATTTTTAAATGTATTTCTAATGTCAATTTCTATTGGAGAACTACTTGGCGGATTGCTTTCATATTGTATACAGGATCACATGGGTTGTTTTCAAGCAAAGTTGTTTTGTCAAAGCATTAAGTGCAACATTAGAATGTCTTCACATCTGGAAAGTCTGTTTTCATGTATGTTTGAAAACTGAGATATACAGCTCTCTCTGTCTGTCTGTCTGTCTGTTTCTCTCTCTCTCTCTCTCTCTCTCTCTCTATCTCTATCTATCTATCTATCTACCTCTCCACCTCTCTATCTATCTTCCCCCAACAACCGGAAAATCTTGTCCGGAGTTAGATAAAGAGCTGCAATGGGTATATAAATTCTAATTTTTGTATGACTATACCTCTATGCGTGCATTTCGTGTTTTTATGCGCAGGAGTCATATTGTTCAAAATAATGCAGACGAAAGACATTTGGACTTTTACAAGGCCCTCAGGGGATCATGTGTTAGGCATGCCGTTATGATGCCCGAAAGAATTATGTCTGTCTGCCAACACTTACTGCAGCAGCCAACTTCATGGTATCATATTGTCCTCTGGCCATGCCTTACTGTCAACATCTGTCCACAACTGAATTGATGGTGAAATTTAAAAGTGCACTGAAATTCTGTACTACTTCTTGCTTAGTGGACCTGTTTGCCTGCCTGCACTCGAAATCGTTTTTATTTGAACTTTTTTACTTATTACCTCTGCTGACTTGTCAGTGCGCAGAGCTTATGCAGTCTGTATGCTTCTGTCTTTCTGTCTGCTAACTTTAACATTTTCTACTACTAAAAAGCCTTTGCGTGGAATGCTTTGATTTTGAGCATGGATGTTTCCCCGGTCGGCCTCTACAAAGTTTGCGGAGGTCGTGAGGATCCAATATATTCTTGTTTTTCATGATTTTTCATATTTTTTATTTTTTATAAAAGGTAAAAGTTCAATTTTCTCAAGGACCACTTTTCCAATTACTTTGATATTGCATATAGGGTCTCTAAAGGTCACTTATGTCTCATTTTGGTAAGCAGGTGGTGCTACAATTTCCCTGTTTTTGTATGAATATATGTGTGTTAAGACAATTTCCCCCAACTTCTGCTCCAGAGAGCCTACAAGGAACCCTGTGAAATTTTGTCACAGTATTGTCTAGCGAATGTACATACAGATTATGAAAATGATGAGGATACATTCACTTTTGTTGAAGCTGTGGCATGTCAAAGTTTGAAAATTTGAAACTGAACTGATATAGTCCATGGTGTGCAGATTGGGACCTCCAGTTCCATTCTATGTGATACCGTGGTTCATTGCCATGCGGGATTAATGAGTTCCTATCTTGTTCTATGTAATACCCCTGCTTACATCCGACCTGCAATGTAGGGAGCTTATAATAGGAAACACATTTATTGAATTAAGAAAAGAAAAAGGGAAGAATTACCAAGCTGCAATGAAAATGCTTTCAGCATTCCCCAAAAAGTAGGATCATTTGCAGCGCAGAAATTTACATGTCTAGAATATTATTACAAAAATGCTTTGGCAAGGCGGTAACAATGTGATATAGTGTCTGGGGATGATATTGTTTCGAGACAGTATGCTTCATTTCCTGTACGAAATGAAACAGCCAGTAGTTAAGTTTGTCGTCCGATATATTGGTAATATCTAAGTCAACCAGAAAGTATTCACTGTTTCTTGCTTGCTTTCAGCCGTTTCTCCAAGGAGCCCATTCCCAATAGACACTGATCCCCCATTTCTTTTGGGCTCTTGTACTTTTTGGAACTGCATCATGAATTTTCTGTTTTAGCTTTGTTTCGGAAATTGGCAAGCTAAACCTGTTGCTTTTGTTTGTCTCTTCGCCTTGGAGCAAATTGGAAGGGCCTTGCAATGAATGATGCTCACCTGCTGCGCTCTGGTTATTTGTGGTTTCTACCCCAATGTAGGTCTTGCGTGCAGATATCTATTATATCATCCGGAATTTTATCCTGCAGAGATTATGTGTAATTCTCAAAAAAGAGCTTCCGACTGCATATCAGCTTTCTCAAAGTGCTGAATGTCGGTACTAAAAACATTATGGACACACTTTGTGGTGTGCTCTAATTGTCTGTGTCTCGCGACAAGGTGTGGTTCCTATGCTAATCAGAGGGAGTGAAATGTGTGAAAAAAAGGTCACATGGTCCAGCTCACTCAATTGCCAGTTGTGGAGGTCTGAGTTAACTCCGGGTTATCAGAACCTGAGGTTAATCAGCAGTTGACTGAAAGGTTGGCTTATGCACATACACTTGAAACTTAACTTCGAGTTATTTTTATGGTTTCTTTTTAGCCTTGTCCCTAGCCAAGGCTAACTCTTCAGTTATCAGTTTTTGACCTTCCTATTTGAGTGCAAAAACGTCTCTATGTAGGGGTTCTGCTTCAAATACATGCAAGTGAAGGCTTTAATGTATCCTATTTTATTATTTGTAGCTTATATATCGGGCCACGTTGGCCGTAAAACACATCAGTGGGTGATTTTCACAGGATCTGTTGGAAGAATCATGGGTGACCATCTGGGTCACTTTTGTTTTATTGACCTGGTAAAAAGCGTTACAAGAAGAAGTACACACCTTCAAGATAGAAGCAATTAGAGCTATGTCGGGTATTGCTTTTTAATACCCAGGTACCCGCCAGATCCATATTAAAATAACCGGGTACCCACAGGTATTACCCGCCACA
The DNA here is from genome assembly GCA_964020975.1 of Hermodice carunculata. NCBI lineage: Eukaryota > Metazoa > Annelida > Polychaeta > Eunicida > Amphinomidae > Hermodice > Hermodice carunculata. The sequence goes on along the minus strand of OZ026625.1, from coordinate 4,707,846 downwards.
TTGGATTGCATCATCTATCCTGACATTTATATGCTTGAGCATATTACTCGCAGACGAACCGCAATATTTGAGCTGTTTTTTACATATCTTGCAATTGACTTGACGTCCGTCCTTCGTAAGTAATGTCAGACCTGGGACTGGGGGCCTTGGTCGGTTGGGCTTCGATCAGCCATGATGTAAAATCAAATATATTCTACGAACGAAATGGGAGAGCCTCACTTTGGAATTTTAAACATTCCAGCATGCCGTGAAGCATTACATGTAAAGGGCCATTAATCATTTATTTATCTATCTATTTATTTATTTATTTATTTATTTATTTATTTATTTATTTATTTATTTATTTATTTATTTATTCATTTATTTATTTATTTATTAATGCAAAAATCTAATATTGATATATGTACTTACTCAGTTATTCATTATATATATATATATATACATACATACATAGATACATACATACACACACACACATGCACACATACATACATACATACATACATACATACATACATAGAAACATACATTTAAAATATATGATACCCATCGATTCCACGGGGTATACTTGTCGATTTGGGTTCACACGTTTTCCACATATTTGGTTCAAAAGGCTCATGCATTTGAACCAAATACATGATAAATTTTGAGGCAGTAAAATAAACTGTATGGGGTATTAAGTTATAAAATTAGGCACTTGGATAATTTGTTGTGGAACAAGTTTCATACGATCAAATTTAGTGGAAAAATATAAAATGATTGTATGTTATCATTTACTGCAGATCATCAGCTTCATGGTAATGTGCATCATCTCTGCTGTATTCACAGTTCCCATCTTCACAGTATCCGGAATCGAAGTATCCATATCATCCTCATTTCGCAATTATCCCTATATGTATTTTAGACGTGTGAGTACAAATTTTTGCTATAGCGAGAGAAGAAATGTTGTGTTGTTAGTTGATATGCTCACTCATTCTGCATGGTACTGAAGATCACAAACATTAGAAAATTGGACCATTGGTTTATTTAAATCTTTGAAAGTAATGATTATAAACGTCATCCCTTTCGGAAATCGGTTTAGAAAAAGAGCTCAACATTTATAAGAAAGCAGCTAGGTTATTTTCAATTTAAAACATTTTCAATGATAAGACCAAGAGAGTCTAAAATAGTAGTCGTGTGGCAGGATAACGTGGGATATAATATGTGTTAACTAACACTTCGCTGTTTGCTTTCTGTGGGCTATTTGTATAATACTTAATGCAGTGCCACCCCCCCCCCCCCTTAAAACAAAACAAACAAAAAAAGACAAAAAAGATCAAATTTAACAAATAAAGCAGATGACTGGTGTACCGGACGTGCTTGCTATAGTCCAATTTTGAATCAAATTTAACAAAAGTGACTAAATCATTTGAATGCTACATTTTCTCTTCTGACAATGAAGGTAGAGCCAATTTTAGGCATCAACGCCACTATGTTAATACTGGCCCTGGCGGAGCTGATCATCGCTATTATTGCCTCCACCCTGTGTTGTAATGCTGTATGTGGATGCTGTGTGACGCCTTCAGTTGGCGTAAGTAACATTCACCCAGAACTATTATGTAACCTAGAGCCAAGGAGCTTTAACATTAAAATTCCAAAGTATCTGTGAATAAAGGCACATTTATCACTATCAGTTTCTATCTGTAACACCCTTAGAGCAATGATATTGTGTTTCACTTTTTCGCAGTGCTGACCATAACGAAATTTTGTTTTGTTTCTTGTGATGATCCCTCTCGGATTAAATACCCATATGGTTGTACTTCTAGATCAGATAAAAGCAATGCAGCACCAGCGTAGTACTGAAAGGCTAATATATCAGAACTTGAATTTTTATTTAGAACACTAGATTTGCACTATCTTAACTGGTACAGATTTTGCGTTGAAAATGAAACATTGTCTTGTTTGTATGCGGGTGTGTCAGCATAAAGTATAATCATTGATATTATAGGCCGTCCATTATCCCAACCAGCCAAACGCAGTGGCCTATGCTCAAACGGGCACCCCGGGCATGAGCTATTATACTCAACCTGTGGCATACCCCATGCAACCAGGTAAGTTGTAAGCTAAACATGTATCTTTTGGAGCGTAAGAAATAGGTTTTTTGATAGTAAATTACACACATGGCGTCTTTGATTGTTGATTTGAGAAAGCTGTCAAAGGAAGTTTTCCAAGAAAGAAATATGAAACAGTAATAGATTGCTGAATATACAAGTAATGTTAAAATTAAAACCCTAGTCTACCACTAAGTATAATAAATAGACTACTTTTGAAGTGTTCATTTAATCCCAGAGTGCCAGGATAAAAACATGGGGTAAAACTCTGCTTACATCAATCCAGTAGTTCTTTTCCGTCAAGATATTTTAACCTTTTATGGTAATATATATATATATATATA